>OY757266.1:7240873-7840873 GCA_963584085.1 Pyrausta aurata | reverse complement strand
GTGGTGTAGTTTTTTTACGTGGATATAAGTAATATTTGATTTTCTTCAGTAAAACAATGATACTCGTAATCGAATTACCACACGAAATAAGTTCGATCATGCAAGAAACGGCCTCCTGAAACGAAAATCAAACACGATACGATCTATTATGCCCACTTACACACATTATGTTATATGGAGCGAGCGAGCGTATATTTCGCCGGTGCTGCTGACGCTCCGTGCATGACACGCGACGGTGTTGGTCGGTGACGGAACAGTCTAGAAGGAAAGGTCCACAGATCTTAATACAAATGTAATTTTTTGTCTGACTTGTGCCTATCATGCTACCGTGTAGTAGGCACCTTAAGGCTAAAATTTAACTAACCAACTACAACAATGATTGTGACTTTGGCACATTATGTTGCGTAAGAGCCTTAATACAGTTTCAAAGTTGTCCTTTGCTCGGTACTTAGAAACTAACTGTAAACAGCGGCTGTATCATTATGTTATTACTTGAACAATCTGCGCGGAACCCTAAATTAGCATATTAGATACGTTTTGGATAAAGTTTGAGGTTGGGATTTTAGAGGAGTGTGTATTGGGTGAGAATAGAGATTATGTGCTATTAAGCTTATCATTATAGGACACGTTTGGTGCAGTGCTTATCGCTCCTGACTACTAAAGCAGTCGCGGGTTCGATGCCGCAAGCGGCAAATGTTTGTGTGATGAGCACGAACATTTGTACCAAACGTGTAATGAGGCTATATGTTTATAATATTTTGATGTTAATATATTTATGGGAGAAGCCCCGTCATAAACGTTTTCTGGTACTTTGTAACACAAGGAGGACATTTCCTTACTTTGAAACCAGACTATTGGTATGTTGTCTAGCGCATACCCATTCATATTTAATTATTATTATTTTATATTCAAAAAGTTATAAAAATAAAAATAGCAAATTTGACTGGACTATATATTAAAAAACTGAAATACATACTGAGTAGATAGTAGTTAGTGGGAGTGATCTCGATAATTCGTTACGGGAACGTATTACTGTTAAAACATTACGATATCAGATAAATATGGCGCCATCTGTAACATTGCAGTCGCGCTGAACTATTTCACGAATATTTTATACGCTTTGGTACTTACCTATGTGAACGGGCACTACGTCTGCAAAACGAATTTTTGAGCTTAAAATGTAAGGAAATGATAAAATAAACCTGATCCTTATTCCAACGAAGAGTACTTTTGTTAGTTGCATATTAAGGAATTTATTTCGAAAATTGGAATCTAGGAGAGTTAATATAGGGTTGAAAAAACAAATGCTATCATAACTTATTTTATTTATTTTATATATTTTTGACTAGAAAATGAACCATGTCTGTATTTTGAGTGTCGTCATTTTTTTGACTAGTCAATCTTAGTTCTAATAATAATATAAGTCCAGTTTAACACAATACTCTTATGCACTATTATTTATTTATTTCAGGAACACAAACAGTATTACATTAAAAAACCGGCTAAGTGCGTGTCGGATACCCGCGCACTGAGGGTTCCGTGCCAACTTTAACTGAATTAGGGATTCTTACTTCCACTTAGCCAAAAATCCACTATATTTTGTTGACCGCAAACATAACTTTGTTTTTCATAGTGTTTGTATGAAAGACAAAGTTATATTTGCGGTTGATAAAAATGTACTATATCTCAAAAATTGCTAGTTCGATTTCGCTCAAACCAATTTTCGTTGAAAGTTTATGTTAAGATCTACATTATATATTTTTTTTCAAAATTTTCACTTTCTTAGTTAAAAAGTTAGATGGGGGGGACGCCCATTTTACCACTTTGGAAGCGTCTATATCTCAAACGTTAGACTTTTAGAAAAAATGGTTTTAGGAACCTCAATGTCATTTTGAAAGGCCTATCCATAGATACCCCACACGTATAGGTTTGAGTAAAAAATTTTTTTTTGGTTTTAGTTTCATGTATGGGAGCCCCCCCCATAATATCATTATTTCAAATTTTTTGTACCTGAATCGGAAAGCGGTAAAGAGGATACACCTACCTACCAAGTTTCAGCGGTGTGATGCTAATAGTTTCAGAATAAAGTGGCTGTGACATACGGACGGACAGACAGACAGACAGACAGACAGACAGACAGACAGACAGACTTGACGAAACTATAAAGGTTCCGTTTTTTGCCATTCGGCTACGGAACCCTAAAAATAATCGAATCGATGCATGATTAAAAGATTAAATAAAACTTGAACGCCGTTGATAACATCGGTGAGAGGTTTAAAAACTCTTGGATTCCATTACTCTGAAGCTTGGCTTGTACTTGAGGTTTAAGCCCGGTTTCGTGATCGATAGTTAACACAATTTATGGTTAAACCAGCAGTTGAATATTAACGATTGTGCGTGTTTTTTAAAAAAGATAGACATACTTAACTAAATATCAGAATGGCTATTTGAATGATTTTTTTTTCAACTAGGGCACAATCGTAAAAAAAACACTTAATCAACCTGTGATAACGACATTTAACCATTAGTTAAGTTAACTAACGATCACGCAATTACGCCTAAGACAAACAAAGCGTGCAGTGAAAACAAAAGAACAAGATAAAACATCCACTGCCTCCGATATAGCGCTGTTGCTCATGACCAGGGTTGCCATTTTCAGAAAGCTATTAAGTTTCGAACCTGCAAAAAATATTTATTAAAGAATGGAGGGAGCCGCAATATAAGTTGAATGACGTCAAAAAAATTTGACTTCCCATACTAAATCAGTCACGTGACCCGTCTGATTTTTATAGAGAGTCGATTGTTTTTGGAATATTTCGACTCATTTTTCTAGGAGGAAGTTGTTAAGTTATTGATCCTTCATTCCTTATGGGTTGTTTTGAAACACCTTGTAATGCTGCAAGTAACTTAAAAATCCTGAAACGTTAAGCTCTTGTATTATATTCAACATCAGATAACTAGTAGTTATGTCGGGGTCATATTGATTGTAGATAGGATAGGAACTTGATTCAACAGGATCTTGGATAGTTCATGAATGTTTGATTAGGTAAACTTGTAAAAACCACACTTACGCGTAGATATCCTTACGAAGACTGACCGAAAGCTGAAAATTTGCAAATCTACTTAAAAATGAGCACACCGCAAGTTGTTTTGCTTCAGCGCCATCTGTAAACGCGCTTTAGGTGCTAAAATAAGATCTTTATAAACAATAATATCGTTCTTTTAAAACGATTTGACCGAAGGTTGACAAACCTATTTTTGACATATCAGGCGCATTTCTCGCTATAGAACCTACGTACAACGCACAAAAGGCAAGCAAACAGTGAACGGAAAAGAAAATAAGGGATTTTCTTCCTTTGTTCCGTAATAGGAAGCCAATTATTTAAACATTGTGTGCCTTTTGTCGTAATTACTTAATTGATCGAGGCAATATTTTTTTTTACTTTTCGGTCTGTTTTACTATATTTACTATTTTACTTTACAAATTATGGTTAGTACTATCTGCCAGACCTTACAAAAAATGATGTTCTATGCTTAAATTATTCGACGGTGCTTATTTGTCGATGGTGAATCATGCCCTTAATAAAATGAATTCAAGTGTGTATATTTTTATTTTATTTGAAAATGAACTTTGGTGGAACCTACAATGTTGTGTCCTTCAAAAGTGTCTTACAAAAAATATTTATGTCCTTTAGAAGTGGCTAACAAGAAATGGAAAAGATAACTGTTAAGTTTTAGATAAAATTAAAGCAAGCGACAACAGCCATGAAAAGTAGACTGTCACTGACATGTACAGACAAGAAATTAAGGATTTCGGTACACTTGTCTTCGCATTTCGGCAAACTAGCCACTTGTTATATCCCTAATTCGATCTATCTAACTTGGTTTGAAAACCTTCTTTGCCTTCCTGAATTGCTTTTTACAAAATGTTGTTCTAAATAAGTGTACCTGTTTCTGGGAACTTATTAAAACACTTTATAACAAGAATAACTCTCATAAGCCAGGGCTTTGCAAAACTTTTATCGTTATTATAAGAGTTTAATATAAAATATGTCGTCTGTAATAAAAACGCAAGATTAATGTATGTTTTTAAGAAAAAAAGTGTCTAATATCGTTGAAGTTAAGGTCTTAAAAGTAAAGTTATGAAGACAGAATACAAGGTGAAGTTACTCACTTGAAAACCTGGCTCCTTGCACCATCTGAAAATAAAATGAGGAACTATTAAAAGTGTGACATAAATGCCTATTTTTCAAAAACAAAATGCACTAAAATCGGGTCGACGACTCCAAAATAAGAGTCCATTTTTTAAAATAGTAAATCAACTAACACTTTTTAGTGCATTTGTTTTTTGAATTCGGTTTGACTTTTTTAAAATGTTTATTTTAATTGATAATTTATAGTGGAGGTTACACATATACAAAACCATACAATCGAATTGAGAACATTTTAGAGTACATAACTATGTTTGTATCGTTCAGTTAGCATGAAGTACCTAGACGTGATGTTAATATACTCTCGGATAAGAAGTGATTACCTTCCTTATTAGTTTTGAAGACTCAAAAGGCGGAGCATCTTCAGTCTTCAAACTTACAATGATTACAAAAGTTAGGACAAGCTAAATTAATACAGTTTCATAATTGGAAGTTTGGGAAGAGCGGTTTTTATTCCAAAGATTTATTTTCCTTGAAGCTTTCGAAAGATTAAGTTTTGGGTACCCATTAAGTATTTACTAAGTCCGCGGACGGTTAGGGAATACTATAATGCGAATAAAAGAAAAAGTAGGCTCTGAATCTGATACTGGGTTTCAATTATAAAAATGGTTGTATAATTCATCAGCTCCTATCTGTAGTTATTTTTTTTATAGTGTTTTGTCACTATACAAACTTAATAATATAAATTGCACTTGTAAAAAGCAACTTTGACTCTGTGATAGACGACGAATCGAAACCTGTGTCTTAGGCTATCCGGGCGTATGCCTATACCACTTGGCTACCGTCACATTAACAAGCCTGTTGAATTTTGCAAGTGCTTTCTTGTAACGCGTAGGCTGCGTGACCTCATCATGTTGCGAGATTGCTCTCACAAGCTTAACACTTCTATCCGATAGAAAATATTTTAACAATCGATTAAGATGAAGAAAGCCAATTCATAGTTGATTTTTGTTTTTATAGTGTTTTGACACTATACAAGCTCCTATCTGTTTAAGATAAAATTGGTAGAAACTGATTTGAAGTTGATAAGCAGTAGGAAAATGTTTATTCTTCGGTTGCTTAATTAATGTTCATTACAACGTGGCAAAAGCAGGGTAGAATGCTTGATAAGTCGCTGGTTTTTAATAGGCTAGTTTCCACTAAGAACAAATCATAACTTTGGTGTGGTGATTTTTAGACATTAAATTATAATGATTTGGAGATTATTAATCGCATTTTGATCACGTGACCGTAAACGCGTATCAGGGGATTTGACGTCACACTTTTTACGATGTCGGGCTTTTTAGTTGTCATAGATATTTGTCTATGACAGCACAAACGCAAATATTAGTTAATATTTGCGCACAATTGGTCAATTTGTTTATATGTGTAATGTATAATCGGGGTATTTTTTTCTAAAATTAAATAAAGTAAACTCTCTGATATAAGTTTCACTTACCGGCTATATTTCCACCAGCTCATAGAAGCTCAGACATCAAAAGGCGGTTTTAAATATTATTAAGAGTCCAAAAGTTTTCATTTCGTAATATCTTCAATTCCACCTAACTTTCCACTTTTACTTAGGAAGCCTCTTGGGTAGCCGCTGAGATAATAATTTATCATTAAAAATAATTTCTGTAGCTAATTAGTAGCGCAGCTCTTTTATAGATAATTTGATTATTAAATAATTATATTAAATTGTGCTATAAAAACAATGGCCTTTGTTGGTTGAAAAGAGTAATTACCTACCTATTTACAACTACTACTTTTTTTTTTTTTTTTTTTTTTTTTCGTCAGGAAATGCCTTACGCATACCATACCAGCGGCGGGGGCCGCCAGTAGGTTATGTGGGGCTCCCCCACCCATATAGGGTGGGTATACCCACTAAAACCTGACGGTGTCCACCGGTGCCATTAGTGAGGAGAGAGCCACGAGTTAGCGCCCTGGGCATTTGCCTTGGGCATTCGTCCGCAGCCTCACCTCTGGCTGTGGCTCGCTTGGCAGCGAGCGCCACCCGGCTTCAGGGAGAAATGCATGTTCCCCCCCGGTCTTTGTCAAACGGCGTGCCGGACACACGCAACACCGTCGCAGGCCTCCTTTAGCGAGCGGCTGACACCCCCGAGTCAGTCGCTCGAGGTCCATCGAGGAGGGGCAAGTGAAGGGCATGGAGCCTTCTACGGCGCCCAGGACGTGGGCGACGGATTATCGGGGCGTCGGCCAAAGCCTCCCGCTCCCTCTCCGCCGCCTCCTTTTGTGATATTACGGCCTCACAAAAGTTGAGCACCGCCTGCCACGTCTCCTCGTTATCAAGCATGCGAGCCACGACCACCTCAATGTTAAGGTCGCTCCCGATGTCTTCTTTGAGTTGCTCGCGCTCAGATGCCCAGGCCGGGCACACCTCCAGGGTGTGCTGAGCGGAGTCCTCATCGGCTGTGCAGTGGTGGCACCTCGGGCTTGGCTCACGCCTGATGCGGCACAGATATTTGCCGAAGCAGCCGTGGCCGGTAAGTATTTGAGTCAGCCGGTAGGTCAAGCGGCCATGTTGTCGCCGCACCCATTCCTCCAGAACTGGGCGTATAGCCCCAAGTATGCGGTCTCCTACTTTGCTATGAGCCAGCTGCAGCTTCCACACTTGTAGGGCCTCATCCTCCAGTTTCTGCCGCTCTCCCTCTATTTCCCGGGGTGCCGGTCTCAAATCCTGTAACCTTTGATTCTCTCGCCACTCAAAAACTGCAGCAAGAACCGCAGCATCAAGGTCCCAAGGAAGCGTCCCAGCCAGTACTAGGGCCACATCACCCGCAATAGTGCGGTAGCCCCTCACTACTCGCAGTGCAACTTGGCGCTGCGCCCGGCGCAGTTGCGCTTTACTCTCCCGGACCAGGGCGTTGTACCATACGGGGGCCCCATAGAGGGCCATTGACCGTACAACGCCCATATATAAGCGTCTACTGGGAGCCACTGGTCCACCGATATTGGGCATTAAACTGCTCAGTGCACCTGCTGTTTTGAGTAACTTAGGCACCAGGTAGTCGAAATGTGCACTAAATTTCCATCGTCCATCTAGAATAAGACCTAGGTACTTAAGGCTTTTGCCTATTTCAATCCTGGTGCCGCCCACGATGAGGTGTGACCCTGGTGGTGGCGCTCGTCTTGGCCCATGGAAACAGAGTGCCTCGGATTTTTCGAGCGCCACTCTCAATCCTAGGTCACAAATTCTTTGTACCACCGTCGCAACCCCATCGGTGGCTTTTCTAGCTGCCTCTTCAAAGTTAGCTCCCCGGGCTGTGACGAGCGTGTCGTCCGCGTAGCAGGTCACGCTAACCCCGTCAGTGAGATGCTCACGGAGTACCCAGTCATACCCTAAGTTCCACAGGAGTGGCCCTAAGACAGACCCCTGAGGAACCCCGCAAGATGATTGCCTTGAGTACACGCCATTGGATGTAAGGCATGAAACTGTGCGCCCAGCTAGGTAATCGGCCACTACTTTTTGTAGGTATACAGGTACTCCGTGGTGAATAAGGGCCTGTTTAATGCACGCCCATGGCAGAGTGTTAAACGCATTGGCGATATCTAGGGACACCGCCACTAAAACTCCACTATCAGCAACTGCACGCTCCGCAAGATCTTACTACTACTAGTACAACTGACCCATGTGGAGATAATAACTCTAAATGAAGTGATGTTTTAAATCGAAATCCAAAATTAGTGTTTAATCTAAATTAATATATATTTTTCTTCAAAATTAATCGTACGTTGCAATGTTTTGTGGATTGTTTTGATAAAAATTAGGCTAGTCGAATAAGTATCGTTAAACCTTGTAGAATGAATTTTGAGGAACACAAAGTCGCGAAGTTTAAAATTGTGTTCTAAACGATTACCTGTATTATCCTTCCTTGCTTGGGCTAAGAGGATCGTGTGCAGGCGTAGCGCAGCGCGAATTTTTTTTATACTGTTCGGACGCCAACGGTCAAAATATGCTTGCGGGGGAAAACGTTTTCCTACCCGTAAACCTTTATGGAATGAGACAAATTTGGTCTCATTCGTTTTAATACATCCTAAACTACGCTTGTACGTTTTTGATTTTTTGTATAAAGGCTTAATTAGTTAAATATGGACGAATGTCCGAAGATATTTTTTAGTCAAAAAAGTGAATGTTTAGGTCCTTATTAAAAATCTAAAACATACAATATTAAAAAAAAACGTACGTGCATAGTTTTTCAAAATATCTTTAACATGTAAAAAAAATGACAAAATCAGACAACGTTTAAGCGATGGAAAACGTTTTCTCTTTTTGTATGGAAGCTTGCGCGCACACGATCCTCTTATGGGATGAATAAAGTAGTGAAATCATCTAAACTTTACTCTCTACGCCCGCCATAATAACGAATTCCTATGACAGACGCGAAACTGCTGCAGCGGCCGCCATATTAATAGAAACTTTATAAATTGCTCTGAAATAGTTGAAACAAATGGTTAGTTTGTAACATAGTTGGTGTGACACAGCGACAAATTAAATTTTCCACGTGAGACCCAGTACTTAGTACGGATGACAGAACGTTAAACGTACTAGTATTTTATGTCATTGTGTTAGAGATGATAATGCAACAAAATTGTGTAGTCCATTGATACCATAGTCACTGTGAACGAGAGCACATTAAATAGGGTACTCTGGTATCTTACGCTGTGGTAATAGGGTTGATATTGCAACAAAAAATTACAGCCTGCTGAGCTGGAGTGCATGCGGTCAAACCTTAGCCGTGTGCGAGTGCTACAATTTGTACGGTGGCTAATGTATGGTTTTGAGGTGTTTTAGGATTTTGTAACTCGTGGATATTGGCATTGTAGGTACTTCAAAATTTGTTGTATTTCGCAATAATCGGATTTTCAACATTTGGAAAACGTCAGATAAATAAAGTGGGTACCACATTTTTTTGTAGACATGTAAGTAATATTGTGAGTGGCTGCCATCATAATATCTAGATAAATATTTATTTTATACTTTCGTAAGAAATTTGTTTTTAAAGATTAGATGTAGAAAATACATAAAAGGTACACCGAAATTTTAGTCGGCGGCACTTGTAAATTGTTATGGCAAAAAAAACTTATCACAGCAAATCTATCCTATATCCCAATACGTATAGAATACTTTTATTGATATAAATGGCTTCCATCAGAATATGGCAAAAAAATGCGGATTAGGGTGTCATAACGTGAGTTATACACAAAGCCACGTCGAACATTTTCGGCCCTACAGAACATTGTTTGATAAAAAAGTAAAAAAAAAAAAATGTGACGTAGAAGCGTTTTAAAAATTCGCATTTCAGTAACACACGTTCGAGTTGGCGGCCACTAGAGTACGGTCGGCAAACAACAAATTCAAATATAGAATCGGTATCGAGATGTTATCAAACAATACGAATTCGGGCGTACTTCTGGTAGAAAAAAATAGAGTGAGGGAGAGAGGATTGGCACTGGTACAAAGATAAGCATTACTGCTTTGATGAGCGTTATAACTTTCTTAAACAATAAAATTGGAAAACGGCAGTAAGTAGCAGTAGCAAGTAAGTCAATCTTTTTGCTGTCTTAATATGCAATGCCCCAGTAAGATTCAGTTAGTATTATCTGCCAGACACTTCATGCAAAATCTCTTTTTTTAACTTTAAAATGTTTCGGTTCGGCAATCGATAAAGCTACAATCAGTGGTTTTCAGTCATGCAAGTGAATTGAGTTGCATAGCTCACAATCA
The DNA here is from genome assembly GCA_963584085.1 of Pyrausta aurata. Lineage (NCBI taxonomy): Eukaryota > Metazoa > Arthropoda > Insecta > Lepidoptera > Crambidae > Pyrausta > Pyrausta aurata. The sequence continues at coordinate 7,830,937 of OY757266.1, read as the reverse complement.
TTGTTTGGTTAACCATCCTACTACTATTATAAAGGCGAAAGTTTGTAAGTATGGATGTATGGATGTTTGTTACTCTTTCACGTAAAAACTACTGAATGGATTTGAATGAAACTTTACCACAATATAGCTTATACATCAGAATAACATATAGGCTACAATTTAGGGCTCTGCAGTGCTTAGTTACCGTATTTCTTACTTATTACTAGACTAGACGGGACGAACCTGAAGTTCACGCGAACGAAGTCGCGGGCAAAAGCTAGTAAACACTAATTTTCATTAGTTGGGGTTTTTAGCGAGACAATGTTTGCAAATAAGATAAGTAACGAAGTATTTTCATTTATGGAGTTTCTTCAAAAAAGGAGGTAATCAATTCAACATGACGTATGTATGTGATATTGTTGGAATTTGATTATATTTGAATAAATTGATCTATTAAGGCTTCCAAACACGTGTGCTTCGTAAATGATGTTTGTATGTTTGTCCACTGATTTCTCGCTAACAATAATCCATAACGAGATAGTAATTTTTCAGATCCGTGAGGTATATTTCATAAAAACCGGTGCAGTTGTTTTTGAGATACGGGCAATAACTAAAAGTCTCTTTTTTTTCTATCGTTAAACCATATGAACCGAGCCAAAGCCCTATAGTGTTATCGTCTATGTAAATAGTTCTAATGTTTTAAGTTCCAAATTAGATATACGAGCAAATTATGATAAAAATAACGTCTTTAAATATACCAGTTTAAGTTTTACCGTCTTACCTACGATTTTTCAAATCATTGTCCTACTAGGTATAGTAAGCAAAATTAGGTGAATACGAGTCATTTTAGCATGTCATAAAGTTTAGCAACGCGTACGTAGCTTTTGAATAGCTCATTCATAACGTTTCCGAGTAGCAAGTTAATTCCAGAGTTGTAATGAGATTTTAAAAATTTACACTAGTGGCGACATATTTAAGCTGGATTACGTAAAGGCAGCATAATCATTGCACACATTGGCCTTATTCAGAAATTAAAGAAGAATTGGTGATAAGATTTTGTGAGTAATAATGTTATTTACACTTAAAAATTGTCACAGCATTTTTTTAGGTTTACGTATCGACCACTTTATCACACGAATTTTAGTAGCTTGAACTGAAAAAGGTTGTTTTGTTTGTATTTGCTTACAAATCTCTTAGTTACATAAAAATAAAGTTTGCAACCCTTATCCTTTGCGGGCGCGTTCACTTTCTTTTGTTGACTCTACTCAACATTTTTTGTAACAGAACAAAATAGTTTCACGGGCGAACAACAGAAGTCGCAAAAACGGTGCAGCCGAGTTGTTGTTCACGAAGTTTTCTAGTTTCTCAACATTCATACAACTTTTTTGCATCACAGTTATTTTGAGATGCATTTTTGATAATATTTGCTAGGTCTGATAGTTGAAATGTATAAAAAGCACGAAAGAGTGAAACGTACGACCTGCGTATTAATTTTGCCTGCCATTGCAACCTGGAGGTCAATTCTCGTGCAGTTCGTATACAAAAAAGTTCACTGCTTGAATTTTCCTTTTCTAAGGAAATGCAGTTATTGTTTTATCCGGGTCATGATTTATATGCATTTTGATTTCTTTCGTGCGTAGTTTTTTACGTGGATATATCACTTGATTTTTTTGGTTCAACAGTGATACTCGTAATCGAATTACCACACGAAATAAGTTCGATCATGGGAGAATCGGCCTTATAGACATCTTCCTTCATATGCTTAGGCCTGTCTGATCTTGGACATCTTCCTTCAAATTCTTACTTTTCGTGTTTTTTTGTCTCAAAGTTTCTTTTTAGTGAGAACCAAGTTTTATTTCACCGTCAAACTTCTCACCCCATGGCATGAATTTAGTGGTAAGAAAACTTGGACCTTAGTTGTATTTTTCTTGCGTGTGGTTAAAAGACGTCTATTTATGGGTGCAATCAATATGAATTAGATTGGCTTTGACACGAAAGGGGAAATTGTATCTGACATATTTAATTAGTTTATGGTAGCAAAACGATTCCATTCGTGTTTCCAGAGAGAAAGGATAAGGTGAGAGTTGTATAAATTACCTGATATACGAGTACATAAGGTCGCATTAATGTAAATATTTTTATTTGGCATCTCAGTAGAAAAAGCAGTGATTATGTTTCTATGGTTTCTATTAAAAACCTTCTTTTTTATTGTACAAACGATTTTTATTGCTATTACAGCGCGTCATTACCTTACTTATATTATCGCTATTCAGGCATATTGTTGATACTATCGGTACCTATTTGGAACAGTTGCAAAATACCTATAATAGTCCCCTAGCCGATTTCGACTACGGTGGCCAGTCACAACGACAAACCGACTGCGCGGGACATATTAAAGTGCCCAAGTGTGCGCGCAAACACAGGTGCACTCTCTATTCCTTTCACTCTCATAGCCCGTGGGACAGCAATCTGACATGACCGGAGAGAGATCAGGCTTAGGACCAACGGCTTAACGTGCTTTCTGAGGCACGGGGGTGAAACACTGCCAACTACCAAACTCCGGGCTACCCTGAGAATTCTTGAACAGAAAAACTTCGGTACATATTTTTGGCCCGACCCGGGATTTAAACCTGGCACCTCCAGCGCAGCCATCGCTTTAAAATGCGACCGTCTCACCGCTGCGTCAATGTCTGAATAGCTGTTTTAATGAACATTGGCTCAGGTATTTTTTCTTTAAACTTTACGATTACTTGAGTTTAACGATCAATCACGCAAAAAAATATGTTTGAACATCCAAATAGGTGTTTACGACAAATGTCTTAAAACTCTTTTTGCTTAGTAAACTAAAAAGGGAATAGAAAAATAAACCAGTTTTTCACAATGAATACTCGGAAATCTAACCCTTACCTTGCAGAATAAGACATTTAGCTGTACGTTAAAGTGCGTAAACACACCTCAGGCAAATGTTACCTCACCGCGGATATTTGTTAAGTTAATTATTCTGTTAGCACATTCACGTCACGGGCCCGTAACGAGCAACGTACAAGTACAGTTGGACTAATATTTTGGCTTTGATCGTTAAAGCGAAAATGTGTTTTATGTGTTTTATTTTTTTTATATGCGCCAGACAACACACCAATTATCTGGTTTCGTGGCAAGGAATTTTCTTCCTTGTGTTACGAAGTACCAGACAACGATTATGACGGGGGCGTCTCCCATAAATACTTAAATACTTGTAATATCCATGACTAAGGAACAAGTAAAGATGATGACCCATTTGCGTTTCCCGTTTTAAAGGGGTTGCAGCATCCTTTGTGATTCAAATTTCTTCTATTTTATCGATTATGGCTGTGGGCTAATCAATGATGAAATGTTAATTGAATATAGTACGATTTATTATTGCGCCTGAACTAAGTAATAGCTATTAACCAGCAGCTTTAGCACTAGCCCAATTAAAATTGATTTAGCAAACTATAGGTTTTCACAGAATTTATAAACAAAAACAACGGCCAGGTAAAATAAAATCACCACTAATGAAAAAAAACATGTTTTTTTTTCTGTGTGGCCAGTATGGTTTCATTTAAGAAGTCTGAAAACTTAGATGAAAATATTGTAGTCACAATGTCCAACGGTTTTTGCTAAAACATGACATCACAACAGAATTCTGAAACGTAAAAAAAATTAAAAAGTATCTTGGCAACCTTCACGGATCCAGTTGTCTGTAATATTTTCTTACAAGAAATTAATCTGTGATATTTATGGGCCTTTCTGGGCCTAGAGTACTTTATCATTGCCGAGATGTTTGCGTGCTAAGGTTCCTGATAAGAAAAGAAAAATAGAGAGAACCTAGCCGTATAAAATATTTTATGAGGAAGTCGAAAGTACGGGAGATTAGGTGTGCTGTGATGTAACTCTAATCCAACATATTTATAATTGTATTTTTGTTTTTATTTTGTCACTATTCATAGTTAATATAATAAATTATGCTTGAAATACCATCTGTGTCAGACAAGGAGTCGAACCCCGTGTCATAAGCTATCTGGGCGCTTGTCTATACCACTCGGACTGACACATGGGCAAGCCTGTTAAATTTTGCAAGTGCGCTCTTAACGCGTATGCTGCGCCACTTGCAAGAATCAACAGGGGGCGTATTGCGATCCAACTTAATCCGTTCAATTCCGAGGCAGTTCAATTCAGACTCAGTGTAAACGAATATTATCAATATAATAATATTATAATAATACTACAATGGTATGAATATTAATCTTTATATTGTTATATTTTAGTAATATTATCAATATAATGCGAAATTGCAATAATAATTGCTAATTTGACAGTAAATCAGAGCGTTTTAACTGTCAAAACTGCATCGCAATACGCCCCCAGGCTTGCCAATGTGTTTGTATTACATTATGCTAACAAAGTCTTAGATAGGGTATTACTTCATAATAATCAGTCTACAGTATTATGTAATTAATAATGTAACATACGTTTTATGACTTAATTATGTTTTTTATTTTATTTTACTAGGTCTACCAACAGTTTAATGCATCGATACAAGTCTTACACTATAATTACATTATTTCCTAAAAGTACTAAATACAGAAACTATTTACTGGTAAACACCACATGCTATATCAAACAGATAACCAGACTTAATTATATTATTATATGTATATGTTCAATTAAGCATGCGCTTACTTATTGTACATTGTTGATCACTGTTCGCGTAATGATGAAATAAATAACAATAAATGTCTACTCAACACATTTTTACACAAAGAAGCTTTACTCAATAATTCACACAAAATCATTGGATATATGTAACCAAAATATTCAATATCCGTATCCGTCCATGCGTTTCCAATTTCCACGTCCAATGGTTACCATAAAAATGTTATGCTGTGAATATAAAACATGCTGAGAACTGCAGTTTTCGAACAAAATATTTTTCGACATTCCTGACGGATAGTTTCGTTACAACGATATGAATGATGACTTTAGCGATTATAACGGGTCCTTGCAGTTTTCAAAAGGAATTTAGTTGCTTGATGCCGCTATTGAAAAATTGAGAATTTTATAACTAACCTGACTCCTTATGAAACTCATTTTACAAGAGCTTACTATCTTGAGCTGAAAATGAGTATGCTATTCATCAATAGCGTTCTATGGCGCAGAATAAAGAAAGGTTGTAATTATTTAACATATAGAAAAGCTGTATTTTTTTTGGTAAAAACTCCTCCAGTTTGAAATTCATTCAAGCTTTGAATATCGAAGATTATTATCCACAAGCCTCAGAAAACACCACACTAAAGCTATGCCGTAATTTGTATCAACCTTTATTTAATTAAACGGACAAACTAAGCAGGTAGTGAGGCAAAGTGCAACCCTTTTAGGATGGCGGTGATGAGGGACCTATTTCTGCCACAGCCAACAACTAATGTATCTGCTCATGTAGCTGCCTGTATGTGGTATTTAGGGATCATACACACGGAAGGCAGTATTTAATATACGGTGCAGCGACAAGTCGTCCATGTGAAGTTTCAAAACTTGTTAACCGCTTTCCGGTTCTGATACAAAAAAATATAGGTACATTTAAACATGAGGTCCCATACATGAAACTGAAACCAAACATTTTCTTTTTACTCGAACATGTGCGTGTGGCGTGTCTGTGGATAGGTTTTTTAAAATGACATTGAGGTTCCTAAAACCATTTTTTCTAAAAGTCTAACATTTGTGAGCTAGTCGCTTCCAAAGTGGTAAAATAGGCGTCCCGTCCCCCTTCTAACTTTTGAAATAAGAAAGTGTTTTTTTTTATTTTTTTGTAGATCCTAACAAAAAGCTTTCAACGAAAATTAGTTAGTATAGCGCATTTTCATCAACCGCAAATATAACTTTGTCTTTCATACAAACACTATGAAAAACAAAGTTATTTTTGCCGTCAAAAATATTATGATTTTTTCGCTAGGTAAGTGCACTCGCTTCGCTTCGCACTCCGCACTTGGCCGGTTTTTCAAAATGCCGTCGACGTGTCTGTTTCACAAATTCCCTCTATCATCTCTTGGCAAACTACATGAAAATCGGTCAACCCGTTCTTTCTATAAGTGGTGTGACTTTAAGTATCAAAGGTTGCGTGGTTATTTCTGAAGAAAAATTTTAATAAAAAGAGAAACTAACGTCAAAGTCACACGAAAAAATAATCTTACTTAATTTAAATAGCTTCAGATTTAATTAGCGTTTTTCTTAGAATTAACCTTCTAATTGACATTTATCTTGTTAGGCTGCCGCCGTTCGGAATAACGGCAAATTCCAAAGAGTGTTGGAAATTCAGCTAAATTGGCCTTTAAAAGAAACGGTTCGCAAAGTGCGTTTTGAACACGAATTTAAATTCGTCTGTTGTAGTCAATGTAGAAACAAGTTCCTTGGATTTTATTTCGCAAGAATAAAGTAAATTAAATGGGCACTTATTCCTTTCTGAATTAAATTTGTTTGGATTTAAAAAGCTGAATTTCGTTAGTAATGCTGCGCTGCTGTGAGATTTATTTTGAGTTTTCCAAAGGTTTTGTTTGAATCCAATGCTTCAAGATTATTATAACGGTCCATTCTATTATCAAACCATAGAACCCAAACCCTCACCGAATTGATGAGAGTGAAGAAATAGAGAGTGCACTTGGTATTGCGCACACATCTGTGCACTAATATCACCTGCGTATCTGGACTATCACTGCTGAGTGGGGCCGCCATTGCCGAAAATCTGTAGGAGAATATTATTATTTATACCTACAGATTAAGCCACTGAATAGATAAATAAGGTTAGAAACGTTCTGACAGTTCGTTTGTATGAGAACCTGTGTCGCCGGTGGGCGTTGCAGCGTTGTTGCTGCAGTGTCAAAACCACCAATCAATGAATCAACGCATCAATATCGCAAACCAATCACACTTTCCGCTGGGAGCTCTGTGATTGGTGTGATTAGTACGTAAAACCAACTACCAATCACAGAGCTGCTAGCAGTGGTACCATCAATCATCATTCCGCTACGTTCTTCTTTAAATGTCAAATACTACGTTGTGGTAAAAGTCGATATTTTAGGTCGATCGATATCGATAACTTCAATTACCGGTGTAATGTATTTTTTCAATATGAATTGAAAAAAAAACCATAAGATTTCAGTTTTGCGTATTTGTATAATTTTACGGCACATTTGATCGCATCAACGGGTTGTACAATTACCTTTCGATAGAAAACAATAAGAAAAAAAAAATTATATACTTTACTTGAAATACAGAAAATTTATACTTTTACGTATTGCTTAACATTAATAATTTGATTAAAATAATTTGAAATAAATTAATATTAACTTAATTTATATTTTATTTTTGACAATAATTTGACATGTCTGAAAACGCAATGTTTTGACACATGTTTGTGATTGATGTTGCTCTCAAGAAGAGAGCTTATTAATATATTTTTTGTTTCAACAGAATAGTTATATAGACCCCACAGTTTTCCACAGCGACCGGTCGCAAGCGGTCTACTGTGTCCAATGCAATCCTGCAATCTTCAGAAGATCATATTGCCGGTAGACATCCACGCTCTGATGTTGTCGAAGGGTGTTCAATGTGAAACTTTTCTGCAAACTTTTCGTGGGAACGGCCTTTAGGTGTTGTTGATTATGATAGGGTAGATATCTACATGGCACAATAGCAATTGACAATAGGTGTAGAAAGTATTTCCATATTGTTGTTTAATAAAAAGATAATATCCCCGTATAAGTTTGAAAAACTTTTTTTTATTAATAGCAAACAAGAAAAAATAAAACTAAGACATGCAACATAAAAATAAGAAAAAAATCAGACCTGTTTTAAGTCAGGTCTACGTGTTGTGTCAAAGGACGTAAAATACATATAACATTTATCTTTAATATACAGGGTGTTTCATGTAACGTGTCAAGCCGATGCGTGGTAATAGGTGAGTACCATACCTATCCATTTCACCCCCATGTATGTTAGACAAATATTTATAGTTTAGGAGTTATAATTTTTTTTCGATATTTTTCAAATGCACCTAGACGATATCTTTAAAAAATTATAACTTTTTTTTGGGTCCACTTTTCTCAGATATTTTGATCTCAATAGAATGCCCATTATTTGCAATATTATGAGTAAAATAATCGCCATCCTAACTTTGACACAAGATACAAAGTTATTGATCGATACTAAAAAATATTGCATTAAGCAGAACCGAATAGAATTTTCAACATAAATTTCTAAAATATAAAAAAGGTTTTCCATAGTTTCTGACTAATTTTAAAAACTGCTTGACTTCATAAACTTTCATTACAATACAAAAAACGATCTACTTAATGGGTAATTTTTAGCTTAAATCGGCCGTTGAATGTGGCATATCGGAAATATCTTGATTTTCATAATTTTTATTTTTATTGTTACCTTTGCATATTTTTATCAAATCTGATATTTATTGTCCCTCTATGTTTGAATAGAGCTCATTTGATAACAAGTACATACATTATGTACCTACTACTATATTTAACCACGACCATATGAGTTAATGAGGGATCCAAAATTTTACTTACATTGCACTCAAATTTCGTACTTTATTAACAACAAATAAACAAGAAACAATTTAAACTAAGACATGCACCGTAAAAATAATCTACAACCAATCACAAACTAAATCATTTCCTTGTGGCGTGGGATAGCTATACTAATCCTATAGGGTAGGGACTAGCGAGCACTAATAATTATTGGCAGTAGCAGCATTTTATTTTGGCGCAATCACATAATCACTAACTGCTCCAGCTTTGATGGCTGAGCCCGACCCAAAATGAAAATTCTGCTTGGTCAAAAAGCTAAAGCTGGCTAGTTCTTAGCTCAAAGGATTAGTTTAGCTTTCCCAAGCCTCAAGGAAATGATTTAGTTTGTGAATAAATGGGTTGTAGATGATTTTTATGATGCATGTCTTAGTTTCAATTGTTTCTTGTTTATTTGTTGTTAATAAAGTACGAAATTTGATTGCAATGTAAGTAAAATTTTGGATCTCTCATTAACTCATTATGGTCGTGGTTAAAGATAGTAGTAGGTACATAATGTATGTACTTGTTATCAAATGAGCTCTATTTAAACATAGAGGGACACTGAATATCAGATTTGATAAAAATATGCAAAGGTAACAATAAAAATAAAAATTATGAAAATCAAGATATTTCCGATATGCCACATTCAACGGCCGATTTAAGCTAAAAATTACCCATTAAGTAGATCGTTTTTTGTATTGTAATGAAAGTTTATGAAGTCAAGCAGTTTTTAAAATTAGTCAGAAACTATGGAAAACCTTTTTTATATGTTTAAATTTATGTTGAAAATTCTATTCGGTTCTGCTTAATGCAATATTTTTTAGTATCGATTAATAACTTTGTATCTTGTGTCAAAGTAAGGATGGCGATTATTTTACTCATAATATTGCAAATAATGGGCATTCTATTGAGATCAAAATATCTGAGAAAAGTGGACCCAAAAAAAAGTTATAATTTTTTAAAGATATCGTCTAGGTGCATCATGAAAAATATCGAAAAAAAATTATAACTCCTAAACTATAAATATTTGTCTAACATACATGGGGGTGAAATGGATAGGTATGGTACTCACCTATTACCACGCATCGGCTTGACACCTTACATGAAACACCCTGTATACGTACACTAATTAAAAAGCTGGATCTTTTTGTTTGTTTGTTTGAACGCGCTTATATCAGAAACTATTCGTCTGGTTATAAAATATGTCAGATACATTTTTAGATAGCATATTTATAGGGGAAGACTATAGAAGTAGTAATGCGTATGGGCTTATAAAAAATCTATGATTTATGGGAACGGTAAAACTTAGACGCGCGAACGAAGTCGCGGGAGGGCGCTAGTTTGTTATAAATAAATACTAAACAATATTTATTTTAACTAATTAATCATGTTTGAATCTCCTAAAACATCAGTAGGGAAATTACCATTTATCGATATTTTTACTATGCCGTGAGCTACATCCCTATCGTTGTGTACGCAAGCGAACCAAGCAAATTGGATGCGATACATTGCGTGCTAAGGTAGCAATTTTGTTAGTAATGTGCGTGCACAGTCATCAATGAGTATTTTTTAAATACTTGGTGCAACAAAATCGCTGTTCTTGCAGAATATTACTGCAACGCTCTTGTCACGTGACTGAAGTACTGCTCATGCTCATATGCTCACAACAAGCTCACCTCTGCTGCACTGACCGGGGCATTTCTAACCTTATTTATCTATTCAGTGGATTAAGCTGACAAAAACTGTAGTGTTTTTATTTTCCGGCGCCTCGCTGTTTTGAATTCGCCAAATGTTACCACAAGTCTTTGAAAGTGCCACAGTGTTACATGCTCATGACTGCGAGGATGTCAAAGGCATTGGATTTCTTTTGCAGCGAGATTTTTGGACTTTGAGAGGGAAGCTTAATTTGGGACAGAGGGTTTTTCTAGACAGCATGTACGATTTTACAATAGAATGCCTATGGCTTTGTGTACGCAAAGGACTATTACGTAGTGGGTAAGCAAAATAAAAACCAAGATAGATAACAGGAGTTGTTAGCTGCTGATACATTCATTAATATTTTATTTTTATTTTTATGACTGATCAGACATTTGACAAAGTGAAGCCGATACTTGTTGCCTTGTTTCATGAAAAACAAAAGAGATTTCCATTCATCTAACTAATTTTAGGTCAAGCATAATGTTGGAAGAGTATAGTATTGGTATTGCTGATCAATGGTGTCTGTCGTGGAATTCTGAAACGTGACTGAATCAAGAGTATTGATGAAATTCCTGTATTAACAATGTTTGCGATTTACAGATCTATTTTTGAAACACTCGCGTCAATATGGCTTGTGATATGCTGTGATGAATGTTCTATTTTCGTTTAAAATTTTGGTATAAAAACAAAGATGCTTAATTAAATTTTGTAACTCTCCCGTCTATATTATGCGTGATTTTCGATGGATTTTCATTGATTCTCCAATGAAAATCACTCGGAAGGTTTCGAGAGTGATTCAAAAATAGGGCTCTTGATCGGCTCTCGCATAGGGTAACATCCCGCGTATTAAATGTTATGGCATTTGTGTGATCCTACTGCAAATTGAACCCTATGTAACCAAAATAATACTTACTTTGAATTGCCACATAATCGTTTAAAACGATACGATTTTATAAAACTGGCAATAGGTTATATTTCATGGAAATATTTGGACATTGGACCATTTTGTTTTGTGACGGCCTTAAAAGTTTATTGAACAAAAATACGAATAGAATTTCATCCGTTCGAAAATGGAGGGCGAATATTTTTTTCGGATAAAAAATTCAAATGAAATTCGATGCCGAGAGTAAGCCTTTATTATTGTACGTACTTAATCTGTTTGTGGTGTGGACAGTTTTGACACTGTGAGGTCACAAGCTGTTATTTCCCGTACAAAATAACTAATTTATATTTACGAGATTTATTCATAAATTTTTTTTGATCATTTCATCATGCTTAGCAATTATGGGACCACGAACTTTGTCAAAAAAAAGTCGATGCATATTACTTCTTGACACCGTTAATGTCGTTATTGCACACCGTTAATGTCGTTATTGCACGAACGCTTTCGCATGCGGAACGATACCGACAAGGATGCAACTATCCCTTTTTTTTTATAAGCCTGAACTGCAGGGCAAAGGCCTCCCTACCCTTTTTCCACTCTTTACGTCTCTGGGAATCTGTTCTCCAGTTTTTGTTGAAAAAGTCTAGCTCGTCCCGCCATCTTTTACTACCATTACATCTTGCTATGTTAAATTCTAAGTCAAATCCAAAATCTTTATTTCAATCTAGGTCATGAAGTGACACTTATGAACGACAAATATACAGTGAAAAAATAAAAACAAATAAGCCCTGAGAGGGCCGAATCATGTCTCCTTATCTTTTGGGCCCTACCAGCGCTTCGACCGTTAGAGCGAAACATAGCATATACCAATATCACATGCCGCATTCACATGTCATATTCCGCGTGCGGATGCGTTGGTGTATTAACTCGTCAAGTATGTGTAAACGAGACACAATAAAAATTCCATTGTTATGCGACTCTCGGCATTCGTTTGATACCTGACTGATTAATGGCGTAAAATCACACGTGTTGACGGTATAAAATGCTCTTTTGCGAATTAAGAATCTTCAATATTCACGTTAGAGTACTGTTCGAGAATTTTCTATAAAGGCGTCAAAGATAAAAGTTCACTCAAAGCGTGACTTACTGAAAATATAACTCTATGTATCCACTTAAAGCTTTGTAAAAGGTAACACCACACCGCGTATGATAGGCAAAACATTTTAAAACAAAGGAATCTTAACTAACTTCTCATTAAGATTTCAATCTTGGCTTGGCCTGTTTCCCAATATCCATAAATTCCGGTTGACGCTATCTGCCCAATACTTCATATGAATAAATGACGAATAATTCAATTGCGGAATAATTCAATTATGGAATTATTCTTATGTTTAATGTTTTTTTTCGATTAATTTAAGGTATATATATGGTATCAAATCTGTGGCTTAATTGTGTAATATTGACGAACATTTGTGTGGGTACGTCACTGGGTAAATTTTTAAGGCAAGTGTGGTGTGACCCTAAACGCTATATGAGAGACGCGTAGAGTCCATTAGGACAGCGTATCCGGCTCTGTTTCAGTAGTAACGGAGTTTTCCTGCGAGTGTAGAGTTTTATTTCGTTATGAAAGTCCCTCTGGGATGAACGGATAGGCCAAACTGCTAGTTAGCTTCTAATATGATCTAAAGTAGAGTGGAGTTTGCATAGTACGAGTAATTTAAGGAAAAAAACATAAAAACTAATGTCCACCTGCAAGATAGACAGACGACCTTGTAAAGACCTAAAGGTATAACTGGGAGAGAATGCTTTTAGCATTAAGTCCAACTTTTGTACACTTTTATTTGTGCAATAGTTTTTAAGTAAATGAATACCTAAAAAAAGATCACAGGATCACACTGGATGCTCACAACCGATCGGGAGGCCTTTGTTTAGCAATGGACGTCCTTTGGCTAAAAAAAACTCTCGTGCTAACGATCAATTTAGGCTCGCATTTAGAAGAAGAATAAATAGTATTATTATTATGTATGAAAAGTAGTTAAAGTATAGTGAGTCACAATACACAAACGCACATAAGGTACAAACGAAAACATAGGTACCTATCTTTGATTAAAGTAAAATAGCGGAAGATAGGTGACGCGCCACTCGAAAGTGGACCGCTAAAATCAGGCCCCCGTCGCCTAACTTCCATTGGATTGCGTGTGCGGGTGACATTTTTAAGACGTGTGACGTAAGGAATGTGTAGTGCCATTTTTTAGCTGACAATTAGTATGACATGCCGTATCTACCGCTATTTTACTTTAATCAAAGGTACGTATCAATATGCGTGATTCGCATAATTATGCTATGTCTTGCTCTTGTATAGCTTTTGGATACTTATCGGTATAGTACAGCCGCATCACTGCCGCATGCAGCTGCGTTGATGTAGTAACAGCTTAACACGTTCCGGGACAGTGAACGCCTATAATCGTGAAAACAATAAAACATCTATTGTGTCTGGAATAGTGTCCCGGAACGTGTTAAGAACGGCAAATAAAACGGGACAAATACAGTCTAAAATCGAGTGGAATGTCTCTAATTATGAAAGTTGCGAATCTCCTTGTAAACATCGGAATTGCCGTCGAAACAATTTAATTACTCGAAACGGCCCTCTGATGAGGGCTCGTTTAATTTACAACAAAAACAGGCAATCGTAACTTGTGATAGATTGTTGAGGAGTTTGCACGCGTTATGCCATGCTTAACCTTTGATAAATTTTACTTAAGGGGGTACCTAAACGGAGTTGAAAGCTATTTCCAATTATCCTTAAAAATTTACTAACACTGGCAAGCTTTGGAAATAGGCTGAACATAACATTCCTGATATTGTGAGTTCATCTTCGTTTTTTTGCATCGCATACTCACATTATATCGACACCTCCCTCGCAAAACTCTGTAACTGTTACTTATCGAGAAATACGATTTTAGTATTTACGTGTTCTCCGAGGTCGGTTTAATAAGGTGGCTTTCATAAAATTTTTAGATTCTCATTAATATTAGTAATTTACAGTTGTATATGTGTCTATCTAGAAAAAGTGTTCCCTGCATATCTGCCTAGCTGTTAGTTAACCGCATATGCGCGGGGCGTATCGAAGCGGACCGGGGGGGATATCTGTCACTTCATCAGTATTGCAGCGGAGAGCGTAGAACGCGGGTGTGTATTTATTTTATTTTTATTTTATTTTATTTTGTTTTTATTTAGGAAATCAACAGCGATACACTTTGAATTACATTAATAATTAAATTAAACATACAGCTAATTACAGATTTCCACAGATTTGCATACCGAGTTGGAGTTACATGCTAATTTAAAAGAAACATACCTAACACAGTTACATTTATAATATATTATTATGTAGGTGCACATGTGTGTGTATGTGTGTATGTGTGTGTGTTTGTGTGTGTGTGTGTATGTGTGTGTGTGTGTGTGTGTGTGTGTGTTTACACGAATTTAGCAATTTAGTAATTTAGTAGCATTTAGCTTAAAAGTTGATTTGCTGTAAATAAATAAGTCAATCTCTCTGAAAGTCTCATTATAAACCCGCGGCAAACGAGACAGGGGTGCATTTCTAGCATAATTTGATGCAGAAAGAGGCACATTTAATAATCTAGGCTGCTGACGTCGAGAGCGGAGAGTCGGTACGCGATACGAAACACCAGCCACCAGCTCCGGACAATCTACTCGACCGCGCACAATATCATATAAAAAGCAGACATCTAATAGTTTTCGCCTATCCTGGAGTGTCAAAAGACCATATTCTTTGCAATTTTCCTGATATGTAGCTAGAGTAGGTTTTCGAAGACGTGTACTCAAGTAAAATATGATTTAATTAAAGAAAACGGCTAGGAAGTAAATACAGACATGTGTTCAAAAAGGATACAATTCAAGGATACTCTAAAACACGCTTGTTTGGTCCAAAAGTCAATAAATACAAATGTGAGGGATTCAAGTAAAATACAAAATCCAGCTAAGTTAATAAGATGATTAACTAGAATATTTTTCAACTGAATTAAAATTATACCAACATAATGTTTTGTACACTGCTTGTTTTTTGTGGTATTAAGAGGTAAAACTTACGGCAATCTAATAAATTCTACTAATCCGACGCAAATACACGTAACTGGACCAGTTTCAGAGTTATGCTTCGTAATTCATAATGACGCTTGCCACTTAAAGAGTTTTGCTACGGAAGATTTGTAATTGTTTTTGCTTTAACTGACACTTACAGACTTATGTGCCGTATGGATTTACTTTATTTTTTTTCCAATTGCCGCTTACATACTTATGCACTGGAGGTTTATTTTAAAAATATTATTTAAGTACCACTTAGGTTGATTTGCCTTGTATTAGTTAATTCATTATTTTATATGTATCTGTCACTTAAGTTTACTAACGTGGTAAAACAAATTTGAGAATGCCCCCTAAGTCCTAGTGTTATTATCCGAGTCACTTTTTCTGTAAGTACACACTTCACAGAAAAATAGGAAATATTTTAGGCGAATTATAACCTAGTTCTGCAGAAAGTAGCTAACTAGCACATTTTCGAAAATCGAGTTATTAACAAAGCCACGCTAAATTCGACATGCCGGATTTTTTGCAAAGACAGCCATGTCAATATTTCTTTTTACAGCGGAGATACGAGCCGTCAAATGCAGCCATGCAACAAAAAGTATTTTGTAAAAATCAGTAATTATAGCGTCCAATGCAGCCAATTTCTACATAAACTGCCTAACCTATATTGCATAAGTCAGCCTGCTATATGGCTGTTTCGCACAAAATTCTAAATGTTAGGAGGTATCGGGAATCGAGTTCCGTAAAAAACAGCAAGTGTAAGTTGGCTGTTTTTTGTAAATTTTATATTTGTAACGAGCCCATACTTGGCTTTTTCCTACGACATCCAGGCTGTTTTTATCAAATTTTAACATTACTTAATTTATGCGTTGGGTATTGGGTATACAGTCAGTGTTTACTGGTGCCATTTATGAGGGTAATCCTTAGCTCCCTAAGCTCAGCCCCTGGGTATTCTTCCACAGCCTCGCCTCTGACTGATACACGACAGTTTGCGAGCTCTACCTGTATTCAGGAGAAAATTATTTATCCTGTTATCCAGCAGACAGCGAATGAGACACACACACCACCGTCATGGGTTTCATTTAGCGAGCGGCATACCATCCACCACACACCATCACCATGTCAACCTCTAGAGACCCATCTAGGAGTGACAGGTGTAGGGCATCGAGCCTTATTCGGTTTCCAGGAAGTCGGCGACGAATCATCAGTGTTGGCTTGGGCAGCTGAGCGCGATGCACACAAAGATAAAGTCTGCAGTAAACCCTCCAAATCGGGGCGGTTGTAGCACAAATGGTAGAGAGATAGGAGGCGTAGCAGGCGGTGCTCACCTTTTGGGAGACCGTTATCTCCCAGAAGGAGCGGCGAAGAGGTAGCAGGAGGCTTCAGCCAACACACCGATGCATCGGTGCCGGCTAGACACACTTCTAGGGTATTCTGAACCGTATCTTCATCAGCTGGGCAGTGATGACATCTTGATTCTGGATCACTGTTGATGTGGTGCAGATATTTGCCAAAGCTCGCTAAAGTGACCTGTTTAAATCTGAATAGCTTGGTGTGTTAGGCGCTCATGTTTGTGTTGCGCCTCAGACTTCCCTCGAGCAAAGTATAGCAGCGAGCAAATATATAATGCGGTGCCCACGTTTCAATTGATTATCTGCAGGTCCCAGATCTGCATAGCCTCGTCCTTCAGTTTGAGGCGCTCCACCTCAACTTCTCAGGGTTTTGGCCTCAAGTCCAGAGACTTTTGTTTCTCGTGCCACTCAAAGACGGCGGCGAGAACCACGGCATCGAGCGCCTAGACTTCGTACCGGCCATGGCAGCAGCTGCATTTTCCACTACTGTACGGTAGCTCTGAATTACTGTCAGGGCCTGTATAACGCCATGGACCGCAGAACGCCCATATTGGCATATAGGCGTCTACTAGCGGCACCCACCAATGTTCGGCATTAGTCTGCCCCAGCAGTTTACTTTCGAAATGGGCGGTGAACTCTAGCGTCCATCAAGCTGAAATACTTAAGCGGTTTTCTTTTCTTAATCCTGACCCCAATAGGCTATTTATCACTAAGAACAAATCAGAATATTGGTAGGTCTAGTGATGAATTATGGTTTGGACATATCATAAAACCAATTAATTTATGAATTTTAATTAGGAATATTAATATTTTAAATAATTTAGTTTCTCCAAAACGCACATTTGGCCACGTGACCGCAAACGCCTATCAAAGGATGTGACGTGATGCCTAGTCCGATAGCGGCTTTATTGGGCTTCATTAAAAACTCTTTATAGTATTTTGCTGACAAAAAGACTTTCGTACTTACGCCATGACGTCATTTAGTACGCCGGTCTTACAGATAAAATACTAAATAATAAAATCACGAGAATCCCACGCACCCCTTAATTATGTGGGTCCGAAGCACTTCTTCATAGTTCAGACTTCAAAGTTCATACTAACAAAACTATGTATCTATAAATATAAAAATATCTCACCTATTCATAAAGCATTAAGTACCACTTACGAAATAAAATACGTCCATTCTTCCGTTACATAACTTCCTATTTGCCACTTACAGACTTTATCAGATATTTTTTTTCCGAAGCAAAACTCTGTAAATGACACTTGAATAAAAAAAAACTTATTAAATCCGACGCATAATTTTTCAAGTGTGATATCTTAATAACTGTAAGTAATTTGATAAAACCAACAAAAAATTCTGAATATAGTCGTCAAAAACAGCCCTTGTGCCAAATTTCAAGGTGATAGTTTCAAGGGTAAGAGCACAGTGCGCATTTGAAGTTTCAATCGGCTCTCCTGTAAAATTTGCGATTTCAAGTTAGCGACTTTTGCGTGGGAGGTGTCGATATTTTCCTAGCGCGATTTAAACCGACGATCATCATTTCAGTATAGCCTAAACAACTTTGAAGCTTGGTTTCGATGAATTTAGATCTGATTTAAGTAGGTAGTGCATACTGTAACCTATCGAACGCAAACCAACAATCTATACAAATATTATATAGCACACTGGATGCAGACCGCTTGTGACCGGTCGATGTGGAAAACTGATCGGTCGACGAGGAAGGCCTATGTTCAGCAGTTGACGTTCTTTGGCTTATAATGATGATGATGATGGTCAAGAGTTTGTTTGTTAGTTTGTTTACTGAAACTACTGGTCCGATTGAAAAAAATATTTCGTGTTGTATAGTTTATTAATGCGAGAAGGAATTGCTATAAAAATCACGCTGCGGACGGGAGGCGAGGGAGCCAACTCAAAATGCGCGGACGCAGTTACGGGGGACCAGTAGTACAAAATAACCCCCTTATTCATAACCAGCGGTCCCAGCGAACTTTGTTTCGCCACAGCCCCGTCCCGCCCCAGCCCAGGCCCTGTTGAACGGGATAAAAAGGATCCTACGTCCTTCTCCTGGTTCTAAGGTGGTTCCCCACCGTTTCGCCCCGGCCCCTTCCCACCCAAGCCCCGGCCCCGTCTAACGGGATAAAAAGTATCCTATGTCCTTCTCCTGGCTCTAAACTACCTCCCTGCCAATTTTCAGCTAAATCGGTTCAGCCGTTCTTGAGTTATAAGTGGAGTAACTAACACGACTTTAGATAACTCAAACGGTCTTTTAAAACTATTTTAGCTATTACACTGTTTTGTCACTTTCTGTCAAATGATGACAGCGCCAAGAAAGAATGAGACAAAACAGTGTAATAGCTAAAATATGTTAAAAAAAAGACCGTTTGAGTTATTATGAATAAGGTTAGACTACTCTGATATAAATTGGTGCAATACCTCCTTAGAGCATGTTTCAAGCATTTTCCTTGTCGTAGTGTACCTTCATAGCATCACGAGGAAAATGAAGCTATAACATTATCATATAAATAAATCAATAACTGAAAATGGCCCGAATAAAATTTTATAGGTTGCGAAAAATCTGTTGATTTGTAGTTTGTATTCATGAATATTCGTAGTGTTTTTATGAAGTCCAAAGTATTATTGAGGGAAGGAAAACAAAAAGAAAAAAGTGTAGGATTAAAATCTAGAAATACGGCCGTGTGTTAGCTTAGTTTGCGGAGCGGCAAAGACCAGACATCAGCCAAGTGTTATTTATACATATTTATCACATGTACTTATCACTTTTTACTTTAGAAATTATTATAGGAGTTAGCAACTTATTTACTGACTAGCTTTTGCTCGCGACTTCGTTCGCGTGGAATAGTGACTTCTTTCTCCCGTTTCTCACACATTTACCACTATATCTTTGCTCCTATTGGTCGTAGCGTGATGTTATATAGCCTATAGCCTTCCTCGATAACTGGACTATCCAACACAAAAAGAATTATTCAATTCGAACCAGTAGTTTCGGAGATTAGCGCGTTCAAACAAACAAACAAACAAACAAACAAACAAACAAACTCTTCAGCTTTATAATATTAAGTATAGAAATAGTATAGATATATAAACAGACTTGCCAATTTTTCGGTGGTCGGTTGGTAAAGATATGCGCCCAGAAAGGCACAGGGTATGATTCATTGTCTGACACATTTGCTTTTTACAAATGAAATTTATGTTATTAGTATAGTGTCACAACACTATTAAAAAAGTGAAGTGAAGTATAAGACTCTTTCTCAGATTCAAGTTACTATGAAGGGGCTGTAAGTTTTTGTAGCGCGTTATTTATTAACTGTCTTAAGTTTCTGGACGGTAAGCCTTTTTGTTTACTTGGGCGCAGACAGCTTTAACTTATAGAAGCCGCATGACGAAATCTGAAAAATAAAGTATTGAAATTATTAGAAACTATAGCAGTCCCGGTGAACTTAATTTCCCTTGTTCAGTGGCCTTACTCTGGACACAAAACCCGATCCAATGATTATAGCCACACCTGTCACTCACACCAGGCCGTTTATGCCTGCGACAAGTATGGCTATATTCATGGGATCGGGTTTTGTGTTCAGAGTAAGGCCTCAGGGCGGACGAATCCAAAAAAGTGAAAATCATTAAAATTGGTAATTTCATTATTTTACGCTCCCATGACCTTCGTATAACTCCCGGCCCCGTTTTAGGGTTATTGTACTATTCCAGCTCAAACCAAACCGACAAAGTACATGTCATGAAAATCTGTCCATTCGTTCACGAGTGTAACAAAAAGGTATTTCTTTTGTAAACAAATGAAAAAGGTAGGTATTATGGACTTTGGTAAATGAATTCTAGTTCCGCTTACCGATTGAAAAGGGTAAATGAAAATGGCAAGTATTCATTTCAATTAAATTGACCAGATATAAGTACACAATATACAATATGCAGTGATATGTATTCAGACCTTAGTATTAAAATGCTATCGTTTAAGGGTCACGTTAGAAAGTATAGTTAGTTGACTAACTAATAATTTATAGTTTAAAACTAAAAACCGGTTAAGTGCGTGTCGGACCCGCGCACTGAGGGTTCCGTGCCACCCTTAACTGAATTCAGGGTCCACTTACTGTCACTTAACGAAAACATCACAATATATTGCGACTACAAAAATAACTTTGTTTTTCATAGTGTTTGTATGAAAAACAAAGTTATATTTGCGGTTGATAAAAATGTGCAATATCTCAGAAACTACTGGTTCGATCTCCTTCAAACCAATTTTCGTTGCAAGTTTTTGTTGAGATCTACAACATATATTTTTTTCAAAATGTTCACTTTCTTAGTTCAAAAGTTAGAGGGGGGGGACGCCCATTTTACCACTTTGGAAGCGTCTATATCTCAAACCTTACACTTTTAGAAAAAATGGTTTTAGAAACCTCAACATCATTTTAAAAGACCTATCCATAGACACCCCACACGCATAGGTTTGAGTAAAAAAAATTTTTTAGGTTTTAGTTTCATGTATGGGAGCCCCCCCTTAAATATTATTTTTTCTTCCTTTTTGTATCTGAATCGGAAAGCGGTGAACAAAATACACCTACCTACCAAGTTTCAGCTATGTGATGCTTATAGTTTCAGAATAAAGTGGCTGTGACATACGGACGGACAGACAGACAGACAGACAGACAGACAGACAGACAGACAGACAGACAGACAGACAGACTTGACGAAACTATAAGGGTTCCGTTTTTTGCCATTCGGCTACGGAACCCTAAAAACACGCTTTTTGCCAGTAAAGTCTTTCATTTAATTATGGGGGTGCATTTCAAATAGCCAATCCGCCTTCTTGGATGTCCGCCATGTTGGATTTAAGTCACGTGACAATATTTTTTGTATTTCTAACAGCAAACCTTTTCATTTGATACCCATAATATGGAGGGTGTAATTCAAATAGCCTGTCCGCCATCTTGGATTTGTAATAAAGTTTCTTAGCTTGTCACGTATTATCATTAGAACTCGGAGCGTATGCAAAATTTTATCCTAATCGAAGTGGGTCTAATTGAGATTCCAAGATTTCCTTACATTCATAGGTAGTTATAAGTGAAGCTAATATAAAAGGGTGTTAAAAATAACTTCATGCAAACATTCCTTTGAAAAGAAAGCCGAATTTTGTTTAAAAAAGTGTGATATAAATAGCACTTTAGTAAAAACTTAAATGTGTCTATGAACGCAGTTTTTCTACGACTGTGCCACGATTTTAAACGTCTGGCTTAGCGAACTTCCTAAATAAGTAATACATAACCACAACAGAACCATGATGACTCAAATGTTCCAAACAATTTAACTTTCAGAGGTTTTGACAAAATACTGTTCTCATTTTTTGTTGTTTAATTAAATGATAGTGATCAGCTGCATGACACTTTGAATTGTCTTGTAATATTATTATATTTTTGTCTTTGTTTCGCTCGATTCAATAATCATTGATCGTTTTATACACTTTTGTTGATTATCATTTTCTTTTCCTTCAACAAGCAAAGTAAATGAACCCGTAAATTATGAAGATTGTTGAAAATTGCATTCAAAGTTTGCTTACAATGTTTTACTTCAGTGACAATGTAGAAATACGATAACAATATTTTCACTCTCGTTATTTTCTTTGTCCTGAAGTTGAACTCCTGACATTTTTATATTTTTCTTGACTTTGACGAAGGTATACAATATTGACTTTTGTGGAATTCTATGAAGTAACGAACGCATTGAAATAGTGTCTAGAACAGAAGCTGCTTACTTTGTAAGATGTACTCATTCACTCCTAACCCTAGCATCTATTTTGTAAAATTTTAACTTATATTTCGTTCATATTTTTTATTTTGCTTGCTTTTTCCGACAGCTGAAATATCCTTGTTTCCTTGTTATTTTATGTAGGTACCTATGTCCGCTACTAAACTGAGTAGGTACTGCCGTTTCGTTCCCATTGAAAAAAAATATATTTTTTAAACCAACTTCAGTAATTTCATTTATATCTAAACTAGCTTTAGCAATTATTAAGTAAAAGGACTTATTTATCTATTACTTAGACAAACTTATCAACAAGCCTGAATTAAAATGTTCTTATAGGGAAGACGTAAACGTTCTTTTATAAAAGCAAAAACAAATATAATGACTGATGCCCTCCTTGGTTAAACACAAATCGTTCTTCGGACTATATTCTTTCAAAAGAAAGTGCTATAAGAGAAAGGCAAGTGCTTTTAGTCCTCACAAAATGTGAAAGAACATGCGTCTGAATGGACCCATTGTCGACGATGGGCAAAGAACGAAAAACACTTTTTTGACGCAAACTTATAAGATAATTTATTCGAGGTCCAGAACTGATCGTCAGTGTGCTTGTACTGACGATCAGTACTTTTATCAAAACACTCGTATGTAAAAGAAAAAAGCCACAAAAAATATTGAAAGTATTGCGAGGGTAGGTTTTTCCCATACTTACTGTATTTATGGCATGTGTCACCATAGACAAATAAGCTCTAACCAACAAATAGTTCAAATATGATACGTCCTTTTATTATTTAGCAAATAACGGTAACCAGAACTTATTAAGACATTGTGAAGCAAAACGTTAGATTATTTAAACAGCTCACAAAAATACCAAAACTTTTTTTCTACTTAAAATTGACTGAGCCACAGCTAAGAATAAGAAAAATAATAAGACTATGCACTATCAGATATTTGAGACGTCTACGTCTCAAATATCTGATAGTGCATACTACTGTATGTTACTAACCTTATTAATTAAACCGGTTAAGTGCGTGTCGGACCCGCGCACTGAGGGTTCCGTGCCACCCTTAACTGAATTCAGGGTCCACTTCCCTTCACTTAACGAAAACATCACAATATATTGCGACCGCAAAAATAACTTTGTTTTTCATAGTGTTTGTATAAACGACAAAGTTGCAATATCTCAAAAACTACTGGTTCGATCTCCTTCAAACCAATGTTCGTTGCAAGTTTTTGTTGAGATCTACATCATATATTTTTTTCAAAATTTTCACTTTCTTAGTTCAAAAGTTAGATGGGGGGGACGCCCATTTTACCACTTTGGAAGCGTCCATCTCTCAAACCTTACACTTATAGAAAAAATGGTTTTAGAAACCTCAACATGATTTTAAAAGACCTATCCATAGACACCCCACATGCATAGGTTCGAGTAAAAAAAAATTTTTAGGTTTTAGTTTCATGTATGGGAGCCCCCCCTTAAATATTATTTTTTCTTACTTTTTGTATCTGAATCGGAAAGCGGTGAACAAAATACACCTACCTATCAAGTTTCAGCTATGTGATGCTTATAGTTTCAGAATAAAGTGGCTGTGACATACGGACGGACAGACAGACAGACAGACAGACAGACAGACAGACTTGACGAAACTATAAGGGTTTTTTGCCATTCGGCTACGGAACCCTAAAAAGGATATAATCTGCAATTATTTTTCCTATCAATTACAAAATAGACTGATCCGATGAGTTCCAACCAATCACAGTAATCGAAAGCTGACGTTACACGGCAATTTTGTTTCTAAGACCCAATCAACGTTCAGGAAACTAAACGTTTGATTCTCACAGTAACTATTACCCACTTTATAACATCCTAGTGAAGTGGACCTCCTAGGATTTTATAGCCTACAAAATTAAATGAGCGTTGTGGATTTTATTAGGTCGTTAGAATTTTGCAGCTCTTAATTAGGACAGTTTTAACTTTTATTGCGTTCATAAACGCGTGGATAGTGTTTTGTTTACTACACATAAGCAATGTCAGCATTCTCAACTTTATTTTTACCCTTTACTAGCTCAGTTATTATCATAAATATTTTATGTCTACTCAAACAACATTTTTATAAGACTAATCAAGAGTGGAAACCGCACTCGAAAAACGCTGAGACAAAATTAGTTTATGTTTTGATTTATTAAGAAAAGTTTTTGAATATAACTTAATATTTTTTTAAATTAAATATAAAGGCTACATAAGTTAATAGTATGTTTGATGCAGCTAAAAATTAGAAGCAGAAATGTAAAAAATAATAATACATTTCTTGTGCTTTAAACTGTGGCCGGTAGGTGTGTAGAAAATGCTAAAGAAGATGTCAACAACTAGGAGTAAATAGAAGTTGTCCTAGCCGCTTCTCAAGAGGTACTTTTAAAACGAATAATAAACAATTGAAAGTCTTATTCAAGACCTGCTTAGTGCTCAACTATGTTAAGTTTAGTTTTAGTTCTTAAATTCGATTGTACGAAAGTTAAGAACCCTGATTAGCGGATTTTCGATAAACCTGTTTCTTAATTTCATTATCTACCTTGTGCGATTATCATCTATTATGTGCCTTCGTACACTTCTCAACTTAAGAGCACTTGCCGAGGAGCGATTAAATGCTAAACAATGGTCCTTTTGTATTGAAGGGTACCTTGAGCTTCACTAGATCAATTAGTAAATACTTAAGGGATCTAAGTAGGGCGGAAACTGGCGTAACATGGAGACGAGCTAAGTTGCCCATCTATTGGAAAACCTGGCTGGATAAGTCTATATAAGAGTTGGTACAATACTTAGGAAATAAAGTTGTAAATTACTGGTGTAAAGTTTAGTTTTCATATTTTAGGGAAAATTGACAGCAAACAAAAGAATGCAAATAATAAAAAAAAGTTAGCCTGCTAACATATCACTGCTGGGTAAATGCCTCACCTCAAATAAGAGTATATGTGAGGTGGTAAGAATCATACTTCACCAATTTGGATGGTGTAGCTCCATCCGGCTATCCGAGGTTAAAAAATTCAATGCATTTTTTCTACCTTAAAAAAGGGGTGTTGCAATGCAAGCGACCAACCTTGATGTCAGATATTATCAAGCCATAGGGCCTCTGACCAGGCTTAATGACAAATATCAACCGATATTAGCCGGGATCAACTGCTTACGTGCCTTCCGAAGCACGGAAATGTTCGTGATATACGTCACTTACATGGTCGCATAGTCACCCATCCAAACACGACCGCGCCGTAAGTTGCTTGAATTCGGTATCACTACCAAAGCACTGCCACTGCGCTACGAGCACCTCTAATATTTTTACAAACAAAAGAATGCAATTAGTTTTACAAAACGCAAATTCACAAAAAAAAAAACAACTCTTAAATCAATAATTACTTTCTGAGAATATTTATTTTAATTTTCGTTGTCAAAGACAATATTACTAATATATGAAGAGCGTTAAGTATAGTTAATTAAACTGGAGAACACTGACGACCCTGGGCCACTCTCGTTTTATTTGCATAGTAATTAGAAAGTATATTACCACGTTTATAAATATTTAATAGGCTTCCGGGGGGTTGTGCGGTAGTTATTATGACAGTAATTTAAAATCTGATCTTTAAAATTAGTAACCAAATATTCATAATTTTTACGTAATTTGTATGAATAGGTAGGTTTGACTATGGTGGCTATTTACAACGACTAACCGACTGCGCGGGACATTTATAGTGCACAAGTGTGTACGCAAACACAGGTGCACTCTCTATTCCTTTCACTCTCATAGCCCGATGGGTCAGCAATCTGACACGACCGGACAGAGATCAGGCGCAGGAACGGCTTTACGTGCTTTCCGAGGAGAGAGAGAGGAGGAGAAACACCACCAACTT
The DNA here is from genome assembly GCA_963584085.1 of Pyrausta aurata. Taxonomy (NCBI): domain Eukaryota; kingdom Metazoa; phylum Arthropoda; class Insecta; order Lepidoptera; family Crambidae; genus Pyrausta; species Pyrausta aurata. Next base: position 7,804,654 of record OY757266.1, on the reverse strand, counting down.
CCAAACTCCGGGCCACCCTGAGAATTTCTGAACAGAAAAACCCAGGTACATATTTTGGCCCGATCCGGGAATCGAACCCGGGATCTCTGGCGCAGCCGTCGCTTTAAAATGCGACCTTCTAGTCACTGCTCCACAGAGGCAGTTATTGAACTACTATTGTGTATGGAAATGACTCCACGACCAAATTTCTTGCGCCATGTTTTGATGCCATTCGGCATCAACGCATAAAAACGGTTTCGATATTCAAATTTCAAGGTATACGGTCACAATCTTGTCATCTAGTTGCACGTGTTTTTCTTGGCATAGCTTCTCTATATGCAGTAATAACAACTTACTGGCGACAAGTGAAATATTTAGCAATTTTATGTTATTCTACAATCGTCACCAAAAATAGAAAGCCCTTCACCTATCGCTACTATGTCTGACCGTTCACACTCCAATAAATTCGTATCAAAGACGTTTCGGACCTTTACTTACTTCGACCTTTCAAATCTAATGGAAGAAATAAAATTCACTTTGCCCATCCCCGATTTTAATTTCGTAACTTTGATGGATCTGTGCATGCATGTAAATGGATAAGATCTATTTACTATTTAAGTATCTGCATTTTATCTGTTTGAGTTACAATCTAAGTAGTAAATATTTAATAAAATATTTTTTTTGACATAAATTATGTCTTTGATTATGAATATTTCACTTTGAATGTGCTAATGGCACCAATCTCATTACTGCTTATAATATTCTGTGTCTTGGAATTAAAGCGAAAAAAATACGTTTGTATGAAATATGAAGAATAAATTAATTGTCCACCTACACAATCGCCTTTTCAATAACACTCGACCTTCCTTCAAGGGGCTATAAAATCTCAATTAGGCGCCTAATCCAAACCAATTAAAAAGAAAATCCGCAAAATTATTTAAAAGTTAAGACCGCAAATTACTTTTCCCCAATAATTTCGGTGCGCACTAAGCATTATTAAACGGAATTTTAATTGACGTTTTCAAATTCCGAGTTTATGACATTTTATGGTATAAACCAATTTTCCCTCGGCTGGATTAATTGCGTTCTAGATTAATTCAGTAAATCAATTATTTGGAAGTCATTTGGGTTCGTGACAAAGGAAGCCAGATGGGAACCTCCCCGCTTTTGGGAGGTTCCTCCTTGTTTTCTGTGTTTGATGTTCAGTATACACTTTTGACATGTTATAAGTTGGTGTTTAGTTAGATCATACGCTAGGCCTTTGAAAAACCTTCCAATTATATTTTTTTTTTATTTTTACTTGTTGGAAAACAAACAGCAATAAGTTAAATGTATAATGTTAACGGGAGTTTTAAAACTAATAAGCCTATCGAGTTTTCACTTATAGAACGTATCGTACATACATAGCAAAGATATACAACAATGTTATAGAAAGGAGATAACATCGTGCAATTAAATAAACTAGCCAATAAATTTCAAAGTACAATGCCAAGTATAATAAAAAAGTTAAGTAGAAGAAGTCATACCAAGCCAGAAATATTTATGTCTAATCAAAAAAGTTTGAGCTAACATGTTTTTTAATGACAGTTTTTTTCGCATAGAACATATTTTTTTATCGTACTCTAAGTTCATAAGCTCATATTTTTTTTCAACGTACAATATCCCTTTAGAAAATCATTTTTGAATAAAATACAAATGGCTTATATTTTACGTAAAAATGCGTTAACTATCCAAATACCATTAAAGAAAGCAGCGCCCTGTAAAACATTAAAACATCTGTTTTGGTTTCACCTTCCGAGGAGGTAAAAAGAACTTTTAAATTACCACTGTAAAAGCGTAATTAATTTTTCTTTAATTTCTCTTGGGTACTGTAGATTAGATTTTGACCGACAGAGAGACAGATTGAAGTATTAGTTATTACTTCTGCAACTGCGTCGGTTATTTAAAGATACAATATATATCTTATATGACACTCAAATTCTATTAATCTGAGTGGTAAATTAATTAAATGTTACTGCATGGCCTGGGTGTATATTTACCGAACGGTTTCGTTAATCCGCATATTATGGAAATCATTAATTGGACGCAGTTGGCAAAACCAGATTTTAATTTCACAAGTCGTAATTGGGAACAATTAGTGACTTTCACTAACAATTTATTTAATTTGTCAAAGAGTGTTATTCTAAGTTGTGTTCTACAAGTTTGCACTTTGTATTAAATGGATAGATTTATCTTAACAAATAAAATATTATGATAAGGTGCATTGTTTAGTGTACAACAAGAAGTATCGCTACAATATATCGTGGGCAATTATCAGTGGAATGGAAATCAGAAGCTTGCCAATCGCCAAAGTACGTAAAGAAATTGCTTCTTGGGGATCAAATGACGAAAACACAAAATCAATCTTGGCAAACAAGAGAGAGATCGTGAAGACATTAGGCTGCGTTTCCACCAGAGATGTGCGAGGATGCGTAGCGAGAGATGTGTTTGTAAAGAACCAATGGAATCGCTTCATTTACCTCGCCTCGGTCAGCACAGCTCTGGTGGAAACGGTTTAGCGGAGCTAGATTTTTTCACATACAAAACAAGCGAGGGATGTGTGCGAGGGATGTGTACGAGGGATGTGTGCGAGGGATATGTACGAGGGATGGGTGCGAGAGATGTGTTGCGAGGAATGTGTGTTGATAAGGTTTGCGCATACACCGCACCCCTGTCGACACATTTCATAGCTTCGCAACGCATCCTTGCACCACATATTGATGCGCATTTTCAAAGCTCCGCTACACATCCTCGTAGGCACATTTCCATCGCACATCTCTGGTGGAAACGCAGCCTTAAACGCTTGATCTAGTATCAATTACTCGTGGAAGCCGAGCTCTTTTGCTGTAAAAAATGAAATCTAATATTTGCAATATAATAGAATTATACACATTAACGCTACAACTACAACCACTTATTGGTAGATACTCTACTGTGCTGTGGTGGAAGTAGAATGATTTTGATTATTAAACTGTTTTTTAAATTAAAGGGCCCAACGCAGATGTTTTTCTCTATTTTGCAAGTATCATCGAATAAACCACTTTTTCACAACTATAAATCTTGCTTAATAAAGTAATCTTTCCTATATGGTTTTCATATTTTTGTCGTTTGATCTACTTATTAATAACAGAAAATTGTAATACACTTGAAAGACAAAAACGTAAATCAATGTAAGATTTATGTTAATGAATAGTATCAAATCCTAAGTCCAGACTTAGCTCCTATAGAACGCTTTCTAAAATTATAAAAAATGATGATAATGTATTTATTTGTGTACCAGTAAAATAAAATCCCACGTAAGCAATATCTAGTGCGATCAAATCGGAAACATCTGAAGCGAGAAATATTGAGACTGCATTTAGCATTGATGCTTTTCCGAACTGAATCTTTTTCTGCAATCCCTTTTGAGAAGTGCTTCTGGGGCGAATATTTCCTTGGGGGATATTTTGCAAGATTTGTGCCATTGGAATTGGGGAATCGTAACTTTATAGCATTTGTTTTTTTACAAATATTTTGGACAATCAATGAAATTTTTGGGCGATTGAAAGGAAGTATAAAAATGTGTCGTTATGATGCCAAATCTTTGCCTTATAAGATGACAGAATAAATTAATTTTGGGTTATAATGAATAATGACTTATTACATTGCGACTTTTAGCAGCGATGCAAACGCGATGCAGTCGCGATGCAGCATCGATGCAATCGCAAAATGTCAACCTTTACACACTGCGCTACTTTTAGCATTGATGCAGTCGCGATGCAGAATGGAAGTTGACAAATGTACTTACTGAATATTGGCGGCTGCATCGATACTCACGCGCGTTAGCATAGTTACGAATTTGCTGAACGGATTACCGTTCAAAAGCAGAGCTGCTTAACTGTCAAAGCAACATCGTAACCTAGGACTTTAAAAAAATTGTAGATAAAATGTACGTCTACAAGGAAACGGGGATTTTAAACGATTTTTTAACTATGAAAAATTAACTCATTCTAACAATTTGCCTTTATGACATAAAAAAGTTTTAAACAGACATTTTCTCTATTCTACCTCCCCGTTACTATCATGAAAAAGTTTTTCATTGATACAAAAAGCGATCGTAAATTGCTCCGAAGCAAATTACGCTTCGTACAATATAAAAGAAAAAGTACAATTTAGAGTAGCCATTGTGAATCTACCCTTCTGTTATCTAGTGGACTCGTTGATCGGATTATAATCGTGTTTTTATGTATTATGTATCTGTTATACTTTTATTTTTGAATGAGTGATAACTAAAATTAGATTAGATAATTGACCAAGGTGCTGATTTTAAAAGCACAACACTTTTTTTTGTTTTTAAACATGGTACGTTTTACAGGAATGTGCACTCAATGCACTGAAATGCGCACGTACTATCGAGGTCACCGCCGCCTAACCACTTTAAGAGCCTAAATCGTCACTCACGTCGTCTTTTGTTTGAAGTGAAGCATGTGTAACACGATTATGAAACCTTCGGGGGTTTTCTTAATCCATCTCTCTACTGAAAGTACTTCGTATTAAACCTGTACTATGCAATTCACAAAGTACTAATACGCAAACAAAGGCAGCATATAAGATGGCATCCTACTGTGATGCGATGCGACTGCGCTAATCCGACTAGCACATGCATTGTGGATGTTCATCCTTCCGTCTCAGACGGGTTTAATTTTCTGCTTAGGCGGACTAATAATGAACATTTCGGTGTTTTATGCTTGACTAACTTTATAAATATTTTTTCACTTACCGTGCTATAGTAATATTGCTCAACGTACCTTTTTATTATAAACCCTACCATCCATTCCCTAGGTAGTATTTTTTAAAGTTTGGAGAGCATTCACAAAAAAGATCATATTTATAAATCGAACTGGCCACGAGCACGACCCACGACGCCCTAATGAGAAAAAGATATGCGTGTTAATAGTTTACTGACTAAAACATTTATTTTAATTGTGAATGTAAACAAGGTAGTAAATTGTTTTAGTTTTGTCAATAAGATATTGTTATTCACAAAATTATTAAAATGACTAGTGACACTGACAAAACAAATACTTTCTACACACATCACCAAACCGAACCTTATGGGTCAACCCTTGAAGATACTCGCGTAAACTAAAAGTTAGTTAAATATTCTATCTATCTTATTATATTAATTAATCATTTGCGTGTATACAGAACCTTGTTCCCAAAGGTGAAGTCACGTAGAAAATTAATTAGAACTTCGCTGAAACGATTTTACTTATATCTACCTTGTAAGATAATATGAGCTACGATATAATTGATATCATTTTATATGACACAGTTTACCTGAAGTTATTAATTTATGTTGGATTTTTATTTTAATTAATCCTTGGAACCCGAATTTCCACCGGACAATAAACGATGAAATTGATTTACAAACGAACAGAAGAAGATTTTGTGAAGTTTTCCAATAAATTGGTAAAGGTTTTTAATGATGATGATTTTTGTTTCGTAATGAAATTGGTTTTAATTAAGGAACCTTATACTACTTACTTTGTTAACCTATCTTAGTGTCAATAAGGTAGATAGTGCACCTCGTGTAAACTACCAAAAAAATTATATCTCCATCCTCTCTTTAAAATAACATCACAGTCCAAACCTAGTTACTTCTTGTCAAAATTCGTTAGTAAACTCAAAAGGTTGATTGTACCATTTGTACGGTGAACGGTCCGAGGGCCAAATTTATACACGGCCGAGGCTTAATCTCATCAAGAACCTCCCATTGGCCGCTCGCTGAGGCCCTGCCGATAGCGTTGCCGAAATATCTATAATTTGAGTATCGATGTTCTCGGAAATCATCTCTAAATCGATAAAAGCGATAGTATTCATAGCTCAGTTTAGTTAATAATATCGTCACTTAGGTCTCAGGTGGGCATTAAAACGATTGAATCACAATCTCTCTGCATGACCTAAAGGTATGACTGGGAGAGAATGCTTTTAGCATTAAGTCCACCTTTTGTACACTTTTATTTGTGAAATAAAGTTTTCAAATTAAAAAAAAATTATACCAACGATTGTAATGGCTCCGACTATTGCTAGTACCACGGTGACAGCGATGCGGCTGAATGATAGTTACAAGGATGCAACTATCACATCCGACTATGCTATCCGGCATTGGCATATGCTATGTCTCGCTCTTATGTCACATTCCGCTGCATTCTAATGTCACATTCCGCATGCAGCGGTGAAGCTTTTGATAGTGGTAGCAATACTCAAATCAGATATTATCGATAGTGTTGCTGTGATAATTTTTGGGAACCAAACCAAAGAATATATATACTAACGTAAAAAGAAGCGACACTGACACTTGTGTGCAGTAAACTAACTCGCGGCTATGTGTGCGTGTCGCGGGGGCGCGCGGGGGTCGCGCGAGGTGGGGAACGCATGCCACGGTATGCGCGAGTCGAAGGGTCACACCGCCGATTGCCGCCGAGCCGTCGTCTCTGCTCGAAGCAATTTATGTAGTTCGCCCGCGCCGCGTCGCGTCGTATGCGATTATTATGATACGATTTGTCCCAAATGCAGCATATAACTTTTGATATGTCTTGTGAATGCTTCCCATTAGATTTTTTGAAAAAAACCGTTCGTACGATTTCGAATCTTCGCTATAATTAAAGAAAATAATAAAATGTTTAAAGTAAGTCGCAAAAACAGAAAATATATTAAAGTAAGTAATTTATAACATATGTGAACACTATACCAAATATATTTTGAACCTGAAATACATAAACATCTTTCATTAAGTAATTATTATTTCCTTGTGCCGCGGTAGCTAAACCGCCAACCCTACGCGTAGACGCGGCATTACAAGGTCACCGACGCCCGAGTTACACCGATAGATGAGTGTCGCGCCTGTGACCAAACTGAGCTAAGATATTTGGCTTTTGCACAACTATTATTTATACCTATGGCTTTTGCACAACTATCGACAGGCTTATCGAAAGACTATCGATAGCAGACTATCGAGCAGCAACACTATCTGCCGTAGTATGAGATGCATTGTATGAAAATTGGATCACTTGATTGGTCGCCGAGCTGTGTACAAAACATATTTGGGATCATAATTTTGATTAACGACAGTTTTGTGGGTCTATTAAGTGGGCGTGGAATATTCTACATCATGAGAGTAGGTAATATGAGAGCCGATAGATGAACAGTTTTTTACACCAAGATGACTTCGATTACCATTTTCAGATGAATTTGTAACATATTTTAAGGAAGGCTTACTTTCCATAGGCCCAGCCGCTCGTGAGACATCGGTACACTAAAAAACGTTCCAATAAACAGGGATGCCTTAACATTCTAGTAATCCGTTTTGTTCAATTTTTTTATTTTCGTTGAAATGTTACGTTAAGAACATGCTTTCATATTTACGGGCTGTGCTGCAACCAGCAACCTATGGTAATTATGATATGTTTTTTTTTTAAATATGTCTGGAGTTGTCACAGCTGTGGGTATTAGGATTGTCCGCTTATGTAAGAATTCAAATTGAAATATTTGGTTTAATTTAATCATTGTCCTTTATGTCTGTAAAGCTTAATGATAGGTAAAGAAGACACCTGAACAACAAAACTTACTTCAGCACAAAATAAACTGTTATAAATAATTAAACTGAACCTTCTGGCGATGGCGTTTGTAGATTAAATCACAAAGGTAATTCCCTACCCGGTCCTCGACGAAAGCTTTTACCGCAAATTTACAATATCGAAGGGATAGACGAGACTAGAAAACGGTCTGTCCCTATGGATGAGGCAGACGACCAAATGTGGATTATTCATTTGGATTTACAGATAAACCCATCTTTGTTACATAAAGTAAAAGTCAACTGTTTGTGTTACCTCATTCGTATTAGAATTGGATTTGAAATCAATTGACTTTTCCACCATTTAAAAGTAAAGTTTTATGATGTGGTGTTCAAATTGTGATACTTCTATTCACGGGGTTAGACAAAAAGTATGTACCAGTGGTACTTTTAATCATTTACCACAAACTGTGATTTATCATGAACTTACTTTGAAAGAAATGTGCAAAAAGAAAGAGGCTTATGTTTTTGAAAATGATAATTTTGATTGAGGCTTGAAAATAAATTGAAGAGTTTTTGCATTCTGATTATTATAATTTATAAAAAAAAACTTTGTAGGCCAACTTTGTAGACATGAAGATCATTATATAAATAAAAACATCAAAGTATTACGTTTTATTTTACGTAAGATTTTATTTCCCCATTACTTGGTTCTTATTAGGTGTAATCTCATGAAAGAGAAATATCAATTTCACATTAATTTTCCAAAGAGGCTTTACCGAAATGTTTCCATTTGCTTATAATCCTTTGTTTCCGTTAGTTTCTAAGCTACCATTATTTATGTGTATTTTCTGGGAAACCGTATTACAGGTACACCACTAGAAACTATTAATATAAATTTAACAAAGGAAATTAAGTACATATGTACTACATTTTCGGGCTAATTGCAAAGAAGCTAACAATTATGATCAGTCAAAATGGTCGTAAATAGAACAACTTTAAAACATTTAGGCATAAACAATTTCCTTTTAGGATCTACCGTTGAATTGGATCAAAAAACCTCGTGCCTAATAATAAAGCTATCATCGAAAACGCTAAACTACGTTGCAATTCTTTAAATCAAGTTATGCTTTCAAAAGTTCTTTTCGACTTCAATTCAATTAAAAATTTCACACCTAACACAAATGGCACACTATAAAATAAGATCAGCTAAAAATTTATCGTTACAGATGTGAATAAAATATAAAAACAAACGTTACTCTTTCAATCAGCATTTATCACCTACAAAGCCCAGCTAAATAGAAAATAATTTATGGGTGGCATTGTTAGAAATCAACCAAACAGCAAGATTTGCTTAAATGACAGTTTCAGGGTACTCAATAAAATTTATAGCGAAATATCTTGTTTTGACGTTCCATTATCAGGCAAAATTGATAGCGCTTCGGCAATCTGAAATTGGTATTTTCGCTATCCTAAGTAGCCTTAATATTTCTTCTCGTCGTAAGTAATAAATAATACTCCGTAGTTTATCTTCAGTGTATTGATAATTCTTAGATATCTACTTACTAACTTACCTATTTATTGATTTCGGATTTAAAGTATTTCAAAACATCATTTTGTTACTTTTAGGAGTTACACACAGGAAAAATGCAAACGCTTCTTGCTAAAAAAGGTATATTCTAATTGAAAAAGTACTCTAATTACTATATTATTACTCTACTAGTGGAATCGCAGCAAATTACTATGGTTAAGTGAGGTCAAGGCAGCCAAATTCAGAATACAATCTTTATCTGCAGAGTATGAATTATGCAGAATTACTCATATTTCTAAGCTTACAGCTGTTTGTTATTTAATTCGACTTTCATCTTAAAACAGCATTACTTACTTCGTCAAACTTGTAGATGATGATGATTAATTTACGAATAATGTGCGTTATTTCTTCAACAAAACTCGAAGCAAGGTGCTCAGGTTTTCTTACCGTTAACAATTCCGTCTGAATTGGTGTAATTTGGTAAAACAGTATTTTTAAATTATGATTGCGGAATTCGGCTTTAGGTTCGAGTAACAACAGCTGCGAGCGATTCTGAAAAGTTGAAACACCTCTTAATGACTGATATTTTAAGTACCTGAACTCTGGCGAATGTATAGGATACTGTATAGCAAATTGGATCATTAAGAGCCTCTAGAACAACATAAAAACAATGCTTGGATGCTATTAAGCTGTTTCTTCTTAACATTCCAAAGTAGTGTATACTGCATTTTGAATTAAACTATCCACCGGATTTTGCTTTACACATGTGAAAAATTATGCATTTTTGGTACTCCTTACTTATTTCTATACATTTAATGAGATCTGGCGAGTTTAATATGAAAATAGCATCGATATTTGATGTGTTGTATAGACTCCGTCTTTAAGGTAACTCACAAGGGCGGTAAGTGATTTTAACTTTAGAGTGACTATGCAATCCGTTGCCCTCTTAATATTTCAAGTATTATTCAAATCCTTGGTAGATCGCTTGAATCTTTAAGCCTCATCGCCAGTCAAAGCTGACTGGCCACAGCAAGACTAGTCACACTTCTAAGGCAGCAAAAGCCAACACAATTTGGCTTTCAGCCAGAGCTGGAGTTTCTTACCAGTTTTATTACTTCATACCAAGTTTGACTGTTTAATAGATTACCCAGTCAATACTTCTCGTATATTTCGTGTGATTCGTGATTTATTGGAAAAGTCAAATGTACCAACCCTAAATGCGTCCATTTACCAAGATATTTTTTTTTGGGGTATTTTGTACAATTCAGTCAGCTTTGTGTGTAAGTACGCGTACAAAAATAAAACTGTGCTAATAACAGTAGATTTTCATAGTAAATTCAAGTACGGATCATATACCTTAAAGATGCGATCGTACTACAAGACTTACATTACATGCTTGTGATTGCCACAATTACTCAAAAAAATACAAGTAAAAATAAAGTCAGCCTATAAACATCTAACTTCTGCGCGACCTTACCTCAAGTATGAGGTAGTATGATTCATACTCCACCACGCGGGCTCAGTGTGGATTGGTGGAGGGTATGTTCACAAGGTAAGCGACCAACTTTGCTGTCAGATTTTATCAACGGCCTCTGACTAGGCTTAACGACTAATACTCGTATCAACCGATATTAGCCGGGACCAACAGTAACTTCTCAGCAAACGTGTCATACACGTTGACGTGGTTTTGTGAAAATAAGTTAATAACGCTCATTAATTTAAAACGATTAAACAACCTTTGTATTCGAGTCTTTCTTGAGCTATTTATTTATTTTGAAACACCAATTTAGGTAATTGGGCTAACCTAACAAATTAACAACGCTTTGTCTAGCTTTAGAAATCTGAAATCATTTTTAGACGTACTTTTAACTTTTGACGTTATAACAAAATTAAGCGGCCACATTTATTAAACAAGATCTTATATCGCAGACTTTAACTAGAGAACACTTAAAACTGCAATACGGAGCAGCGTCATTTCCTCCAGCACTTGTTAAATAAACTTCCGTATCAAGTTGCGAGAAAGATTTATGGACGTGAGTCGGTGTAAGTGGATCTCTCGATTAACAAAAACAAAAGTTTCCATTGGTGCACTCGGGTGAACTACTTTTATCTTCATTATCTTACTTTTATCCGGATCTTGTTTGTTCTGGTTTGAACTGGATAAAAATATTATGATTTAAAGTTAATCATTGGCTATGTACCGGAGTAAAAAAACATCCTTCGAGTAAGTTCTTCTGCTTGACGTGGTTCAAATAATTACTTAGGCGAAACAGGCTTATATTTTTTCGTGACAGTGAAATTTTCTGCAGTTTGTTTTTGAAACTCACTTCTTTGGAATAGATCTACGATGTACTTTTTGGGTTGATATTTCAGTGGTCTCAAGATCAAGGCATGGCTCTAAGTTTCTGCATTATCATGGTACTCGACTTATAGTTGAAATAACGGTAACGGTGACAACATCAGCTAAAATGTTAATGGTATTGATTTCGTATTATACTAACCCTCTTATATATAATAATTTTATGAATATACCGGTTTAACTATTACTTACACTGTTTTGTCTCGTTCTTTCTTGGCGCTGTTATAATTTGATAAAAGTGACAAAACAGTGTAATAGCTAAATAGGTTCATTAGTCTTTTTGAGTTATTATTATGAATAAGAAGGTTAATATGTAAGTGCATTTTTGAGTAACTCAACCATCATGAATGTATATTACAAGAGTGAGGCAAATCATTTTATATACTTGGCGACAACTACAATTGAGCCTTATATACATACTAGCCTTTGTCCGCGACTTCGTTCGCGCGGACTTCAGGTTCGTCCCGTCTAGTAGCGCAAAAAATGTGTTTTTTTACAACCTCACATTAGAAACCTCAAAAATTGTAGCCTATATGTTATTCTGATGTATAAGCTATATTGTGGTAAAGTTTCATTCAAATCCATTCAGTAGTTTTTACGTGAAAGAGTAACAAACATCCATACATCCATACATCCATACATCCATACATCCATACTTACAAACTTTCGCCTTTATAATAGTAGTAGGATAAAACCTACTTACCTAATAAGCACGTAATACAAACACCGGTGTCCGGTGAAAAATGACAAGATTCATTATAAAAAGGAAATGAAAATTTTGCTTCGACCTCATTTCCTTCAGAACGCTACTTTTTTCATCGACTTGTTCACAACAAAATATATTCTGGGGTCGTGAGTTCTTCTTCGCTTGAACGAAAATTAAAATTTTAGCCTTTGTAGCTGTAACGGTTCATTACACACATAAATAAGTTAAACTGCAGGTCATGGTTACTTTACCGTATAATATATTTTCAATATCATTGAAATAACACGGTAAAGGATTTGTCAGCCTTTGTCTGCGAACTGATATTTAAAAAATAGGTTAGTTGACTAAATTTCAAAAACTATATATAGACCTTACCTCAGTAAATATATTGAAGAAATACCATTATATTTTTAAAAAATTTCAACATTTACATTATTTAACTATGATTTAAAAAATTAAATTCAAAAGGGTCTCAAAAACGCTCGATCTGTCATAGCGTACTAAATGACGTCATAGCGGAAGTTCGCAAGTGTTTTTGACAGAAAATTTCTATGAAGAGTAAAAAAACCCGCCATCGCACAAGGCATGACGTCACGTCCTTTGATAGGCGTTTGCGGTCAGGTAACCAAATATGCGTTTTGGACTTATTAAATAATTGAAAATATTATTAATCCTAATTTAAATTCATAAATTAATTATTTTTTTATGATATCTCCAAACCATATGAATCCCTATAAATTACTAACATTGTGATTTTTCTTAGTGGAAACTAGCCTATTGATCAGATGTGGGTATATTTGTTGCGTCAAGATGGCGTGTGACATTTATTGATTAAAGTAAAATTTTGGAATGAAATCCCGCTGTAATCTACACAGGAAGGCTTTGAGAAGTCATTGCTCATTTTTGTGAGCACTCACGTCTATATTTCGTGGGGTTTTCGTTGATTTTTTATTCGTTTCCGAACGAAAATCACACGCCATATCCAAGCGAGTGATTCGAAAATAGAGCTCCAGACCGCAGTCTGCAACCGTGTGTCAAATCCTTAATCAAATTTCGAACCGATAACTAGAAACTAGACAAGAGCTAAAGATCTTCAAATGGCTCAATAGTTTTTCATTAAACATGGCTAAAAACACTCGGGGTAAAATCATCTATGACACATAAACCTCAACGACAATCGTTTTATCCGTTTGGGAGCTACGATACCACATATAGACATTTTAAACTTATAACACTCTCTCTTTGCGTTGGGGGTCAACAATTTAGGCTACGTAAAAATGTAAAAATATCTTGATAAGATAAAAGCTTTGCTTTCTTTAACCTTGCCAAAAGAAGAATTTATTGGCTTGCTTACGTTTATAACAGCATCGTAGATAATAATCAGCCAGCCTTGAGCCTTGTGGGTTAACAGTATTAATTAACAAGCAGTGCGCATTCGTGATGTTGATACAAATAATTTATAGAGGTATTCATTGAATTACGTTCGCTATTCGGTATTTTATATCTGCTTTAACTCGTCAAGTATGTGTAAACGAGACACAATAAAAATTCCATTGTTATGCGACTCTCGGCATTCGTTTGATACCTGACTGATTAAGACAGAAACATATCGTTTCGAGATTATACTAATAGTATTTATTTGAGCCAAAAACAGTGGTACATAACAAAAGTTTAATTGACTTTAACAAATTAAATAACTAAATGAGTAACCATTTTATTAATGTATCTTTTCAAAATTTATTTACTTTATTTACGAAAAATAATGAAAACGAAAATGTGTTTGTACAGTGTAATTATGTTCCGTTTTCACTTTCAAAAAGCTGAACCGATTTCAAACATGGATAAGGTCCGGTATATGTGACCAAAGTAGAAATATGTAGGAGATATGCAAATCTCCCTAAAGGGAGTAAAGGTTTTTACGGGAAATCTTACACTTACACTTACGCTAGTACATATGATTTATAGAACTTATGTATTAAATTTGTGAACGATCATGCTTTCTCTTGAAAGCAGGAACATATTATGTCATTCAATTTATATTCCTTTCAGCATACCCACCAATGATAGCATGACAAACTGTAACGGTAACATAAACAAACAACATATAGCCGAATCGATAACTTCCTCCTTTTTGAAGTCGGTTAGTAAAATAACATTAATTCAAAAGTTGAAATTATTTCTCCAACATATTTCAGTTACTCTTTTACATAAGTCCATTCTGATATTTTAAAGCTAAAAAGCTTATTTTAACGTGCTATCTCAGGAATTTTTGATCTAAATAAAACAATATGAAAAAATATGTTTGTGTAAAGCTACGATGGTAGGGCAGGGATTAAAATCAAAACACGCGGACGAAGTCGCAGTCGACCGCTTGTTAATGAATTCTTTGATTTATTAAATACATAGCTTTTGCCCGCGACCTCGTCCGCGTGGAATAGTGACTTCTTTCTCCCGTTTTTTACACATTTACCACTATATATTTGCTCTTATTGGTCGCAGCGTGATGTTATATAGCCTATAGCCTTCCTCGATAACTGGACTATCCAACACAAAAAGAATTATTCAATTCGAACCAGTAGTTTCGGAGATTAGCGCGTTCAAACAAACAAACAAACTCTTCAGCTTTATAATATTATAAGTATAGATTCTTAATTTAAATGCATATAATTATTAGATGTTGAACAAAGAAATTTGTCTTAGCCGCACATGGCACACAAACACATTTTGACTAGAATAATATGTAAAAGCCTAAATTATCGTGTTTTCGAGAGTAAAGTGATATACAAGCAATCAGACTCTAGTCCGAGCTGGTTACAAAAACATGGCTACACCTCACCGAGAGTGAATCATTACTTGTTTTTCCGACAATTCACTCCAATCCTTTTTGAAGCAATCCCGAAGCGAACTGAAATGTTTGTTTAGCAAATTCATTAGTCAAATTGTTCAACAGTAGCCGCTGTAACAATCTGTTGGAATATGGCTATAAATTAATATTTTTTGTTGATTAAATATTTGTGTTCAGGCACTGAAAACATAACTACTACTGAGATAATACAGTACAGCTTAGTACAATACCACGTATTATCTAAATACGTACTAAATACGTATCATTACCACGTATAAATCTAAATAGGTTTTTGTTGGTATTGAAATATGTTTTTTAATGTAAATTGTTTAACATAAATAAAGAAATAAAGAAAGAAAGAAATAATGGATGCTGAAAAAATAATAATACGACACAAACCAACCCACCATTGGGTGGGTGGGTTGACTGGTAGAGAATGCTTTAAAGCATTAGGTCTTCTTTTTCTTCATTAAGTACTTTATTTTGTTTGTACAATAAAGAATATATTGCCGAGCTATTAGTCCTAAACATACTATAAACCATTAGAAATGCCATAAATGTACTATTAGTTGAGTAACAGCATAATGGTCAAGTACCTACTTAACAAACAAAATACATTTGTCTGTGATTTATATATTTTTTTTTTGTAAATGAAGCTAAGATAATAAACAGGGGCTTGTAAAATAGTACCTTCACTTGTTTTTGCTTTTACAAAAGCCTAAACCCACACTGAAACTTAAATAGTATAATTCAAACTTTGTTGTTGACTTGAAACTGAAAGTAGTTTTTCTTGAAGGACAAATAGGGTAGCCGAAATTATTTTTTACTATAATGACGTTGTTTGTAATATAAAAATAAACGTCAAAGTTTTTATTTGCTAAGCTTTGTTTTGTTAAATAAAAACATAAATGAGTTGAATTGCCACCCACCCTAAGATGATTGCTGCGAACAAATTAAATTTAAAGCAGAAGATTTTTCTTCTTCTTTCTTTCATATGTGTTTTTTATAACGTATCGCTTCTGATCAACAACTCGGTTTTGAACTCTACTAATATTAATAATATTGTGCTTTTACTTCTATAAAAATCTAATAGTTTTGACTATGCCTAGCTACGGCTACGAGAATCGTAGCATACGAATGGTATTCTTAGCAAATGCTACTACGATTGTAGGGACAGAACCAACGTACTGGTATAATATTGATAAATTGCAGCACCTTCTGACATATCTTTTTATTTTTTTGTTTCTTTTATAGGAGCTTTATTTAGGCGCCTATAACATTCAGGATTCCTTTAAAGGTAACCGTTTACCAAATGTTTTTCAATAGTAGAAATGATTAAAGACTTTTTATTTCATTCTACTACCGGATGGTAGTATTGTATTTGTAGTTGTTAAGATTATATTTTTTGTAGATTCTTAATTTATGTTTAATCGGTCTCTATCCGTTTTTTTTTAATTAGATAGCCAAACATTTGACCCCTAAGACGGACCATGTCTGCCTAGTAACCTATTACCTTACACAGTAACAGAAATTAATTTAAATACTGTACCTAATCTTATCAAGCGCCTTGTATTTAATCGAGAACTGCATTTGCATAAAGTTTTACCGCAAAATACGGAACCTATTACCTACTAATAACATTGCGTTCTTGCTCGCTTTTTTCGTTTCGTCCCTCAAAGTCAACAGTCGTAAATAAAATTTGCCAGCATTTTCTCCGCTTAGAAGTTGCTTTCTAAATAATTTGACTCGCAAAGTTAATAAAAGAATTAAAGATCCATTGCGAGAAAGCATTTGTATGCATTATAGAAGGAAATAAAGTCGTTTGTGGTATTTTACGAGATTGTTTTCCCCAAAAATAATTGACTTTGAGTCGAAGTCGAAAAACAGAATTGTCATTAATTTTTCATAAATAATTGAGCGTTTGAGGTGCTCGTAGCGCAGTGGTGGCAGCGCTTTGGTAGTTATACCGAAGTTAAGCAACTTACGGCGCGGTCGGTGTTTGGATGGGTGACCATTCCGACCATATAAGTTACGTATATCAGGAGCATTTCCGTGATTCGGAAGACACGTTAAGCCGTTGGTGCCGGCTAATATCGATTGGTATTAGTCGTTAAGCCTAGTCAGAGGCTCTATGGGCTATGGGCTTGATAAAAATCTGACAGCAAGGTTGGTCGCTTGCCTTGCAAACACCCCTCCGCCAATCTGCACTGAGCCTGCGTGGTGGAGCATACTCCATCATATGAGCCATAGCTCATACTACCTCACATTTGAGGTAAGGCCTTTGCGTTTATACATTGTAAATAGAACGTAAAGGATCATTTATTGATAAAAATCATTTTTTTTTGTATAATGCTATCGTAAGCTTTTAAATATTGTAGGATCAAAATAAAAGTAGTTATAAAACACTTTATGTATCGTGTTAAAAAAAAAGAAAAATTTCCAGCTCAAAATACTCCATCAAAATAGTAATTAGAAATTAATTTATATTTGGCATTTCAATCATTATATTAAATTCAGGATATTTTCATAAATAGTCGTTTACCTAGCACAAAGGAGTTTACATCAGGAATTCTACAAACTTTACCATCACGGCCATTTAAATATAGACTCTAACAAATGAAAGGTAGGATTGTGTTTTCCAAACCTTGTCCGTTAGGTGTAATTAGAGACAAATAATTCTGAAGCGTCTTTTGAGACCATTATTATTGTTGACGACTTTTGTTAGTTGAATTTGTGAAGTCACTTTTGACCTTCTAATCTCAAAGGATGAGGTTGTCCTCCAAATTGTATTGTATTGTTGGAATAAGTCCTTGTACTTAAGACCTTTTAATCATTGCTATGTTAAGAAATAGGAAAATTTAAATGATAAATTATTTCTCTCAGAATCAAAAAGTAAAATTTTGAAAATGCCCTACCCTTCTCCGTCAGATTCCCTCATCAACAATTAAAGAGTTGCTGGTGCTCTTCAAATGGCTAATCAGCTCATGTTACCTTACCATGTACTTTCAATATAATAAAAGTTCGAATCAATAGAACATAAGGAAGTTATTCAGATCCCCCAATCAACTTATAAAGATCTGATGATCTTAAACGCCAATACATATTTTGGTGAAACGTGACTTAAAACATTTGGAATAAAATTATCTATGACACAAAATGAAACTAAATGAAAATCTGTTCATCCGTTTGGGAGCTACGATACCACAGACAAATTCACAGACGGGCACGTTAAACTGATAACACCTGTCTCTTTATGCGTCGAGGGTTAAAAAAACGAAGAAATCTATGGTTGTTTATTATAATAAATACTACTTACTCAAGTAAGTGCCTGAGTCCTAATATATTATTTTTTGTGCTTAGTGTACTAAATAGTTATATAGCAAAGACAAACATTTACACAGGTACGTCTGTCTACGCTTACGCCGCGCTGTAGTAACGCTTATTGTTGAACTTTCATCCCGGAGTTTAAGTAAACTGAAGCAATTAATACTAAGCCAAATGACTTTTCAGGTTAATGTATTCAGAAACTTTAAACGTAACGATTGTCAGTCATCTGTAAAATCAAGTAAAATTAAAAAAAAATGCGTTAATGTTTTTTTATCGTTAAATTTACAAAAAAAATCACTATCGTCAGAAACAAGGGAGAATCTCACCAGCAGCACAAAGGCTTAATGTATGACTGTTTCCATTAATCACGGTTTCTTTCAAGCTATCATCACTATGAATTTTAATATGCTCCATTTATATCTGTGTGTTACGTTTGTGAAACCTGAAACTTTCTAGTCAGCAACACACGGACTATAATTAATGATCGAGTGCTGTCTTGACTTAACACGTTCCGGGACACTACTCCAGACACAATAGATGTTTTATTGTTTTCACGCCTGTAGGCGGGCACTGTCCCGGAACGTGTTAAAAGCAATATTGGGGCTAACTATTAGTTAAGTAATGCTATAGCAAAACCATTTTCATAATTTCAATAATATTCTTACTGATTTAGGCTTTTTAGATGGGTAGATAAAAAAGTTATAATAAGGTGTTAACAGACTCAACTTCTCAAAAAATGCATGATACGTAAAATCATAAATGTAACTCTTTATCAGGTATCTATTATACCTATATTACCTACCTATATCAACTTATATGCCCGTCTAAATACATTAAAAAAATTACTTTTTAATATTACTTAACAGTAGACGAAAAGGCAACAAAGAAATAAACATGGTACTTCTTAACTCAAGTTCAACCCACACAAGTACATGACATGATAGCCATTAGGCCTTCAAAAGTTAAATGGGCGTGTGTTGAGAACAATGTTGCCACAAGAATTTAATGTGTCCCTAAGTACTTTGTATATTAAGCTAAAAGGAATGTCACTCTTTCTGCCCGTTACGATGTGCCAGGTACTTAGGTAGCAAAATTCGGGGTATGATAATGGATAAGTTAACAAAATAATGCACAGCTCTTATGTTTGTATTGCAAAGCTGTCAGTCAGAGGCACTGTCAGAGGTATGTTTTATCGATGTTTGAAGGATAGCACATTTCAACATTTTGTTATCCTTACAGGTAAACGGTTAGCTTCAAAAATAATGTGGTTTGAGAGATAAAACGTTATTAAGGTAAGGTACAGCTCCAGTAAAACTTAATTAACAACGATTGACGTAGACTGTAGGTACTATTATTGAGTTTTTAGAACAACACACCAGGGGGTGATCTTGCTAAATCCGTTCAAGTTCTAGGGGCTCAAATTTTGAATCACTCGCATCAAGATGGCGTGTGATAGTCATTAATTTGAGTCCGCCCAAAAGATAGCCCAATTATGCGTATACTCGCATCTATATTTTGTGTGATTTATGTTGATTTGTTATTCGTTTCTGAATTAGAATCACCCGCCATATCAGAGCGAGTGGTTGTAAAGGGCTTAAGACAGTTCAATTTCCACTTAGCTAGCTAGGTCGACAAATTGGTATTGCAAACCAACTAAAGAAAAATTAAAAGTGACTCTTTCTCACTCTCTCATATGGTTGAAATTAAGAACGGGATGTCCCCGTGGAAAAGGGCTCTAAGTAATTTTGGTACGTTTATTACTTGTGATGATATCATTTGTAACTTATTTGCTAACGGGTACACATCTACCTAAAGCTGTAACTATTTTATAGTACGAAAATGCTATTATTGTCCCTTCCAGTATACCATATGACATGACCCACAAAGATAATGGTGGTAAACACATCCTAATGGCAAAAGTTACATTTGATTTCACGTTGTTACGTAAGGGACGTAATGGTTTTTGTTTGAGACTGACGAGGGAGGAAATCCATTTGAAGAAGCGGTAAAGGCTTTTCAGAGATTTATAAGGATGCAAGTTGCGGGACGAATTCTTGGTCCATGACATTTGAATTTGATGTTTGTATTTATAATATTTCGTCAGATATTACTGACACTTGGGTGGGTAGCGTAATGTCGCAACATTGATGGGGGCATCTCAATAGGTCTTTTTTTAAGAACTTTATTGCACAAGTAACAGTGTACAAAAGGTGGACTTAATGCTAAAAGCATTCTCTCCCAGTCATACCTTTAGGTCATGCAGAAAGATTATAAGTGGTCTTGCATGCTATAAAAATGCTTAGACGCTACAATTCGTAATCTATATAAATCTAAAAATTTTAATGTAATCCGAATAGTAAATTTTATATTTTTTTACTGAGTTTTTAAAAACATGTTCTTGGAACTAATATCCGAGCGCCTAAAAAAACCTACGACTAATATCCATAACCACAAAGTTTGTTTTTAGCCAGCACTTTAACTTCTTGCAAGCGATTGCTGTACAAATAGTCTACATGAATAGATCCCATAAAATTTTTCATTTTATTTATTTTGAGAGACGTGGGTTCCTCCCACCTATTTCTTAGCAAACCTGAAAAAACGTACCTGTTTCGAGTTAAATGATACGCCTCGAGCCCGTATTATTAATGGAAACTTTAATAATGCAGAAAAACAAATGTCATGATGATTGATGGAGTTAAATTAACGACTGAAAAGCCATTTGTTACGACTAGTTGTTAATAAATCAGAACCTAATTGTTACGTTTTATAATTGGCTTCTATTGATGTGGCTTTTGCAAAAAAAAATTGGTTATTATGTAGAAGGGATATTAGGTCCATTATACGCTCCTCTTTGTATTATTAATTTCGCTTGCCATATTAATTACAATTAAGTACCGTCACAATATTTATATAATAATACACCTACTAATTTCGTACAGCATAAAAATATTACTTTGAGAAATTTTACAGCTACTATACTATACTATACTAATTTTTAATTGTTTTAGTTTTTGATGGGTATTTTACTTAAATATTTAAAGTTGCGTCTTAATTTCTGGCTGTATCCAACTGTCTTCAAATACAGACATGTAAATATGAACATAGATGATGCGTACCACTCAAGCAGGTTACGATGTCCATTCCATACCTGCAAAATATTATTTAACTGATTTAATTTCATTCATAAATTCAGTGACAGTGAGGTCCTAATAATGAATAAAAATGTTGAATAGTACTTATCGTTGACAGTTTTTAGACAAAGGACTTGCGTCGTCTATCAATAGACATCTTTTTCCAAAACTGAGAGTGTCATTGAAACTTTTGATAATGCTAGCTAGTCAAAAACTCTTGGAACACAAGAACCCTTCCGTGGAAGCTTCAGTGCCGTAATAAAAAGTGACGAGGAGCGAATCCACGCAATACAAAATAACGAGGTACGCTATGTAATTTTTACGTTTATTTTTCAACAGTGGTCTCCGTTAAATCGGTGCATTCAGAGTGAGCGATAATAATTAGGAGGTCCATTTTCGCATTTGTGATGAGCATAATTTCCCGGATTCACTTTTTAGGGTTCCGTAGCCAAATGGCAAAAAACGGAACCCTTATAGTTTCGTCAAGTCTGTCTGTCTGTCTGTCTGTCTGTCTGTCTGTCTGTCTGTCCGTCCGTATGTCACAGCCACTTTATTCTGAAACTATTAGCATCACACCGCTGAAACTTGGTAGGTAGGTGTATCCTCTTTACCGCTTTCCGATTCAGGTACAAAAAATTTGAAAAAATGATATTATAGGGGGGGCTCCCATACATGAAACTAAAACCAAAAAAAATGTTTTTACTCAAACCTATACGTGTGGGGTATCTATAGATAGGTCTTTCAAAATGATATTGAGGTTTCTTAAACCATTTTTTCTAAAAGTCTAACGTTTGAGATATAGACGCTTCCAAAGTGGTAAAATGGGCGTCCCCCCCCATCTAACTTTTGAACTAAGGAAGTGAAAATTTTGAAAAAAATATGTAATGTAGATCTCAACATAAACTTTCAACGAAAATTGGTTTGAGCGAAATCGAACTAGCAGTTTTTGAGATATAGCACATTTTTATCAACCGCAAATATAACTTTGTATTTCATACAAACACTATGAAAAACAAAGTTATTGTTGCGGTCAAAAAATATTGTGATATTTTCGCTAGGTGGAAGTAAGTGGACCCCGAATTCAGTTTAAAGGTGGTACGGAACCCTCAGTGCGTAGGTCCGACTCGCGCTTGGCCGGTTTTCTATTAATTATTTTCAAAAGCTGCAAAGTAACAAAAATATGAAAAAAAATATATATTTACAATACTTAGTGTTTCCGATAGGAAGATTCATAACAAGTCAAACAATG
This sequence comes from Pyrausta aurata, assembly GCA_963584085.1. Lineage (NCBI taxonomy): Eukaryota > Metazoa > Arthropoda > Insecta > Lepidoptera > Crambidae > Pyrausta > Pyrausta aurata. The sequence goes on along the minus strand of OY757266.1, from coordinate 7,781,933 downwards.
GGGAGGATATAAAGTTGGGCAGGATTTTTATTGCCTTTTTATCAATCGTAGTAATTATTTGGTTCAGTGGAACCTTACAGTCCTTAAGGCATTATTAGCTATGTTAAAGCAATAGCTTTTGAAAAGCTATGACTTTATACTATTCATTCCAAACTTTTTTTTCTTAACCCATACCTAATGATGGGTAGTCGATGTACCTATCTTAAAAATCAACACGCAAAAGGCAGATGCATTACATTATTGCGTGCCGTGTTTGCGTACGGCGCAGGCTGTATTGGAACGTATCTGGTATTGTTCCGCTCTGATCGACAGGAAATGAACGTGAATAGCTGCGGAACATTGGTTGTATAGGGCCGATATAAGCGCTTTTCTTTCAGTAAGCAGCTCTGGATGAGAGACAGTATATAGAATTTTTATTTTGATGGTTTGCCATTTTCTTTTGAGTATATTTACAAAATGGCTGCCAAACTTTTAACTGTCACTCAGTACTGAACTGGATATGACTGAGCATCCGCCATTTTCCTTGGAAGGGCTTTATAGCGCTTACCTCGGCTATGATTACATCCATTGTGTTAGTAGAGCAGGCCACTCGTGCTCAGTGGTTAATTAACCGATGCGGACTCCCTGTGGTTACGCACACGACTTGAAATCATTCTGTGTAAATCAACGTTCGAAATGCGAATGATGATACTTGGTGCTGATGACTTTAAAAGGAATAAATGATAAATCATGTCGTTTGTTTACTCACGTAAAAGTATCGTTTGTTGAGTGTTAGTATACTCGAATGATGCTTTGCCTATGTAATTTTTCGTATTATTGCAAAGTTTTTTCTATTATTTTCAATATTAAAGTAATGAAAAACAAAAAAGTGTTTTTAAATTAATTTAAATGATCATCGAACCATATTTAAATGTCATTGAACCTATTAATATTAATCAGCTGCCCATTAAACCGTTAAAATCATAATTGTTTCGACAGGCTCGCGTGTAATAAGCACTTGGCATCGAAACCGAAATAGAAAAGATTTATCCAATTACTACTATGTAGGGCTGACTTTTCTAGTCAAGGTACTGAAAGTAATTATTACCTATGATAAGAATTATATAAGAACAAGTAATAAATAGTAAAAAGGTGGTATTATTATCATAAATGTGAAAAAAAAGTTTTAGCAGTGATAAATAAAGTCTTTCTCTTTCTTGAACTAAGTTTGCTCACTTAATTAACTTGTTTGTTGATGGTCTAATGTATGTAATTTTTTAAATAATTCCTTCAGCAACCTTCATCATCAAATTAAGATCTAGGTTCTTTTCCCTCCCTCCAAATCAGGGATGATAGTATAGTGGATTCCCTCTTGCCTTTCACGCCGCAGTTTAAGAACTGGTGGTTTCCTGCCTCTTAATACTGAGTCAAAAGCCTTTCCTGGTATAGGTAGTATATTTTCAGCCTTTTTCTAGTACCTACAGATGTTGCTTTAAAATTTACCCCCTTATTCATAAAAACTCAAACGTTATTTTAAGCCTATTTTAGCTATTACACTGTTTTGTCACTCTCTGTCAAATAATGACAGCGCCAAGAAAGAATGAGACGAAACAGTGTAATAGTTAAAACAGGTTTAAAAGACCGTTTGAGTTATTATGAATGAGGCGGTTATAATTGATTTATTTAATAACGTACATACCTAAATGTTGTAAAAGTGTAAAAAAAGTGTGACGGATAAAATTTTATTCTGTTTTTGGATCATGTTATTTTCCAGTATTTTCTTCGTAAAAATCCCATCAGATATTCTGGTGGCCAATAACAAGGATTCATTGTGAGCCGTGTTTACAACGGGAAGCTATTTGTGTCGCGGTCCGACGCCATTTGCCTAAGTGATCCTGGAAATTGGTGAAAACATCGTGTGGAAATATTTTGTAAAGACTACTGGTTCATTCCATGACAATTATCATAATATAAATTATGTAATTAAAATGGAAACTTATTTTTTTTTTGTTTTTTAATATTGTAAATTTTTTGTTTGTTGCCATTCTGAATTTATCCGAATTATGAACATTGAATATACCATTTCATTGGTCAGGCATGTATATTTTAGCTCCAGTCATATTTTAACACGCCAATTTACTTAGGTGTAGGTGCACATAACTTATTTTACTCCTGTCACGTTTGGTACCTGTTATTATTCACATTTCACCTCGTGATAACGTAATATGATACGGACAAGGCAATGCAACAGTTGATAGATACGCTATTGCATTTTTTGCATTTTTAGGGTTCCGTAGCCGAATGGCAAAAACGGAACCTTTATACCTATAGTTTCGTCCAGACTGTCTGTCTGTCTGTCCGTCCGAATGTCACAGCCAATTTATTCTAAAACTATTAGCAACACACACCTGAAACTTGGTAGGTAAGTGTATCTTATTTAGCGCTTTACGATTCAGATACAAAAAGTAAAAAAATGATAATAAAAGTAGAAAAATACATAAAACTAAAATCCAAAAAAAAAAAAATATTCTCATACCTATGCATGTCCATGGATAGGTCTTTTAAAATTGAGGTTCCTAAAAACCATTTTTTCTAAAAGTCTAACGTTTGAGATGTAGATGCTTTGGTAAGTAGACCCCGAATTCAGTTAAGGGTGGCACGGAACCCTCAGTGCGCGAGTCCGACTCGCAGCTAGCCGGTTTTTCCAAATTGCATCTTTCCCTAGAAAATACCACAAAAAGTACAATTTGATAAAAATACTTGTAATAATCGAGTGACTTTAAACCATAACAATTTCACTACCTACTAAAGTCGATAAAGCCACAAAAGGGGCCATAAACAGCATAAGCAGGCAATAAACCAGGTGGAATTAGATCAACACAATTATCTTAAGGAGATATGTTAAATTTAGGTGCTCAAAGGTTTTAAATTAATTTTAAAACTTTAAAAGTATCAATAAAACTTGTTATTTTCAATTTTGCGGTAAACTAAGCGATGGGGAATGAAGTGAATCCGTTATTTACTTTAACAAAAGGCGAGATATTGCTACTTATGTCGTATACAAAATTAAATTAAAAAGTCAAAACACGTCTGTAACGTTCTATGTTTCAAAGTTATTCCACGCTACAAGACCATTGATGAGAGTTATTACCTGATCGGCTTATGAAACAGCCTGAAATACGGTTTGTCTCTGCCAAATTCGATACTATGTGTAATAAATTTTAACTTTATCTCGCGTTCGTATTCTCCTAACTTTCAAGTCACATTTGTCATACTTATAGCAAAGGTCTATGACTTCGTGTTTAGGCAATTCTGTGTTAGTATATATTTAATTTTAATTTCTTAAAAAAACAGTTAGTTCCATAATTACCGATTGGATTTTATTGCTTGTTTTGGATTGGTTTATTTACAAGATATAACAATTCTAACATTAAATATATTATGGCTCTCATAGTTTCACCGCAGTCGGCTAAATGGAGCTGAGACTTAAAATGTTAGTAGGAGATTATAATTTACTTCACCTTATAAATAACTCCTGGCCATTTTTATGTAACAAAAAAAATATCTCTTACCCTAAAGGTGATATAAACGTAGATTTTCCCAAACGAATAACAAAACTTTTGAACTCTCAGACCATAGTTCATCCGAACGAAATATTAATTACCCACAGGTAATTAAATCGCGAGGTGCTATACCAGCTTAATAGAAACCTTGCTGAGAGATTTCACCAATAAATTACGCTCTCACGGCTTTAAGGCTTTCTGAGGCTACTTAGCTGCCGCTATTATTTCGGATTATTTCCCTTGGCAAATGGGTTTTGAACAGACTTTTGAAGCAAAAGGTCTTGGCTAACTAATGTAATGTTGAATGCTTAGAATATCAGTAAGCATACCACAATGCTCGTGTTTCTTATCTGTGAGGGTCAATGGGTATTGTTATCGTGATAGCTCTGAACAAGACGCTTGACTTTATAGGCAAAGCGCGTGTGGCTGTAGACGTTGGTGATACGTAGCGTTGACGCTGCGTGGTCAGAGCTCCGTTCTACGTACTTGTTTGTTGTTGAAGTTTACGCGGATACTACTCATAGATTAAAACGTAGGTAAATTACGGATATTTTACGGGTAGACTACACGTGACCACAAACTCCGTAAAGTGTTCGAAACGTCGGGATATAAAATTTAATTAATCTTCGCTAAAAAAAACTGTAAATTGTGTTTTAATCATTCCGTTTTACGTATTATAACTCTTTAAGGCATACCTACCTACCACACAGCGGGTCGCGTCGCTGTGCGTTGTTAATGCACCATGTGGTATGTTGTTTACATTGAGAGAACAAGAACGTGGCTGCATCGATAGAAGGCGCGTCGCCCCAGTGTCAATGCAACGCATCGGTAACGTGTGTGGCTTCACACTTAACTCAAAATATGCATTGGTAGAATACAAACTAACATGATTTCCTAACTTCATCTGCACAAATATGCTATAATATCGTGTTTTACCCCTTTTTACTACCTCAAGGAATGATTTTCAAGATAAAACTGCTGGTAAAATAAGAAAGTTTTTAACAAGTCTTATAACTAGATTTTCTCACGTAGAACAAATTTTTAAGTATTTTATCACTTTTCTAGTTTCCAACTTGAAGGCGAAGATAGAACCTTTTTTTAGTAACTTTATAGGGGTGGTGGAAAATTTAAAAAGTACCATATACTTATAAAGAAGTTTTTTTGTCATTGATAATTGTATCATATTGCAAAAAGTGATAATAAAAAGTTTTATTGCACTAAAACAGACTATACAAATCATGGCAGAGTTATAATTACTTACGTTTACCTTATATACTTTGATTTTCAACAAATTGTATTGTCATACGACGTTTTCTAATTTCATTAATCAGAGCTTTTTGTTCGTACATCGCATCTCACCCATTTGCAAAATGACTTTTTTATCTACTCTACAAAGAAAAAAGGTCATAAAAGCTTACTTCGCCTCTTTTAAACATAGATTTCTACAAAACCGCTGTCCCTTAAAATTTGGGGGTGGTGACTCCCTTTTTAGTTACGAGAACAATTTATTAGTATCGAGGACCGTCTTTATAGTTTATTTTTAGTTTAGACAGCAGAAAAGCGTTCGACAAGCAAAACAACTTTTTTGTAAGGCTTTTTTACGTAGGTACTTTTTTCCGGAAAGTTCTAAGTATAAAGGCAGACGTAAGATTGTTTAAAAAGTAAGTAAAGTATACATACGTTGGATATAAGTTCATTTCATACTGAGACTTGAATTTAGCTCAATATTTATTCATCCAATGGAACCGATAGATAATACGCCAAAATCTTTCATTTCAAGGCAGTTAAACTTTCTTTTTTCTCTGTACCTTACCTACCCAACCTCAGTTCATATAAAGTCGAACCTCTTAATACTTCATGTATTCTGTTCTGTCAATTATTCAGGGACCCTAGATCTCTTCTCCATTTTTTTTTTACCTTAAAAGAATTTAACCAGCTTTGCGGGAGAATGGGTGCCATTGGATGCTGTCAGAGTCCAATAGAAGGTCTTGGGGGAGACTCTTGTCCAGCTGTGGGATGAAACAGGTTAACTAAAAAAGAATTCAACCTTAGCAACAATGTTGAGCTAAAACCCTCACAAACATGTTTTTTTTTATTAACAAACATTTTAAAAAACCTTCCTATTTTTATATTCTGAGGCAACAGAATCATAAACAGCTGCTTGTAAATTTTGTCCGGGTAAAGTGCTTAGCCCTTTACCGTTACAAAAATACGGGGTCAACGGGTTTAAAAAGGCAAAAATTCTAAATAAAACATGCGTTCTATAAAAGAGCAGTTTACCCGCAAGGGTCACCATCGAATTTGGGTAAGGTTTCGCTTTGAATAGAACCTACGATAATGTTACTGTTTTTTTTTTTTTGGTATTTCTGGTACTGTTATATTATATATGAAATAGATCTATTCTAAATATCACTACAATTTAGTTTAATATCTTTAAACAACGGAGCCTAGCTACATTATACGTCAATACGCTATTAAGTTTAACAACATTTGCGGGCAAAACCATAGATCATCATTTAACAAAGTAGGCACTTGTAGTTTATCTGTTAATTATTCACTATTTATTTAGATAGTAGGATAAACACAAAAAAAACATAAAAGTAAAAGTTTAAAAATGAAATCTAAGGCTTAATTTCTTTGTTCTCATGCAAGCATCTTCATCAAATATGAAAAATGGCACGGAACCCCAGACTGCCGCTTGTAAATAATATGTCCGAGCCACGGCGTTCAACCCTCCCGCTGCACAATTTATCACAAAACAAAGAAGCGCAAAACAACAACCCTTTACACACACACGTCCTGCTTTTCTGATATACTAGGAAGACTCAAATGGAGATATTTATAGCTATACTGAGAACAAGATAAATCCACAGAAGATAAAGAAGCGAACAGAGAAATTACATTCAATAGCGCACACGGACAACACAACGTAACAGGTCATTACTTTGTTTTTCATACAAACACTATGATAAACAAATATACAAAAAAAAATTTGGTTTTAGTCTAGGTGGACCTCTTGACCTCCTAAGTGGACCTCTTATTCAGTTAAAATTGGCACGGAATCCTCAGTGCACGAGTCCAACTCGCACTTGGCCGGTTTTTTGTGATAGTAATAGTCAGAGGTCCTAAAACTGATTCATAAATGTCACAGGTTAGTGAATAAAAGTCTGGTCTGTACCTACATAAGCACCCTATTTACAAAACTGCGCTTACATGACATCGCATGCCTCAACACAACTTTATAAAATCACGAAAGAATTTCCTAAGAGCCTTCGTTTCAAGTCCTGAACAATGCTATAATAATGTTATTTTTGCGGTCACGAACCAGCTGGCGAGTAAGGTCACACGAGAAAATAGTTATGAAACTATTAACTGAAACCCCTTGGTTGCGGAGTGGGGCAGACACGTACGAACTATACGACCGTGGGTAAAAAGTACCCCCTATCCAATAATCACGGTCAGTTTTATCCTCGTAGTCTTTTTAAGGGTTACCTAATAATGGGTTTTGTTTCTGGTTCACAGTTCAGTTCGATATATTTTTGTCTAGAGGTCAGAAAAATAAGTTATTTTTGTGTAAAGTTGCACGGTTAGCTAGATTATGTAGGTATAGAATGCCAATCACTGCAAATTAACCAGCCTCTTCATCATCTTACCCCAAGGGTTGTAATTAAATGACAATTTAACGTTTTAAATGACTTCTTAGCTCGTACCATTTTTTAGCTCAAGTAAATACACAATTAACTTAATGAGTGCAGTACGAGAGATTTTCGTAAACCACATATCATATTTCCAAAATAATGTTCAACATTCGCATTGTATTTATTCTGTTGTTCATAAGCAATTGGATACAGCACTCAGACAAATAAACAAACATTTTTTACATCAAAATTCGTTCACTCAATGATTGCACAGCGAGATGTTCGTATTTTCAATAACTTATTGGGTAGGATAACTATCCTACCCAATAAGTTATTGAAAATACTACACATTCGACTATCGCATTTTACCCATTAATAATAATAATAATAATAAATATACTTTATTGCACACCATAAACAATAAAAATACAGAAACATCTTAAATATGAAATAGGAGTACAATTCAGGCGGTCTTATTGCTTGAAGCAATTTCTTCCAGACAACCTTCAGGTGAGGAAAAGCATAAAGAATTAAAGAAGTGGCATGGCGAAGAAGCGTTTTTAACAAAAGATAAAGTGGACAGATTTCATTAAAAAGAGATAAGAAAAGAGTATAAGTACACATTACGTCATGATAATAAATAATCATAAAATACACATCATAATACAAAATATATAAATAAACTGTGGGCTTCCCCCACATACATACATACTATTTACATAATATATCATATAATCATAAATACACACACAGAGTACATAAACTTACATAAATACATAATATATAAATAATACGTATATAAATAAATACACAAATAAATAAATACTTATATACAATACATATTAGTAATTACTTATCTATTACATACTAAATACACTAACATTTACTCATTAACTACATTTACATAAAATGCATACTTACCGTACCGTCATACGCCGAGAATCAGCTGGCCGCCGTCACGTAGAATGGAGACGCGCAATCGTGCACCTATCTATACGCATAGCGAACACAGCGCGGCGTAGGCGCAGCGGTTGTGCGCCGCACCAGTCAGAATCCTTATCCGACATTGAACGCACGTCGCTTACGCTCCTCGGCTTTGCTTCGAACTACCTACCAATCAGTTGTGTTGTGCGCGTTTGCTTAATTTCTTTCTGCTTCGCTATATTCTCGATACTATCGCTTCTCCTTCTTCTTGCTGTGCTATTGACTTGTGTGTGTAATACTTCCTGTACTTTTGTGTGTGGAATAAACCTGTGGAACTTTGAACTGTCTACGTCATTCTTCACCGTACCTGCAGCTAAGTACCTAGACTACACTATACATACTAAGCAGCACATACTATCACCCCTAAAAAACTAATACATAATTAATTATTATACATATCGACGGTTCCCGGGCTATTTTGTATTAAGCGACATTTTGTAAACTTTACACCAGAGCTGTTTAAAGTTTTGATTTTTGAAAAAAAAAAACATAACTTCCGCAATTTGTAAAATTTTGAAAAAAAAAAGATATTTATTGATTACGTTACATACTCTGCATAATCTGATTAGGTTTTTTTTCTGATTTTCCTATTATTAACAAAGATACATGTCGTTTAATACAAAGTGATCCTTTTTTTTATTTTTTTTATTCCAGGCCAAATGATTTAACCGCCTAGGATAAGTATTTGTTGTTTCTGGCTATATGACTTATCCGCCTAGGTTTATTAATTCTTGCTCCAGGCTAAATGACTTAACCGCCTAGTACTGAAAATAATAGCTCCAGGCTAAATGCATGAAATTGAAGAGTTGTTCATTTCATACCCGACCTAATGATTTAAATGTCATATAACATACATTTTCGTGGTGTATAGCCTATTTTGTTTAAGCGCTGATTTCATTTTTACTTATTTGTTCCTAATCGTGCCTGAGTAATTAAGTTTTCTGAAATATGCAGATAATATTTATAAGGTAAAGCTCATTGTATGAAGCGACTTTACTATGTATTTGTAGGGTTAAGCTAATTGTATTATGCGACAATCTTATGTATTCATAAGTAAAGCTAAATGTATGAAGCGACATTTCAAAATATTTATAGGGTGAGGCTAATTGGTTTAACGTACATTGTCTGTAAATTGTTGATCCAGGAAAGAGGGTTTAAATAACTCTCTGGTATTTCATAGTGAGCTTAAGTACACAGTTCCTAAATTTGTCAAAATTTTGTGTCGGTACATACATCGCAGTGCAAAATAGGCCCCGAAAATGCGATTGTATTGAGCGACAAAAAAGTGCCCAGATCGTCACCAAACCCAGCTCAAACGACGCGGAAAAATTCGCTGATTCCAAATATGTATATAAGTCAATTTTGCCCAAAATGTCGCTTCATACATATACATATAAATAAACAGGTAAAAAATAATGATAATAAATGCATTATCGGTTGCAACCAGCAGATTTGAGAGTCACTTGTAGGAAAAACTACGTAAAAAAGAAAAGAAAAGAGAAATAAAAATGGAAAAGGGAAGTAAATAAGATATTGTCAACGGACCATAGGAATTATAGACGAGAAAGGAAAAAGGCCTTGACTTTGCGCTTGAAAGTAGGCAGCGTTTTTGACTCCCTGATAGAAAGAGGCAGATAGTTCCATAGACGGATTGCTTGTACAGTGAAAGATTGTGCGTAGGTACGAGAAGCATGAGGAGGAAAAAGGAGGCGAAGTCTTTTGGAAGACCGCATATCACGACCCATTCTTTCTAGTCTTAAGCCTAATACAATTTGATACAGCACTCAGGTAGCAAGTAAACAAACATTTTGCATATCAAAATTCTGTCAAGCAGAAAAATCTTTTGCCATTATTCTGTGTATCAAAAGCAGTTGATGTTTTGATGTCTGCGGAGCTAATGTAACGAAAAATCGTCTTATGTTTTGAAGTAAGGACATTCCTTGTAAGACTAGAAAATGCTGAATAAATAATCCCGTGCGTCGTGTTGAGACAAGAAATCGAATTGTGTTTGCATTTTTTGATTTTGTAAGGCTTTTTGATTTGAAGAATGTAACTGATTGTACTAAAACAATATGAGAGAGAGGTTAATTTCAACTATGAAGAATTTGTTACGGAACTAAAGGTTAAAGCACATCTATTCACTCGTTAGGGGAACAACACCGTATCAACCCAAGGCTTTCAGTTTTTTTTAACGAAACTCCACACTTCAACTTCGTAGCGTCACTACCTTGGATTACGATCAACTCGACCAGCGGCGCACGCATTGTAACGCGATTACGGCTAGTCACCCGATGGTTGTCAAGTATCTACTAACCCTGTCAAACGGACTGTCATTCACAAGAAGAACTGTCATAAATTGTAGCAAACGCAACCGAAGCGAGGCGTTTGCTATCCGTTGCTGATCCCTTTACATTGCTTCCGTTCGGTTGATGCCGGGTTGGCGCTGTTAGCATTACGCGTGGATAATTGTGCTTTAACCTTAAGGCCGTACCGTAAACTCGAAGCAAAATACAAACGACATTGTTCCATTAATACAAAGCCTATGTGAAATCACTGAAAGCTATTAGACATGACGCGAATAAAAACTTATGAGTTGCTATTACTCACTGCTCGATGTTTCGACGGTATTGCAACTGCCGTGGTCACGAGTAGAATAGTTATTGCAATGCAACGCGAAAGTTTAAAATCCTATTATCACTGAAAGCTGTTCTGTATTTGCACCAAACTAGAGATGTTTGACCCTCAATTGTTGTAAGCACACCTGCGTACTAACCTATTCGTCTATTAGATCACGGTAGTGCCTATTAGGTACGGTACAATGGTTTCCTGAGGTCTATGTTAAGGCGAGGTAGGTCGGGTATTTCTGTAAAACACGTGTTTATTTTTATTTTTTATGTAGTAACCAATTAAATTGAAATCTAATAAAAAATATTTATATTATTAAGGATATACTGAAGGGCTTTGCACTGATGGAAACAAGATTGGATAATGTTGGCTAGATGGAATAAATTCACAAAGTTACCTTTATTCGATTAATTTTAACTATTTTTTAGGTTTTATTTTTAAAATAACTGATTTTATGTAATGAGTCATTTATCAAAATTTTGTTTACAGTTAACTAGAGGGTTTAAGAGTATCTATACATCGTTTCAATTCACACCCAAATTATAATGTATTTAAGGCAAGTTTATAGCACGCAACAAATTTCATATACCTACCAGAACTGTTCAAAATATGTAGGTGGAGGAACAAATGTCAAAGAAGACGTCGCTTTGACCTCTGAAAGTCAGAAATGTATTTTATTATCCATCTAATAATACAATAAAGAGTTAACAAACTTTGTAATGTGTTTCGATTTTTTGACGCAACTAGCACGGAATAGTCCCAGCCTAATGCCTTGATAATGATCCAGTAACTTTTACAATAAATTAAATAGATACTAGGGTTGTTTAGTTGTGAAATTCCATTTTGGTTTAGACAGCAAGCTCTCCTGATGTTCTTTTAATAGGGTTCTTCATTTGGCTTATTAGTCATAAATTAGTTACTTCAGAATTAATTATTTAAGCAAATGCAATGTCGAAAAATATGGGTGCGTCTCATTTGTTATACAATCATTTGATATAATTCAACTTTAATAACGATCACTTTACATAAGAAACATTTTTTATAAAAACACATGATATAATTTTGTTTATCATAACGTTTACTTTACATAATATTCATTTTATATAATACCATTTAGTATAACGTTCAAATCTTATAAAAACATTTGGAATAAAACTTATTTTATATATCGTTCATTTGATATAATTTTGTTTGACATACGCATTATTTCATATAACTATTATTTGAGATATTAACGTTTCAAATAATGATCAAAAGAAATAACCGTCAAATTAATATAACCTTCACTTGATATAATTTCAATTGTTTTTTAAAACTAATTATCAAAACTCTGAATTATGTTACTTGTCTGCCCGATACTAGAGTGTAATTTAGAAGCCGGAGGCGCGGAGGGAGAGCAGCCTCCGCCCGCTGTAACAAGGGGCAGGCACCCGTGCGAGCCGGAGCGGCTGAGGCTGGTCGCCGAAGGCCGAAGGCCGAGGCGACCAAAAAGCCGAAGCTGTGGAGGTGAGCGTGGGTGACTGCGCTTTGTTGCGCAAGGGCGGAGAGGCTGCACTTCCCGCAGCGCCGGAGACGTGGAATTAATGATGCATGTGTGCTTGCTTGCATGCTGCATGCCTGCTTGCATGCTGCATGCCTGCTTGCATGCTGCATGCCTGCTTGCATGGTGCTTGCCTGCTTGCTTGCATCATTGCCTGCATCCTGCAAGCCTTGAATAACGTAGCAGCTGCGTTTTCTTTGATGTAATTGTTTTTATATTATATTATATATGATATCATATAAATTGGAGTTTATATGAAGTTATTATTATATGTTTTAAATATTATATAAAAAGAGTGTTATCGTACATGAATGTTATACTAAATGTTATTATACTAAATAAACATTATTTGTTTTAATTATTATATCATGTAAATGTTATATTAAATGTTGTTATATCAATTGATTTTAGCTCAATCGTTTGTTATACGTTTTAAAATTATATCATTCAAAATTATATCATTCCATCATTATACTAAAAAAGTGTTATATTAATCAAAATTATATCATGTGATTGTATATATTTTGAACTTTATATGATATGTTGTTATATTATATATTACACACCCGAAAAATATCCGTAAGGAAATTTTCAAACATTTATAGGTGGCCATGAAAGCAGAAAGTGAAAATTATGAAATATCAGTTCAAATAACTAAAATTTTTTTTTACTGAACTTTAATTATTAATTCATTTTTTTTTTGCAAAACAAAAGAAAGACTAACTAGACTACACTAACAAGAACGTTTAGACGAAAAAGTGAACATCATCTTCATAGTGATGCCTCTAGCACTAAAACCGGGATCCCTTTATTAATACGGGGCTAAGTTATGCCACACACGTCCGAATCGCAAATCTCACATCTTCTCTGGAAGTGCGGCCGCTATGCGAGTGACATTTCATATAATTTCACACAAAGGGCAACTTACAAGGAAAGGATAGCTCCAACAATAGTTCGTTACCGAAGAACTTACGACTGTTTGTTGGTTGATATTACCATGAACTGAACTAAGCACGCGTGTAAGTACTTAAGTCACATTCATTTGTACCCAAATTTCTTCATAAATTTTCAACTACTGACTGAAAATAAAGTGCAAATCAATAAAAAAAATGTAAGTTTTGTAATAAATTGCACGTGTTGCATCGATTTTACGTATATCTAGTTCTCTTTTTGTTGATCCCGTCATCATCAATTTAAGAGCTTTGGATTTCACATTCTTTCCGGTTTTCCACAATTCCCTTGACCTCCTGATACGACACGACATTAAACATTTACTTCATATATAGCTAATTCTTGGTATTCTTCGCTTCCGAATCAGATTAATCAAATTAGGTCCCACATTCGACCTCTTCTACTTTCTATCGCTTCTATCAATTTTCTCTCATTAGGTGAAAATGTATCTAGAGGATTTTGCACACAAGTTGCGGTCTGCGGTCTGGTCTATAAAAAAATACGTAATGCAGTCAAATCAATCGAATGCGGCAATCCTTAAAACGACGAATTAAAAGAGCTATTTTCTAGATCCCCAAAAATTCCAAGGTGTGATATTTTTATTTTGAATATTCGGCAACGCAAGCGGTTTACCGAAATCCAAATTAAAATACGGCTAAGCCTCAACTAAAACTTATCCTTCATCTTTCGATAACAAGTTCGAGGGATTATTTGACGCTTCGTGAAAATTGCGAGAATATTTGAAAAAAAAAATACATACCTACAGATGTGTGATTTCAGTTGACAATATATTGTGGAATATGAAGGGTGGTTTTTAAGAACGGTGTCTAGCGAGAATTGGCAATTTCGTCAGAACTGTGGCACATTTCATCAAAGGCAGCAATATCCTAGCATAGTGGATAACAAGTTACAGAGCGCAATATATCAGTTTTGCGGCACAGGTTTGGTCGGTATCTTTTCGTTTATTTCTTTATATGTCGGCGAAATCTACGCCATCCTTTAATTCCTGAAGTACCCAAGTAAACACTCGTTTGAAAGTTTTTCTTTGGGTACAATTTGACATTGTCTTTTTTGAATTTAGTTACTGAAATCTGCATAATATAAGCTGTGAGCTGTCCACCTATGTACCTATTTGCATTATGTTGGTACAGGCTGCTAATGAAACATAACAAAGATAAAAGGAACCACAATCACTTACTATTTGCAAATATTATAATTAATTTCTGTTTTTTATTTGCAAAATTGTTTTCTTAATTAAGTACTTTAGATATTAACGGAAATTCTTTCACCATCCACCAAGGCGTGTCCCATAAAACGACTCGAGGTCAAAGACCTAGCTTGAAGGAACATTCTTTTATCTGAAAATGTGATCATTAGCGTCGTGTGAAATACTGAGAAGTTGCTAGAATCTATAGAATGATTAATTGCCTGAACCACGTCACATATTGGCTGTGACAGCCTAATCTATCTCTCACTAACTGATTACTTTGCTGTTTCTTAATTATTGGTTCTTTTATATGAAAGGGGATGATTGCACTCCTTACGATAAGATACGATAATTCTTTATTGCACATCACATATGTGTGAACTGAATTAAGAACGGTCTGTTGTGCAAACAATACCTTTATACTTTGTCAAAAAATATCATTGTCAACATTTGAGTTATTTTCAATATAGAATAACATTGCGTGTTTTATTTTAACAATCGAAAAAATTAAGTTATATATTTACACGTAAATAAATGCGTATAAAGATAATAAAGATAATAAAGCAAAAACTGTCTTTCTAAAAAAAATACGATCAGTGAACTTTTTTCGAATATAAACTTCATGAGAAGTGGGGGCCTATACCTTGTTTAAAAATCGAATAGGTTCATAAAACGTTCATATGGCAAAGTTTTCAAAATTCAGTCATGACGTCAGTAACGATTGTTGTACTTTTGAAAGCAATCGAGTTAGGTAGTACACCTTTTCAAAATTAGAAATAACGAGTATATAAAAATATCAACGGTGTTGCCATGTAAGCACTCGTAAAAGTTAATGTAACGACATGACTAAATGTTTCTTAGAACTCTGATTGGCGTACAATGACAAGGAGATTTCTTTACGAGCTTCCTGAAAGGCTTAGCTGTAATGTTTTCGCAACTTTCCATGTATTCTTTGGTGAAACAAAAAAGGTTTTTCCTGAGCAACATGTGAAAAGGTTATTACCCTTTCAAGGGAGAGCTTTTTAGGCTAGTAGCCAAATAAATTATAATGGCTGTTAAGGTTTATTCCCACTGCATCGTACCATACCGTACCATGACCGTCCTGGAACGTATCAAGCACGAAAAGCAACACGATACACTCTACCTTGCCCACTAAACGGATTGACAGCGTTCTGTCTCACTATTATATGGAGCAATAGCGACAGCGAGCGAAAATATATAGCCAGTGCTGACGCGCTCTGTGCATGGCACGCGACGGAGTTGGCCGATGACGGAACTGTCTAGTAGGCAAGGTGTCATAGTTTTCAATACAAAAAAATATTTTTTTGTTTGACTCTTTCCTAGCACGTTCATGGTATGTTACGGTACAGTGGAACCTTTAGAGGCACTTCACATAGCTTGCCAACTTCATGATTTAACACGATGAACGTATATAATAATTATCGTGATGAGCTTACTTGTATGATGATAACGTTATTTATGGACTTATTTTTGTGTTGTGTTTTCACAACTGTGAAAATTACTTTTTGAGTACCCGTTATTATGAAGCCACCGTGAACATTCTGAGTTGTGCAAATAAACAGTGTCTAAACAAAACATCGTCAACAAAGCTAGCTTAGTTTACTTTCTGAGAATGAAAATGAAATAGCAATCAATGTGGATTGATCTAACTAATGTATTTTGAATTGGCATCGTACGTACCCAAGCTCCCATATTAATCAATCCAATTTAATATTACAATTGATTGGATCAAATGATATGAGCTAGACTACCAATAAACGGAATTTAATTATCACTGAACATATTCTGTTGGGCATATAGTACCTATAGAAACGATTAGTATACAGAGTCTGGCCTGTAATAGTAACCAAAAATTAAAAGTATAGGCCCTTTAAGTAATCAGTAATCAATTCTAAATGGTTAACGGTTAATATAATGAAAAAAAAAAATATTGTTATTTTCTAACAAAATCAAAGGAACCAGCAATGTATTGCAAACAAATGTGTCCAGTCAAAGAACTTGGCATTTTCATTTACTACAACGAGTTAGCGATCTTGATATACATTGATTAGAGGTTATAACTTTGGATTACTATTATCTCTGAGTTGAAGCATTTTGGAGCACTATGACCAGGCTAACGTATTCTCTGTAGAATCAGTGATTTGAATTTTTGCTCCCTTTACAGGCCACTCGCCGTATAAATAATGGTTATGTAAAATAAACTTAATTATCATTCATTTGTTTTTGAGAGAATGGAAAATTGGAGGAATTCTTTTGTTTTTACACGTTTGGAACTAAATATTCCATGTGCCATTGGACTTACCAACTGAAATAATAACACAGAATGTAAGTTTATCGATGATTTGTCAGTAAGGAGATATGAGTAAAGCAATGGTACTGTTTAAACCCTCACGAATGTGTTTATGAACATTATTTTGTCATTCTTTAGTTAACGCGACCGCCGGCAGCCTATCGAATTTTTATTAGTATAGGTTGTGTATCCTCGAATATCCTTGATGGCAAGATTCCTGGCAAGAGATCACCAGGCTGACCCAGAAGAAAATGGATAGACGACATCAAAGACTGGACCAAACTTCGTTTTTATGACCAGATAAAAAGAGCGGTTCAAGACCGCATCGGTTTCTACATGCTGACCTTAAATCTTCAATTTGAAGATGGCACCCCATGATGATGAGGTTGTGCATCGGATTAGGCGAAAGCTCAAAACACGTGCACTTACAATGTTACGGTCGTACCGAATTTCCAAACAGCAACAAATTTACATGCACGTGTGAATGCTAGCGATTTCGTGGATGCTGAAAACAGTGTAGGAATGAACAGTAGTTCTTCTTTATAAGGTTTGATTGGACAATATGATTTGAATATCACCTATTTGAATTGATTAAGTAGGTAGTATGCAAAACTTTTTTACCGTCCTCAAAAAAGAAGGCTTTTAACTTATTTAAAAAAGGAGGTCATTAATTCAACCTATAAACATATACCTATGTGATATAGTTAGATTTGGATAAAATTTAAGTATGATAATCTACTAAGGCTTCTTTACACTATGTAAAATTTCGTAAAAGTATATGTATGTGTGTAAATTTATTAATTGTAAACAAGAAATCATATCAATATTTTTGGGTTCAATCCGGTATATTCTAACTTAGGGTACAGTGTAAGTTTTCTCAAAATCGGTCCAGTAGTTTTTGGGTTACAAGTAATTTCGTTTGTTAACCGCGCAAACGCAAGTTGTTTCAACTGTGTCGATTCAGCTCAGTCCAGAAATATTTGGAAAGTACTTCAATTACATCGTGCCTAAACCTTCTGAATGTATGTGTATCAATTATGCATCATAAAAGCTACCAAGGAACAATACCTTCTGATGACGCCACGTGTGTGTAAAGTCGAGTATTCCTCTCTGCAATTGCATTCCTCGGGTGTATCTATTTTGTTTTTTTTTTAATATTTTATTTAGACGTGCCAAGAAAGCTATTATTTCATTAAATGTACAATATCAAATCCTTCTTCTGCCCTTAAGTGCAAGCTAAATCTTAAATAATAATAATAATAACTCACTCACTTGGCATAGGCCCTTGAGTCTTATAATTAATCTATAATTAGTAAGAAACATTTTCATATCTGCATTTTAGGATGAAGACGTTCTTTTTACTAATACTTTTATTCCAAGTGCTATTTAAATTCACAAAATCCCATCTAAGTAGTTGATTAGCCTAGGCAAATATAGATAGAATTGTATTTGCTACGTACTTATGTAAATACAAACGTACCTTTGGACCAACCTGCGGATATTTATTTATGAAGCCAAACTCTGCACTGAGTACTGTCACTTACAAAAAACAGTTTGATGCAATAGCTGACGTCAGTCAAACCAAAATATGACACAATGCGAATATTAACTTAAATAACTTATTCATAGAGTTTTACGTATGTTTAACAATGAATCGGTGGTTTCACCATCGTGTCAAGGTTAATGGCTAAATCGACCAGACTGCCTCCTGAAAAAAGTGTAAGTACTTACGTACACTGAAATAGTTCATTATGTACAATGGAAAAAACGTAAATTGATTTCTGTGATGTATGTATGAATGTCCTGTCAGCTAAGCGCTACTAGCAAATATAAATCGCCAAATGAAGTGTGTGAAACCTGATTTAAAATTTTAAGCACGATAAAATGAACAAACTTAAAGCAAACCACAAAATTTTTGTATACAAATAGGTATTTGTATAGCCATATTACTTCGACGAGCAGTTGTAATTGTTCTTCTGGAAAAAAAGTCTACAAAAATACGTGTACCTTACTACTATAGAGGTATAATTGAAATTAAAAAACGAAATAAATAAAATATTATAGCCGATCAAAGTTTCCAAAGTAGTCCTTCCTTATAGAAAAAAAGGCCGTAATGTAACCTTAAAAAAAGCTCGCTGAAAACAACTGTTGAAGGTTGCTACCAAGCGGAAAACTATCGAGGCTGACTGTCAAGGACAAAAAACTGTATAACATTGTTGTCCTGACTGTACCCGACGTGATTGATATGGGGTCACATTGGTCTATTGTCTATTGTTTACGGCCCAATGTTCTTGCTGGCTTTTACGTAAAAATATGTTATGTGCCGCCAATATGTTGCGGGGGATTTATTGACGACAAAATGCTGGATTGTAGATAGGTACAGCGAGGTACCAAGTTGGGTTTCTACACAGTGCAATACATTTATTTACGTTTATGAATTTTGACAAATGTCATGGATATTTTATTGATATTATAGGCTTTATAGGATTTTCGAATTCATTATCTAATTACTCTCTACATTGCTCCGAACAAAGATACCTACATTTTAAACACGGAAAAGGTAATGTTAAATATTTTTACAACTTTTTAACAACAATCGATTGATTTGGATACGGACACAATGTATTTCTTTTATAAATTGTACAAATTCATATAAATTTTAATAACTCTACTAATTGTAGTGTAAAATTCTTACTCGGTTACTTAATAGTGCCAGATTTGTAAACTATTGGTATCTATAAATTAATCTTTATAATTCATTAACCATAAGTTCTCAATACTTAATCTAAAACTAGAAGTTGTTCGGCAAAAATAAGTGATATGATACGATCTAATCACTCACCCAAGTTTCCCGAAGTTTTCCAAACTTTTCTCACACTCCGAACCACAAATAGAAGCACAAGAGTAAAATAATCCGTAACTTGATAACTCAGAGCTTCATTTGTTTTTTTATTTCAAACTTTAAACAGTTCGTGTCACTTTTGAATTTCGAACGAGTTCCGAACGCGGAGGTCGCGAGGGTAGTACACACCCTCTCCACAGAAAGGCTCCATTGAAACTGAGTTCGGGAGGTTTGTCTGATCTCGTGCACACGCGCACAGTACGCAACTTTTTCCTTACTTATTTATCACATCTTGATAGTGTCGCCGGTTTGGCAGTAGTTGGTGATCGATATTTTCTTTCGGTAATCATACTGTTTGTCAAAGAAATAGCTGGGAGAAGCACTTGAGCTTTCGTGAGGCTGGGCTGGAAAGAAGTCCTGCAACGGAAATAAAATCGGAATGTAAGTAAGTATGTTCTGTGCAAAGGTTAAACATAGTTTTAAGAGGTACCAGGTTGAAGCAATTTGAAATATGAAAATATTAAAAAAAATTTTTTTTTTCATCTCATTAGACCTTTGAGTAAATGTCTTGAAGAAAGCTTATTTCTGTTACTTTGAAAATTCCATAGCTGGAAATCAATTTTAATACTAAGAAACATTTGTGGCGCGAGTTTTACTTACACACAAATCATTTTTTTTTCTTTAGGCACTTTGTAATGCTAGTCAATAAAAGGAATATTATATTAATTAAAGTTGGGTTTGGCATCAATGAACTGGCAAAAATGCTACAAAGTTTGCTAAATAATAACTTATAGATGCTACTCTTACGAACAAAGTAGAACCACGTTGAACGTGTAATTGAGAAAACAAGTTTATTGAGAATATTATGGAACATAATATTTGTTATCATAAGCATTCACAAAGATAGACTTTGTAGCATGGTGAAAGCTTTCAACTTTTTGGAAGTCATCAAAGCGATAATCTAATTCAAGATGAGTTAAATATCAAATAATTAAAACACATTCGAACTCTGACGTGTTATTTTCTGATGGTTTTACAATACTAACCTGACTTGTTTGTATTTAATAAACTTTCCGTAAATTACGTTATAATAACTAATACAAACCTTAATAATTAACTAAACTGGCAGATAAATCATTATTTCACAATACCTACTTGTATTTTTTTTTGACAAAATAAATACCATATTATATGGGTATAATATATTTTGATGTAAACTGGACCACGGTAGCTGCTCAAATGATACCGAATCTGTAACCGATTTTAACAGTAGAAAGGCACCTCAGCTTCAATTTGAAGCTATAAAATATGGATTCATTGTAATGCAACATTGTCTAGAAGTGACTAAGTGTGATATAAATCATAGTTTTCATTAGGATTAAGAAATACAATTTTAATGAAAACAGATCTTGAAATAAATGATACAGAGCATAAACATTAAATACCTTTTTGCATAATTAAGAAATTTTCTTACAAATTTGTGTTCGTTAAAAAGTGATTTTACGAAATTTAATGTAAGTTTTCCGGATTTATCTTTGATTTTTGTATAATACTAAGAAAGCTTTAATAGACGAGTATAAAGTCAAATTCTTTTGAATAAATGTTTTCTATAATTAAAAAAATTATGTTGTGTATGCTATTATTTCAAGGAATAAAATAAAAAATACTCGTATAATAACTTTTTTAAAGGCTAAAAGTTGAAAGCAGTTCTAGTCGTAAACTCTCACTGTGGCTGACTCTTCATAAACTGTTGTAATATGACGCCTGTGTGCTGCTGCTAAGAGCTTTTCCAGTGAAATGGACGAAAGAATCATAAGATATTATTATTACGGTATGGTAATGGTCTTTGTAGAGAAAAAAAAAAGATATTGGGATACTAAAATATATGGAACATAAAACTTATTTTTTAAAACATGACGTAACGATCTGCGAATCATTAGGGAGTATCTGCTGATTAAAATTTTGAACGTCTTCAATCACAGTTTTTTATTAATACGAGTAGTAGTAGATATGAAAAGACTGTTAACAATATTGGACTAACAAATACAAATGAACTTTAAAATAAATACGCGGTTCTTAAAACTAATGAAATTCTATTAGTTTCAATCTCAAGTCATAACATATTACGTTAAAATCCCTCATGCAAGTTACGACTTTGAGCAGAAATTCGAGCTATTAGCAACATTGTGGTTTTAGTAATAATCGTTGCCCTAGCCTTAGTGGTTTTAACATTGTTTGAATGTAGAACTCAAGAGTTATCGTTTAATGTATGAACAAATTGCTATTTAACATACAATGGCAAGTATTTTGTTTTAACACTTATGTTTTTTTGTTAACCCCTGGTGCATAGGATTTTTTTTATAATTATTTTGAGTACTGAGATTCTGGCTCTAGTGACAAAGACCTTAAGATGCTTTGATTACGTCAGCTTTGAAACAAAAATAGTTACATCAAAATCGAACACACACACAAACATGTCAAGGGTATAAAATCAGTACTTATTTATTGTCTGTGTTCAAGCATCACTATCATGAGCTATCAAGGTCCTGTCCATTATATGAATTGATACCTCATTGTTGTTCTGTAACAAGCTTGCAATGTCTAATCATATCAACAGTCCCTAGTGGTAAACGGTTAACCTACGAAGGGGTATTAGGTATTTTTCTCGTGGCAACTGTAATAGCAGTGCAATACTAGTGTGTATAAACAGAGCAAAAATTATTATTATAATTTCAAGCTATCTTCCCTCAGACACAAGTTACAAATCCTTAAATCAGGGCAGTTCGTTAAAAAGCTCCCTCAGCCAAAAATGTCTTCCTTCCATAACTTATCTACGAGTACTATATAAAAATAAGTCGGGTTTTCCTCCCTGACGCTATAACTCCAAAACGCACGAACCGATTTCCACGGTTTTGCATTCGTTGGAAAGGTCTCGGGCTCCGTAAAGTTTATAGCAAAGAAAATTCCTATAAAACGGGGCCGGGGCGAGACGGGGCTGGGGGCGAAACGAAGTTCGCTGGGACCGCTAGTAGTGAATAAAAAAAATAATAGCGGGCGCAATGTCAAGCGTGTCTGAGCATATAGTTACGTCACTAAAGCGCTGCCAAATTAATAGTCCCTTCTTTGGAGCTGAAATATTGCTGGTTAAGTTTTTAGTTCTCGACATCGTAACTGACATCTCCCAAAAGGTTTTTTTTTTAATTTGAAATAGGTTCGCTCTTTTCTCCAGGCTGCTCAGCTAAAGTGGGACTGGGCCGGTCATGTTAACCGCATGGGCTAAAATCCGCACCAAGAGTGTCCCTTACCACGCACGGAGAGAAAATCTGACAAAAATACAGTAATCATTACTAAAATATTTCTAAATCCGAGGACAACAAATGTTCAGTAAAAATTGGTAATGGATTTTTGTAAAAGCTGTTAGTAAAGATTACATGTAACGTTTTTGTAATTTCAAGTGTTTAGTATTTAGTATTTACTCTTTAATGATGACGTCATAAACAAATACTAAATGTTTTGTAATTTTAAGAGTTCGGTTGTAATATCGGAAATGATGACGTCATAGACACTTACTAAGTGTTTTGTAATTTTAAGAGTTTTATTGTAATATCGGAAATGGTGACGTCATAGACACTTACTAAGTGTTTTGTAATTTTAAGAGTTTTATTGTAATATCGGAAATGGTGACGTCATATGTAAATACAAATTTTTAGTGAATTTTAGTGCTCTAGTTTTAGTAATTTATCTAGTTTAGTTACCTAATTATAAGTAAACACCTATACAGGATGTTCTAACTGAGAAATTGTATGTCTTTAAGAGGTGTTTCTATCGTCATTGTCCTTGTGAGTAGTTTTTGTGCAAAATGACAAATAAATTCACGTCTTAAATATCTTTCGACACCTCTGTTAGCACATCCAGTACGTACGTACGTTAGGTCTTTACTTATAAAAAGGTACTAAACTAGATAAATTACCAATACCACAGCACTAAAATTCCCAAAAAAATTGTATTTACCTACAACACTAGTTATAGGTGTGTTTTGTTTTATGTTTAAAGCAAGCACACCGTGTCACCTGGAGCGCTTGCAAACTTGAAATGGCAGACAATATATTGCCTGTGCCGTGAGCATCACTTGTATTGACAAAACAGGTTACTTGGAATTACAAAACAGATTAGTTTAAATACGCTAAAAATACGCTAGTAGTTTCAAGTAAACCATATGTAAATACAAATATTTGCTTACTTGGAATAACAAAACATTACAGTAATATTATTATAAGAAATACGTTAGTAACTTCAAGTAATTCATATGTAAATACTAAGATGTAACCATTAATTATTACAAAAGTTTGTTATTTTGCCTTTTACTAAAACCATTTCTTGAAAATATGAATGAACTTTTTAAAACATACTAAATAGGTTTGCAGTAATTACAAGACTTTAGCTATATTTACTATGATTTGCGATAACCAAGAAAATTTGTAATATCTGGCATTGACTAAAACCGATTTTTAGGAATTACAAAAACAAATACAAATGATTTCCTAAAAATCATTAATATTTGTAAAAAAGCAAAACTTTTGTAAGTAATATTAAAACTTAGTATTTGCATCAAATACAAAACATTTTTTTAATTTATGGTGGTGTCTTTTTTCTCCGTGCGTTAACGTGAACATGGTATTTTTTTAACTAGATGCGGTGCTGCACATATTTTTTCATACAAACTGGATCGACGCTCAGAGACGGTCTGCTGCACGTAAAATCAGTCCTCACATGAACACATCAATGTATTCATACTCGTATATGCGCCCTGCTCCGGAGGACGTATAGTAACGTTGTTTGTCTTAAAGGAGGCAAAAACTTCTAGTGTACGGATGGAGCCTTTAAAGATGTGCAAAATGTTCGACGCGGTGAAGCACTTGAGAGTTTAATGCGTTGTTGCATAGCAACCGAACTAATAGAGATTAGTATTAAGAGTGAATTGACAGTCTGGAGATTCTCAGATTTTACCGAATTTATCAATGTGTGTGTGCGATTTTATATGTCCGGGACACAAAAAAATGTTAACTGTAACTAAACAATTTTGATACTTTATCTCTAGGTAGTAGGCTATGCGTATGATGAACATAGAAAATGATGGTCATGTAAAAGTCGATATGATAAATTAATGTTATACCAGTTTTTTATGTATTTAAAATACCTACGCGAATACAGTTCGGAATCAGGGCTCGCGTCAATTCCTTTCGCAAACATTTTCCTTTTGGTAATTCAATAACTAAATTCACAGATTTAAACACAAACGTACAGTTTATAATAACGTAAAAAACTTATACCATGGGAAGAAACGAAATGCATCCAAAGGGTGAAGACATAACGAGGCGGGTAACACGTACCGACCTGCACCGACTAACCAGTGATTTGCCGTGTTGGCTATTTCATGGAATTAAAATGCTTAACAGAGATTCTTCCGACTCAAGTCCTGATTTTAATCTTGTTTTAAAAAACATTCTAATGTCAGTCGGTCCTTATTTGGATTTTTGTAACGAATTTCTAAAATATTTCGAGATCAAAAAAAGATGACTTGGCACATCACTAGTCAGTCGGTTCAGGTCGGTACCAGTTATCTGCCTCTTTATGTCTTCACCCAAATCGTGACTCTGAGAATAGGTTTTTACGAATGTGAACTCCATGAGAAACGGGGACTAAGGTTTATTGGTGGATGCTGCCGTTGGTTCTGCGCTTGATCTACCACGTGTCATACCAACTGGGTGCTATGAGGATTTATTAACACAAACATACCTTTTAGTGTGACGCTGTTCTTTGATATGATTTGTATTTTGATATATGAAAAATGTGACAAGTTACTATAGCTGTCATTCAGAAAATATAGTTAAGAAGCTTTTGATCAAGATTTCAAGTATTTAATGTATAACAGATGATAAATAACATCATTTTTATTTATTTTTTTGTTTTAATAAATTTTTCAATAATGAAATATTATATGAATGTGGACTTGAATAGAACCATAGAACTTCATGGCATTTGCGTACAATTTGAATACAGGTTCATATAAACTACATACACATCCCATGAAACTAAATAATACAAGTTTATAGTTAGGATGTGGTTGTGAAAGTCACTGGTGCAATCAGTACCCAAAATATTGCCCTATTTATTTAGGTTTAAACCATTGAAATACTGTTACTAGCGTATGGAATTAATGCCATGAACAAGTCCCACACGGGAAGAATTGACGCCAATGACCAATGGTACGTACGTACAAGTACGTATCAAAGATTGTGGAACTAAATAACGCCTCTATACGGTCCATATAAAGAAAGACAGCTGTCCTTTTACTTTTTGTCGTCCGCTTATTCTAATTCAAAATCCAAAGCACGAATGTTTACTACTTAAAGTCAAATACTAAAAACAAAAGCCCTTATTTGTCTTTAATTTTGTTGGGTTAATGATCACTTCACCGCCATACTATTTCTACAAAACCGACTTCAAAAACAAAAGTCACCAAAAATTCTTAAATAAACTCTTGAAAGGGCTCTATTTTAGGCAAACCTTGTCCTTGGAATGGAGTCCTTTTAAGAAATTATTTAAGACTTTTTAGTGTATTTTGTTTTTGAAGTCGGTTTAAGTTATTTTATTTGCAAATTGTTAGTGATTAAAATCGAGGGGAGGGGGTTTCACCTTTTGACTCTGCTCTTTAATAAGCTACAAAGTACCTTACATTAGTTCCGGCGTCATAATCACTGAACTCCTAATCATTAAGGAGTTCCACTATCAGCTCAGTTCTACAAAATAGTGACTATCAGACGTAAAGACACGTCAACATTGAAATACTAGTACAAAAACACTATACACGTCTTTTAGATTTAAGGGTTTCCCTCGATTACACCAAGACCTCATCATCAGTTCCGGATTTGGCCACAATGGGACCAATTAAAAGTTAAACCCTATAAGAAAATGAAAAAAATATCTAATCTGTCAACAAATGACTGAGATACGAGGATGATATACATACAAAAAATAACATACAATCTAATTGATAACCTCCTCCTTTTGAAATCGGTTAAATAATAACTATTCGCCAGCAGACACACAATATCATAAAATGTACATTCATTACTCAGTTATCCCGTACGGAACGTGAGTCCATTTTACCCGTTGCCAGTTTTTATGGATGTACTAGTGGCCCCGTAAACTTTGCTTCTTATCCAGCCTCGGCGCGCCCCAGCCCTGTTTTATAATAACTTATGGGGTAAGAGGTAAATACTAGAGATGCGCCGAGTAGCACTTTTGCCGAGTACCGAGTACCGAGTATTACTCGGTTCATTTTTTTTCCAACCGAGTACTCGGCCGAGTAACTCGGTTCAAGCAAACTCCTGTTTCGGGTGTGTAAACAAGTACAAACCAGGTTCGCGCAGAATAAGCTTTCATCAAGCCACTATGTCGCATTGATCCTAAAAGCCCAATTACTTTTTTTGTATTACAAAATACACAGCATGATGATAACATAAAATATAGACATGTAAGACTTACAGCTTACAGCCAATGACGAATTTACCTTTTATTTAATAAATTTAATTAAGGTCGCTATTTCAAAGAGAATTTGCTAGCAAAAGACAAGTGTCCGTTCGAGTCGTGGGCAGGGCCCCTAACAAGGTATTTAGAACTACAACAACTACAACACATTAACAGCTGATTATTTATTTATTTATTTTATTTATTCATGCACAAATAAAAGGTACGTACAGGTAGACTTAATGCTAAAAGCATTCTCTACCAGGAGGCTGGTAAAGCCTACGAAGAAAAATGGAATTGTCTGTTACTAGAACGTGCAGAGAGCTTTGCATCACCACAACACAATCTAACTTTATAAAATTTCACATTTTATTAACGTTTTTCTCATTTTGTCTCTACTTAATCATTATCATAATTGAGGTTGTGATAGATTTCCCCAGTCGTTTATATAATTTCTACCTAAATATATTGCTTTACTTTAACCGAGTATACTCGGCATTGAAACCGAGTTACTCGGCCGAGTACGAGTATCAAAAAACCTGCCGAGTACGCCGAGTACCGAGTATTAACCGAGTACTCGGCCCATCTCTAGTAAATACCAATTCAACAAAGTAAATATCATGATAATCGGTCTACCGTTGTTGAACTATAAAGTAGTGTTACTGATATTACTTTATTTTATATAAATAAGGTTATTATTTGCAACCCCATACATATGCAATAGAATTGGTACTATTGCCTATTCTTGGCCTTATTAATTCAGTATTTGTCTAAAATTGACATTTAACTGTTTGGTGATAGAAACAGTTTGCTCATCATATACCACAATTTCATTTTGTAGACAATTTTTTATTATTATTATTTTTGTCGATAATTTTGGTCCTAGTATCTGCACATTTTGTTTGATCAAGTTTCGAAAATACAAATTGTATATGATAAAAGATCTTCGTTATAACTCATGAACCTCTTGAAATAGTCGCCATACATATAAATCTTTCTTGTTTATAGTATTAATAAGGATTCCTTTCTATGCAAGTTTACTTAACATTGATTAATCATTTAAATACAACTACAAATCGATACAAAAGAACGAATACTTTTTTGTTATAATTAGAGACCATCGACGATGTGGAATGCACTATGTGGCTTTATGCCTGTTGCATAAAGCCTCAAAGCGAATTGGTCGCCGTATAAAAATTGTGCAAAGCGTGATATTTTCAAATTTGGAATGAGTATCATACACGAAATAAAAGACTAGCAGCGAAGACAACGAGCGACACACCCTTCCCCTCCGAGCGCTCGGCGCTGTCTGCCTAATTTCGATCGAAGATGAACGTCCGTGACAGCTCCAAATCTCAAATTTATAGGTTACTTTAGTAAGATATTTTGAATATATTGTACAAGATAAAATCAAGAATTTAGATGCTAAGTCAAAGATAGGAACCTCTATAACATTGTTTTATCAAATAACACACAATAAGTGCAATGTATCTCAGAGATAATCGCCTGCCTTTAGATGCGTATTTTATGCCAAAACATGGTTTCAATTTTGTCTTCATTTGGAATAACCAGAGCGTTAAATAAAAAAAACAGAGTCGACACCTTGCATACGAACGTAATTCCCTTCAAGTTTATGTTATTTCGATAGCTGATGTCAACAACTGATCTAGAAAAGATCACCAGAAAAACCGTCAATTTGGCTTCTATGATTGCAAATTACAGGCATTTTAAAGATTGAATCAAAAATTCAGAGTCGACATCTTATGGAGATAGTTCATTTCTACACAATTCATTCAAAAAAAGTAGTCAGTTTAGTCATTTTTGGAGAGAAAACTGCATTTGAACTTTGTTAGAAGGTAGGTGACAGCAGCCTTAACAGGCGCCGTGCTACCACGATGTGCTCTATACACCACTTATAATAATATAATAATAATATATGCGCCAGACAACACACCAATTGTCTGGTTTTGTGGTAAGGAGTTCCTTCCTTGTGTTACGAAGTACCAGACAATGATTATGACGGGGGCGTCTCCCACAAATACTTAAATACATATAACATACATGACTCAGGCACAAATGTTCGTGCTCATCACACAAACATTTGCCCCTTGCGGGATTCGAACCCGCGACGGCCAGCGTAATAGTCAGGAGCGCTAACCAATACACCAAACGCGGTGTCAATTATTTATTATTAGCTGAACGTAATAGTACGCTGTGTCTCACCACATCTACCATAATTTGACGTATGCATACAATGTTGCCGTCGACGTGTTAAAAAAAATGAAAGACGACCACATGTTAGATCCAGAAGACAGTGGCGTGACGACTCTTTCTACAAAGACTGGAGAATAGCTGCCCAAGCCTGTCTTATAATAATAATACGGTATTTGATTTTAAGCTTTCGGTTTATGTAGGTAATAACCCTGTGGTTAACCTCATTGGCTACCAGCGTTTCGCTGTGCATGACGGGCGGAATGCCCACGGCCACAGCGCTAAGCAGAGCCCTGAGAGGCTAAGGCATGTCATAGGAATGCCGTGACGTACCAGCGTCTAATATTGTGGTTCAGATCATCAGTGTTAGTTACTGGTAAGCTGACGGGTAATTGTAGCTCTAGAATTTACAGTAGTACATACTTTTTTCGTGAATTTTCACAATAGTGAATGTCACAAATAATAACTAGATGTAGTTAGGGATGTAACAAAGTCTTGCTATACTAGAGAAGTATTATACCACCAATGTTCTATCAATTTGTACCATACCAGTGTATGGTATAAGCTTCTCTTAGTCTATAAAAGCAGTGCTTAGAATAGCAAGTATATTTGCTTGTATAATATTTTTGTGAACATCCATTATTTACTCAATCTCATCTTACTTGTGAAATTCGAACCCGGCATCTCCGCAGGGTTTCGTAGAGCCCTAGGTTCTACGAGTTAATTTAACAACAGTTTATTTTACATAACAATAATTTGTTTTAAAATGTGGAGCGGATGACCTGAATTCGGGCCACATCTTTTGCAAAACCTTTTTTCGTCTCATTTACAAAGAAAGTAGCCTGAGGTAAATCATTCACCCGTAAATTAAACTTGCTACTCTGTACACCTGAACTTGTAAGGTACTTAGCTGGAAAATTATGCAAGTTTAGTATGCTGGCAATGTTGCTAGAGATTGCCTAGAGCTAAATAGCAGTACGTCATAAGTTTCCTTGAAATTACAGCTAGAGGAGATTTTACAGTATAAATTTTAATAAGTGTAAGGCAACGGTTACACCATGAGTCTGGCGTCATTCTGAAGTTACACCAAAACTTTGGATAACATAGACTTATCTATCATGGTTTGTGATGCCATACCATAGAAAGATACAAGAACGACTTCGCTGGCCCAAGCATGGAGGGTTGTTGACGCGCACCACTAGATGGCGCTGGGAGTCACTTGACTCGCACTATGTTTTTGTCTCTTCGTTTACTTAAGATCCCCTCGAAAATTTGATTGAACAAGATCAAACTGGTAGTAATATTTGAGATATAGTAGCACATTTTCATCAACCGCAAATATAACTTTGTCTTTCATACAAACACTATGAAGAACAAAGTTAAAAATATTGTGATTTTTTCGCTAAGTGGACACCAAATTCAGTTAAAGGTGGCACGGAACCCTTAGTGCGCGGGTCTGACTCGCACTTGGCCGGTTTTACCTTACTACCAAAGGTATACTCGTATAGCCTATATCTTTTAACATTGATATAGTTTGTATAAAGTAAAATTACAAGTAACTGCATAAAAACGCTGTAATGAAATTACGTAATATACATAATAATTAACAAAGGTAATTCTCGTTCTTTGCGAAATACCGCAAACAGAGATACATTTCCAGTTTAGCAAAATAAGTGATTGTCGCGACGAAACGTAACATTTTAGGTGAATAGGCGGAAAATCCTCCAATGAGTTTGTGGCACGTACAATTTGAATGAGACATCACGCAATCTTGAAATTAGGTGACACGAGCTCAGCTCCCTAAAATACTGCGGAATCGTCTTAAAATTAATTCCCTTACAGCAATCGTCTAGCTACAACCAGAAACCCCACTCTGAGTATGTACAATGTAGGCATTGCTATACAACATAATTTGGGCTAGTACATAGTTACATAGTCTAACTAACAGAATAGGACTTCAGTTACAAGACAAAACGTTTTACGGAACAGTGACTAGATCTCACAAGATGTAACATCTATTATTAATTGACATTTGCTAAGTAGTCTACTCTGTAACAACGCTATGTATTTGTGGGTACCTAATATTAGTGGAAGCTTTACGCAAAAAAACAACTGCATTTATTTTGTATTTTTAATTTATTTTGTATGGGAAATAAAATAAAAGATATTGTTGATTTTTATAGTGTTTTGTCACTATAGAAACAGTCTGTCACAGAGTCACAGTTGATTTTTACAAGTGAAATTTATATCATTAAGTTTGTATATAATAGTAACAAAACACTATAAAAACAAAAATCAACTATAAATTGGCTTTCTTCATCTTAATCGATTGTTAAAATATATGTAAAAATATTTTCCTTCGGATATTGTGAGAGCAATCTCGCAACAGTGATGAGGGCACGCAGCCTACGCGTTAAAAACACTTGCAAAATTCAACAGGCTTGTTAATGTGACGGTGGCCGAGTGGTATAGGCATACGCCCGGATTGCGTATGACACGGGGTTCAATTCCTCGTCTGTCACTGAGTCACAGTCGATTTTTACAAGTGAAATTTATATAAAAGATAAATTGTATATCATTTCGAAGGACTTTTTAAATCAGTTTTGAAAATAAAGCACATAATTACATTACATTTCAGTTATTTTATTTTAAATTAAATTGAAAATATTATACAAGACATACCAAGTTTTGCCACTATAATATTTTCTAGTTTGGACTACAACTTAACGCACACACGAGGAAGAAGAAACTAAGTATAAAGAAAATTATTACGACAAAATTATTATGAAAACAAACAACATTTACCTAAATATTACACAAACTGAAAAAAAAACTCACTGACCAAAAAATATTTCTGAGATGATTTGAAAACATAGTGTAAAAATGATGTGCAAGGAACGAATCAATTCAAATCTGTGTATGTACTAAATACTCACAGCGACGCTAAACCGAATCAAATTTATTTGATTTGAATGAAATTGATTTATATTTCTGATTATACTCATATCAAAGCTCTCCCCAGACTCCTGCGAGCAAGCAACCTCTAACCTTTTATAAAAATTTAACTCAAAATTACTCGGGTCCCATATAATCGATGCTCTGGTAGGATAAACGCTCCCATGTGGTTACCATAGAGTTGGAATTGGTAGGATTTTCCGCTCCAATTTTCCGTTTCACAAACAGTCAAATGAAAATACCTGAACCCGTCCTGTGATGGCAGCATTCGCTTTTTCAGCCTTTATCGGATTTTTTCGGAAGGTGAAACGAATTTTCGGAAATTCACTAGCCATGAAGCAAGTTAGTACAAATCTTTGTCAGGTCAAGCTAAAGTAATTACAGTAATTTTATTGAATGTCGTGAAAACAAAATAAAAATACAAGTAACTGAAAGAATAGCAATGCATGAATAATTTAGTAAATAACATATTCTGTACTTTAATTATGTATATTAATTTAATACCTTAACTACTAAACAGTAGTAAAAAAAAACAAGTGCAAGTCGGACTCGCGTTTGTAATGCTAGTAGTTTTACAATACAGACGCTGTGACATACGGACGGGCAGAGAGACTTGACGGAAATTTATAAAGATACCGTTTTTTTGCCATTTGGCTACGGAACCCTAAAAACTTGCCAATTTATAACCACCTAGCGGTAAAAAAGATTTTATATTCTGTTCCTTTCAATGTATTTGTGGGTGTTTCTTTCCATGGATTCTATTCTATTTGCTTTCGTTCCTCGATCTGCATTTGAGTGGCACTGGTTGGACGTAGCTTGTGATTTTCCTCCATCGCAAAGCTATGAAACACTGGCTAGTTTATCAAGACCTGCTTTCTCTGTTCTGGTCAAAGCTTTATCCAAACAAAAACCGCACATGAATGGCAGCAGGGGGTCAACTTCATTGGTTTTTAGGACAACGTTGTGTAATAACGTTTGTCATTTCAAAAACGTGACGTAACTCAATGCTTTCAAGTCATTGACCTGCTATAACTTAGCCCCAACTTTTTCCAGCCCTTAGATTCAAAGAGAATTATGCTCACGTAGAGAGTGGTTTACGATCAAGATATTTTTATGGCGAAAACTTTTTCTCGTAATGATTACATTCACTTAAGGGTAAGCCAGGCTAAATCGACAGATGTAGCTTATAGAGCGGTATAGAATGTGTTATGGATATCTTCTTACAAATACGTGACTTTTTTCAGCTTATTTTGTGACCAATCTAAATTTATTGTCTTTTTTAGTAGATTGTTCAACTTTTTACAATTCTTTAGAGGTCAGGTCATATCTACTGAAGGTCTTTCACCAAATTATTTTATCTATAATACTCCGCAATATAAGATATTTATTATTTTTGAGGGCCCCGCCGCCTTACCAGTATAAGGGCCAAAAGCGCTTGAACCTTGCGTCATCTTGTTGCAAGCGATTTTAAGTAGTAGAAAGGTGGTGGAGCCTTCTATAGAACCTACTTACAAATTAATAAAGTACACATAGCTAGATTATGTTATTATAGTTTGGCCGCCCAGATAATGCTACTTAAAACTTTTTAATTTTGATACAAAATGTATGAAAATAATGTCAAACTACCTGACTTTGTCAATTTTGACACACATACATTTCTCGGGCAGCAAAATTATAGTTAAAAATACTTGATCTAATATCAATGACATGCACAACTCACGACCACAGAATATGGATGGTAGTTAGAATCTCCATGTTTTGTGTCACAGCTCAGTGGATAAAATTACGTCACACGTCAATCCAATCGTTCCGAATTCACAGGTTGCATATGCAATCAGTCTGCTCTAGAGTGCTGGAGGTTTCTCTTCAATTAGGATTAGCTTGTGCTGGGTCTATTGGCACCTGTAAGGCATTAACGTGCTATGTGCATTTACTATGTTGTTTATATTTCAATGTTCTTACATTGAAATCGTCTTCAATATATTTCTTGTGTTAGAGAAGCTTGGTACTTTTTATAATGGCTCAATAATGGTTTTCGCAACGAAAGCTTAGCGCCCAATTTAGGTAAATATTTCTAGTACCCACCTACTACAACAAGTTCTCTTATGTGTTTGTTTGAAATTGTATTTTATTTTGATCATATTTTATGTATGTTAATCTGTAAGGTATTTAACAAATCCAACCACTTATATAAATGTACTAATTCACACAACATTTCTTTCGCGTCGCGCTGTCCGGTTAAAATCGTATCAGTTTAATTCTAAGAATATTACATTTTAATACTCTTCATTGATTGCATCGCAAACTCTATTCGTACTAAAGGCCGCCTTAATTAAGTTGTGTAGTAGCACAGACGTTGCTATTGTCACGATCTAGAGATGCTGCTAATACACTCGCCTCTGAATCATGAATATTCATACACCGACTATTCTACCCCATTGAATTTATTAAACGTGATCTATTCATTCCGGTCTCACATTCTAATCAGCGTGGGCTGGGTTGTTGTTTTGTAAAGGTCAACAGGATGACAGTAATAAAACCTACCTACCTAAAGAATTCTTATTGCTACGTCATTATAATAATAAGTTTGAGTAGTGTTTATTGCTTTAGGTTACTATCTCAGTCTAGATTATTTCAGTAAAGTTATTCATTAGCAAAATCATTTTGACGACGCGTTTAGTAGTATTGGTTAGCGCTCCTGACTATTACGCCGGCCGTCGCGGGTTCGAATCCCGCAAGGGGCAAATGTTTGTGTGATGAGCATGAACAATTGTACCTGAGTCATGGATGTTACATGTATTTAAGTATTTATGGGAGACGCCCTGTCATAATCGTTGTCTGGCTTCGTAACACAAGGAAGAAAATCCTTTACCACAAAACCAGACAATTGGTGCGTCGACTGGCGCATATAAAAAAAATGATGGACGCAGTACACACGGAGTAAAACTGTCCGATCGCATTCAGAACACCAACATCCACCAAAAGGCTGCTCAGCTAAAGTAGGACAGGGCTGGTCATGTCAGCCGCATTTTGAATGACCTCTTGGCCAATATCTGCACCAAGTGCGTCTCCGCGGTAGACCTAGAAGACGGTAGCGTGACGAGCTAGACTTTTTTTACTCAAGCTGGAGAACAACTGCCCTAACCCGAGTATGGAAAAAGAGTAGAGAGGGCTTTGCTCTGCAGTAGGACACAGGATCTTAATTATATTAATATAGGAAATTAGTTTAATACTAGTGAGCTAAGTCAATTATTCTCGACCTACGCGACAAAGTGTGACGTACCCTCAAAGTCACTGATTTAACTATACAGCGCTTAAAGTTTATAAATAACTTTACCTGGAACTAAATATCACGAAATGAAAGTCTTCCTTATTAAAATTTCTTAGGAAACGATGTTCTTTATAGCCAGCAACAGGTTGGCTGTTTATTTATAGCATTTATAGAAAACGAGCTATTATTGTCTGTTGCTATCCATGATTTTAAAGAAGAATCCATACTTCATTGATTTTGTTCTCTCTATCTTAACACGGAAAATGTCTAAGACTTGCTTTTCTATTCTTGGTTAAAATTGAAGTAGAATACCTACAGGGAGTTATACATCAGTTCTATTAGCAGCAGGACTTGAGGTCCTCTCGTGCATCTGGTAAACGAAAAAAATTAACGGATCGAATTTTCTTTGTCGAAGAAAGACTCGTAGTTCTGGATGGTTTAGAATGCCAATTGCCGTGCGCAATTTTTGGTTTCTTATTTCATCTTTTAAGGTATAAGTTCTGGATTTCTTAAGATCAAGCCTTATAAACATTTCGATTTCGTCCGTGCAATAACGAGTAAGTACGAAATATATATATATTGTAGTTGATGGCTTGCAAATAACTCAAAATAAGTGTATGTAGTACGGACAACAGCACGACAAGAATTATATTGCATATTGCGTATTTTAATATTATATTCACGTCGATCATTTCATGGAGACAATGAAATTGAAAAAAACCCATAGCCACTCTCATTTCTCTTAGTGTCAGAGTTGGGTTTGATAATTTAATAAAGCAGTAGATTTTCAATTTCTTTCAAGTATTTATATGCCAATAACTACACTAAAGCAATCGCTCCCAAAGAAAGTGTTCAATTAGATAGAAATTATCTAATCCATTTAACATGCAAATCGATTCGCTCAACCATTCGCTTAGAGCTTTGGTCTTAGCAAAACTATAACAGTTTCTTAACATTTCTTTGAACGTCAAAATTTGACGTTTTTTTGTAAAGGTTCTTAATTGTAATAGTAAATTAACTGGTCTTATGCGAATAAATAATACATATAAGTTTTTCATGCAAGATCACATTGGCCTTGTCCCTTGCTACTCAGTAATGCACTCGCATATATTTCTTGTTTTTATACCACATACTTAATAATTAAGCTCTAGACTGGTTCATGCAAGAGCTCAAAAATATTAACTTAACCCTAAAGAAAGAAGATACCTGTATCCAACAGTATTCATAAAATGTCTTTAAAGCGTAGTAATTAGTCGAGATAGAAGTTTAAACAAAACTCACTTGTTTGGTTAATATAACTAGTTATTAACAGTCTGCCCACCACTGATTTGGTAGTCTAAGATTAAGAGAGACCTCGAGGAAGCCCAAATGCCAGAAAAGACAACACTCGATAGGATATCCTGGCGCAGAAGTATGAGGAGACCCGACCCCAGATAATAGGAATAGGTAAGGAAGAAGCAGAAAAAAACTTACAGTTTATCCAATCCATATCTCACTCTTACTAAAGATGAGCTGCCTGCTCTAATCCACACTGGTGTCTGGTCCTTTCTTTCTGTAATTAAACTTTTAAGTGTCTCTAGAGAACGGATTTATTTCTTAGAATTGCAAGGACGTCCTATTTGATCTTAAATAGATCGCTCGATGTTCAATCCATGAATATTGATTTATTGGAACTAGCAATGTAAAGTTTGTTTGTTCGAATTGTTTTCTGTTAAGATTTTAGCATGGTGTACTAATTATGCAGACTATACACATTCAGACATACTACATATGGTACAAAAAATATGACAGTGTTTTAAAATCAAATGCCACTGTAGGTAATGCAATGCAAATGCAACGAGAACCAAATTCTATCGAAATTCCTTAAAATGTTTGTAATGAGAAAAACGCAATTAACAAAGTTCACCCGACAAACATTGTTCGAAACAGAATGGTATTGACATTGTTGCAATCATAAGCCGTAGCAGAACAAAGAGTATAATAATTCATCCATATTTAAAGCACCGGAATAGCACTCAATCATTCGTATTCCCCAGTCTAAGTCGATATTGCTTCCACTAACTTATTCACGCACAAATATTTGTACGAGAAAAACCCTTTTCTATCCGGTAGTCCCTTGTCAAACACACTGTATTTGTTATCGGAGGCAATCTTAAAACCGCAAGGAAATGAAATGGGAGGGGAAATATCATATTTTCGTATTGTTTTTGCATTGATAGACGTACGCCTGAGTTTTTACCTAACTCAATTGCTTTTCCTATAGCTTAGGTCCTGATAGTATTTTGGAAGCTCCGAAATGAGCACATAGAATTAGGTAGCTTCACAGATTGATAATGAGAACCTTGTTAGCTGACGAAAAAAAACTGCGAGACACTATTGATGGTGCATTCACCAATATTCAGCTTATTTCAGCCATGCCACTTAAATTGCAATCGCGGGCCAGTTCTAAAAAAATCCTGACGATAACAATGTTGGCAGAATTAACTTTACAGATTTATATTAGATCAAACACTAGAAACAAGCTAAAGGTTGATATTTACAAATGTTTGGTCTCATTTAAAATTGACTTTCAGTCACAGTAGTTTCTGACAACTGACAAGGTTCTGCATAATTGAATTCGTTATTCAAAGTTCCTTTTCACGAACACCTATTTTTAACTGAACAAAACCGTTGGACGGAGCTGACAAAAACGTGGAGTCTGCAACCTTTCCTAATTCGTAAACAGTGCAAAGGTCACGAGTTCACTCCCGTAAGGTGATTACATAACTTCGAAGCAATAGCAATGTCATTGGAATCCGTGTGTGACATGGTCGGAATAGAAACGGCGATTTATGTTTACCATTTCACGTTGTTCAAAATGCATGATAAGTTTTGCTTGTTATGTTTTCCGCTCCTCTGATTCTGTGACACCTTACGAGCTTTTACACACGTGTTGCGCTTGACGACGGCTATCGGCAAACGGTATATCAACGGCATATCAATGGAGCGCTGACAGGCTGTCATTGATATGTAGACAATAGCCGTTTCATTAGCCAAATCACGGTTGAAAAGTTTGATTCCGATATGTTGACACCGCCACCTCTCACTGCCGATTAAGTTGACGGCAACCGCCACCTCTCGTTGCCGGCAAACTGCTAGCCACTGTCATGAGTATCCATGTAGATTATTTTTCACTTATTAGCCGATAATTAAGGGTCGAGATATAATACTTTCGCGTTGCATTACAATGAGAATTAGACATGACGGGTCAAAACAGCCGTGGTCACGAGCCAACTCACTGACTCGTAACTACGGCTGTTGCAACACATCCGTAGCGTCGATCGTGAGAGTAGCATTTACTCATATTTGTATTTTGTGCTTAGACTCATGTCTAATTCTGATGATAACGAACGGATTACGTAATATTCCGGCCGGTGCACACTGCTCTGATATTAATCAAACAATTACAAAATGTCTACTAGGTGAGTCTCTTGAGGTACATAGATTTATGATCTCACAAATGGCATGTGTATTCGTTTTGGCCACAATACATTACAGTTGGTCTGCGACGAAATTAGTCCCTTGTGAATTATTAAAATTTAATCTTTGGTAAAGCACAATTTATATTATTGTTATTTGAAATTAATGCCGTATACAAAATAATATGAATTGAGATTCACATTCAAATCGTGAACGTAATTAGCAACGAGCGTTTTCATTTGTTTTACTTTACTAAAGGCCTGTTACACCATCCACAAATAAAATTGTATCCAACAAATTATTCAATAAATATAAATCGTTACAGGTAACACTTACCAGAACTGATTATGATATTGTGAATCATACCGTTTTTGTCACAAACTGGTGATGTTGTAATTATTTTTACCGACTTCAAAAAAATAAGGTTATCAATTCGACGTGTGTACGTATGTGGTCCCGTTGGAATATGGTAATATTTAAGTAAGTTTATCCATTATCGATTCCAAGCACGTCATGTGCAAAATGTATGTTGTATGTTCGTATGTTTGTCCACGGATTTCTCAAAAACGACAAGTCATACCGAGATGATTACTTTTTAATATAATCGGGAATATTCTAACTTGGAGTACAGTGTAAGTTTCATCAAAATCTGTCCCGTAGTTTTTGAGATATGAGTAACAATAACAAAAAAAAAATACAAATTCATGAACTGTCTAAAAAGCTTGAAAGAATTTAAATTGTCTTCTATTTAGGAGAAACAAATTCTTTTGGTTCAAATTCAGTTGGGTGCATGATGTGTGTAGGCTGTTGGTACGTACGGCTTAACATCATGCACCAACTCCAAAAGAATTTGTTTCTCCTAAAGCTCCTTAGATTTTAGTCAGTTTTACGGGCGGTTTAGTTTTTATTTATATAAAAAATGCTTCTCTAGAATCTGCTTTGTACACGTGGCTACACCGTGATCACTAATAACTAGAATAAAATGTACGTACCAGCATTAGCTCAATATAAAAGCTCGATCGGTACCTACTTATATTGATACCTTAGACGCAGTGCGGTGGTAGAGGTAACAAAGGGGCTTTCTCAAAAGCTGAAAGCTTTCACGCGATATTGATCTAATTGAGCTTCCTCTGAGGCATTCTCTCTTTTAAATGCACCCTGGATTAAACGTCTCGACCCCGTTCCTAAGTGGGTGCGGTTAAATTTATGAACCTGTTAGAATTAACTAGGGGAAGTCACATTTTACGGGTTTAATTTTAAAGAATACCCTTTCGGTTCGTGTAACTGTTGGTATAAATTTTTCGGTAATTAATGCAAAGGGTCGTAGAACTTTAGGTACTTTCAGATTTGTTTTATTTTTAACTCTGTCCAATTATGATATAAATCAGCGCCAACTCTGTGAGGCACCTGCCATAAAAATAAGCAGCAAATCTTGAGGTTTAAATAAAAAATGCTAGAGAAAATCTTTGTGTGGTTAAAAATATTAGAATGTTATCAATTGTACTAATGAATAAAAATAACTACTTGCATCTATGCAATCAATTTGTTTTAGTACCTTTGGCACAACAACGTAAGTATTGTAACATATTATTAACATAACTCACATTGTCACTAACTCAGCTCTAGCCAGAAGCCATAAAATATAGTTATTTTTGCGGTCACCGATTAGCCATACATGTTCTGCTAATTTATCTGAGCTATGCGATCACGTACACTCCGTGATCTATGTACACAGAAGCACACGTCAAGCTATACATAACCATAATAGTCTGAGCTCTCTGAAGCAGCCTTATGTTCTAACAAATAGTTCAGGATGCACTGGTTTAGTGAAGCTTAGCTTGCAACAGTTCATACAAACAGTACGTGACGAATGTTGTTTGTCTTCTCGGCCACAAAATGGAACACGCATTTCTTGTTTGAGGGTTTGCCCACGACCTTTGCAAAGTTTTTCGAAACTCCCAAAAAAGTTATATCGCAAAACATTTGTTTTCGCTGCGGCCATAAGAACGGTTTCCTGTTATTTTGCGTTATCGCTTGTATTTTGAACTTTATTCATGATCTATTTAATTGTACTTTTGTTTTTAGAAAAGTAAAACACTGAATCGAAATTATTTAAAGCAACTAAGTACATACACATTTAGTTATAAGTTTGTTTTTTATTGCTTAATTTTAGTATTGATGCAGTCTACGTGCCTCAGGCTGTTGACTCTTTCAAGCACATTATTATGAAGCTATGCTATTTTTTAATAACTTCTACCTAAACAAACCCACTTTCTCTTCAAGAATATTATTTGCGTAAAAGAGAACAAATAACTCAAAAATCCAACGTAGTTATTTGTTGGTAAAATAAATTAAGACAAAACAGGAAACTTTGGGAAAGAAAACGTGATCCTGTAAAATTTTGACGGTGTACGATTACTGCAGCTTGTGGTAGAAAATATTATGAAAACAGAATAACGGTGTATTGCATAAACATGGCAAATAAAAATAAAACAGGTACAAAAAAAGTAAGTTATATTTATTTACACATTGCAATGAGGACGTTTGGGTTCAATGACGAGAACGCATACTTTTTTTATGTTCTAAACAGAGCTAATTATTTTAGAAATTATATTGATTTTTGGACTGAGCCCGAACGGCACCGTTATCTATGTATCCTGTTTTGTAGCAACGCTGTTTACAGCGCTTACGTAGAGATTGAGTTAGTTATGTTTGACGTTATATTATTGTAATTTTTACGTGTCAAATCAAATATTTAATTTTATGAATTTCACTAGTGCTTTATGAAATAAAAAATTCTTCAATTTCTAGTGAGCTTGTCTGGGCTGTATGTTTTTAATTTTAAATTAATTCAACCGAATGTTTTATAAATGTTATCCAAATTTGAGATAACTCAAACTGATTATTCAAAGCCATCTTCATATCGGATCTAATGTGACAAAGCTCGCTTCAAAACAGAATACCTACAAAGCATATCCAAATCCGTTTCTGGTCATTGCCGTCGATTCGTTTCCACTGGCTTCGGAAACGAACTAAATTGTCAAAGTTGCTCAAGTTTCCAACACTTGAGCATGGTAAAGTGCATTACAGGCTCACTTGGGCACGTAACTTCAAGAGCAGCATGCAGTCGTATAAACTTTAAGTTACAGGGAAATTGCCATGCGCTTGTAACAGGGACAATGGACGATAAGGATTGCAGAAGTCACGGCTAAAAAGCTTACAAAAGTTGTGATGTGCACAGAACAAAATAGGTACACAAACTTAAGTTTTCAAATGGTACGTTTAGTTACATAAGAAAATAAATTTTATTCTTTACTACAGTAATTGACTCTTTTCAACTTTATTCTAAAATGTTGCCTATTGGGCCCAGCAATCTTCGTTGCACCTTGGCTCCGTCCAACAAAGAAAAAATCACGAAAATCCGTCCACCCGCCTGCTTCAGTTGTAAGTGGTGTAACTAACACGGATTTTAAATAATTTGATACGTTACAAACTTTTAATTAAAACCAGACATCGTGCTTGTTCGTGCCTAATAAGGTTGATTGCTATGTTATTATGATGAAATTAAAAAATATACTATTAAGGTTACTTTATAACAATAAACGTGTCGAGGGCGTGTTTTCTAAACGTAATGTAACATTGTGTCTGGTATGCGTTTTGTTGTCCCAACTCTCCGGTCCCATTTTCCACTAAATAAAGCAAAACCTAAAAGTACGGTCACCAACATCTGCTGAATACGGGAGCTTGTGAAATATACGTTCCTCTCGGAAACGTGTGTGCATGCATAGTCCACCTTTTTGCTTAGACTTTGCAATAGAATACTTTTAATTGAGGCGACTGACGACTAGGATCGTAAGGGGAGATAGTCTAGAGTTATTCTGACAGATATCACTATGAGACCTACCGTCCTTCCTTACTAAACCCTTTCCAAGATAAACTGCTAAAAAAACGGAAAATGAAAAAATAAAAAAATACTTTGATGGCTGATTAAACATCAATTTAAGGGAGGAACGGTACGAACGGTAAGGACGGTAGGTCTTATAGTGATATCTGTCGGAATAACCCTAGACTATCTCCCCTTAATGGCTCCGCCACTATTTTCCAGTCACCCTGTATATCCTACTTCCTACTAATATTATAAAGGCGAAAGTTTGTAAGTATGGATGTATGGATGTATGGATGTTTGTTACTCTTTCACGTAAAAACTACTGAATGGATTTGAATGAAACTTTACCACAATATAGCTTATACATCAGAATAACATATAGGCTACAATTTTTGAGGTTTCTAATGTGAGGTCGTAAAAAAAACACATTTTTTGCGCTACTAGACGGGACGAACCTGAAGTCCACGCGAACGAAGTCGCGGGCAAAAGCTAGTACAATATATAACATCCATGACAAAGGAATTTCACTGAAAGCAGGTAGCGTAAGACTGATCAGATTGTAATAAAGTAAAGTTATCCTGTAACCATCTCACTCCTGGGTACATGCATCACCTCAAGTATGAAGTCGCATGAGATGAGATCAACACGTTCCACCACGCACACACAGTGCGCATTGGTAGAGGGGTGTTTG
This sequence comes from Pyrausta aurata, assembly GCA_963584085.1. Lineage (NCBI taxonomy): Eukaryota > Metazoa > Arthropoda > Insecta > Lepidoptera > Crambidae > Pyrausta > Pyrausta aurata. Next base: position 7,738,290 of record OY757266.1, on the reverse strand, counting down.
CAAGGCAAGCGGCGATTTTATCAGGCCACCCAAAGGGCTTCTAGCTGGGCTTAACGACTAATAATTTTATGAATATTTGTTAAGACCAACTGTTTAACCTGCCTTCCAAAGCACGGAGATGCTCGTGATATAAGTCACTTATAGACACATACTAGCAAACACATGCTAGCGAAGCTCACAGCTATAAGTATTAAGAAATCTGTCACTACGATGACCTCACCTGTAATTAAGAATATATTATTTTCAGTAATGACTAAAGCATAACAAAATACGTCTTCATCAGTCGTCAAGACTAAAATCAAACCTATACCGAAGGCTTATATTGAGTGGGAAACTATAAACACCAGTGTCGTGAAGTTGACGAGAGTTCTGTACTCGTCTGCATAAAAATTGGAAAACTGTTGCGCGTCTATTGGCTCCGTCTGCAATGTTCAAGCCAACCAATTGGAGCAAATAATGTTTTTTTTTTTGGGTGTACGCCGTTGTTATTATGAAATAACTGTTTATTACTAAAGATAAACAACGCTTGAGTCTAAAATAATCTTGCTAAGTCAATGTAATAATAAAACGTGTACTTGGGAAACTAAAATATTAGATTTCTATGCAATTAAATCTGAAATTACACTGAGCTAGCACCGTCTTTGAAGTTAAGTTGGTAGACTATTCATTTACCTACCAGCATTTACACAAGCAATGAAAACAAGTGTGTAAATTTATTTAGCATTTTTTTATTGTGTATATTTTACAAAGCACGCCAAGACACTTATATTGCAAATAATATTACATATTAATTCAATCGAAATTTATTTGGTTCTGAAGTTTACGCGAATACTCATTACAATAAAACAACAATTTTACGGATTGATTTCGCGAACGTTTATTTTTATTTTATGCCTGACGTTTCGAATGCTTTACAGCATCCGTGGTCACAGGCAGACTAAGGTGTTATTTGTCATTACATAGTTATGAAAAATTAAATTAAACTACCGTCACTCATTAATATTAATTGATGTTCCTATCCACGCAGAAAGAGCTTACAGTGTCTTGAGATCTTGCAGTATGAGATGTTGGTTGTGTCTTCAAAAGAATAGGATCCCATGCCGGTGGAACTTTCCAACCATCTTCTCTATTAAAATTAGGGTATTTTCTTATTTCTATGGCCTCACGTAGCATGCGAGGAACAAAACGCCGTTCTTTCGCGAGTACCTTAGGTTGGTCAAAACGTATGAAGTGGTTAGGTTTATCCAAGGCATGTTCACATACTGCAGATTTCGTTGACCGTCTATGTTTCATGTCAGCTATATGTTCTTTAATCCGCACGCCTATACTACGCTTTGTTTGACCGATGTAGGAGAGGCCACAGTCACATTCCAGTTTGTACACCCCTGCATCTTGAAGAGGTATGTGACACTTGACTGGTGGTAAAAATTGGTTAATCTTCCTTTGCGGCTTGAAGTAGGTTTTGATAGAAGCTCGCTTTAAGATGTTCCCAATTTTGTCAGTGACACCCTTCATATATGGTAGTACGGCAGGTTGGCGTTCAACTGTCATGGGCTTGGCACGGGGTCTGCAACGACGTGGTACTGGAAGCTGGTTGTCCCGGAGTACCTTCCTTACATGCTGAAGCTCAGCAGCCAGGTGTCGGTCGTCACAGATGCCCCTCGCTCTCTGAAACAAAGTTTTGCCCACGGTAGCTAACTGTGATGGATGATGGTGAGAAGCACCATTGAGATATTTATCAGTATGGGTCGCTTTTCTAAAGACTGTATGGCTAAGCGTATGATCTGGATTCCTAGTAAGTAAAATATCTAAGAAAGCTAGTTTATTGTCTGCTTCAATTTCCACAGTAAATTGTATTTTTGGATGAATTGAGTTAAGATGATTAAGAAAAGCAGAAACACTATTGGTGGGTAAAATTGTAAAAGTGTCATCTACGTACCGTTTATAAAACCTCGGTGTTACAGGTGATGTGCTCAGGGCTCTGGCTTCAAAATCTTCCATGAAGATATCAGCAACAACAGGTGATACTGGAGAGCCCATTGCAACACCATCAACTTGAACGTAGAAGTTGTTGTCCCACAGTAAATAGCCAGATGTAAGGCAATGCTCCAATAGTTCTGCACATTCAATCGGCATGTCCAATTCAACTAACTTTCTTTTGGTGATTTCAATGCAGTCCTGTACAGGTAAACTTGTAAATAGGGACTGTACATCAAAACTAACCATTGTCTCATCATCTTTCAATTGTAGGTGTTTTATGTCACTGATGAACTGGTAGGAATCCTTCACATGCGCCATTGTTCCTCCACGAAGCTTAGATAGTGTTTTAGCTACATGTTGAGCCAATCTGTATGTTGGAGTATCTATTTGACTTACAATCGGCCGCAGAGGAATATCAGTCTTATGAATTTTAGGCAACCCATACAGTTTAGGCGGTTTTGCACACGTAGGTACTAATTGTTGTACATCTAGACTTAAACTTTCACTGTGTTTTTTCACTAAGTCGCTAGTTTTCTTTAATATTTTAGTTGTTTGATCGGTTTTCACGCGTTTGTAGGTGGATTCGTCCGACAGCAACTGCGACATTTTAAGTTTGTAGTCCGATGTATCCATTACCACCGTAGCATTTCCCTTGTCCGCGCGTAAGATTGTTAGTTCTGGTCTCGTTTTCAGGTTTTTAAGTGCTAGATATTGGTCGCGAGAGAGATTTGACTTCGGGACTTTGCTATTACGTAGGACAGAAGATATGTCTTGTCGCAATGCTTCCGCGTCTTCTTTCTTTACGTTATTTTTAACCAGGCAATCTTCCACGCTACAAATAATTTCCTCGAATGGTATTTTACGCGGCGTAACAGCAAAATTAAGGCCTTTATTTAGAATTGCAACGGTGTTTTCATCCAAAGTTTGTTTTGATAGATTGACAACTGCCCGGTTTCTGTTCTCTATGGTTGGTAAAGTGACATTTGTTGCGTTCCGTTTTACTAAAGTTGAAGATGACAGTTTGTTGTATTTTTGAATTTGTTTTAATTTACAGTCATTGTATTTAGATTTTTCGCGTCTTTTTAGTATTATCATACATTCATCGAAATCTAGCTGGGATAGTTGTAATCTTAAATCTTGAATTAAACTCTCGACGGTTGCGTTTAGATGTATTAGGTCACTATGATGTTGGTGTATGAGATGACGGAGCATTTTTCGACTTGCCTGGTTTAAGATCTTCGCACTCCCACGTATGTCTTTCTTTGGAGAAATTCGGACACATCTTGGGATGAGGCTGTGGTCTCTGCACCTCTTGAGGAAATTCAAAGATGTTATTTTCCTCGCGCGTTTGGTCTTGAGATCTTCTAACCGGCGAATTTTATTTGCTGTATCCAGTCCGTACTGGTTCACATATTTGGTTCTGAAGTTTACGCGAATACTCATTACAATAAAACAACAATTTTACGGATTGATTTCGCGAACGTTTATTTTTATTTTATGCCTGACGTTTCGAATGCTTTACAGCATCCGTGGTCACAGGCAGACTAAGGTGTTATTTGTCATTACATAGTTATGAAAAATTAAATTAAACTACCGTCACTCATTAATATTAATTGATGTTCCTATCCACGCAGAAAGAGCTTACAGTGTCTTGAGATCTTGCAGTATGAGATGTTGGTTGTGTCTTCAAAAGAATAGGATCCCATGCCGGTGGAACTTTCCAACCATCTTCTCTATTAAAATTAGGGTATTTTCTTATTTCTATGGCCTCACGTAGCATGCGAGGAACAAAACGCCGTTCTTTCGCGAGTACCTTAGGTTGGTCAAAACGTATGAAGTGGTTAGGTTTATCCAAGGCATGTTCACATACTGCAGATTTCGTTGACCGTCTATGTTTCATGTCAGCTATATGTTCTTTAATCCGCACGCCTATACTACGCTTTGTTTGACCGATGTAGGAGAGGCCACAGTCACATTCCAGTTTGTACACCCCTGCATCTTGAAGAGGTATGTGACACTTGACTGGTGGTAAAAATTGGTTAATCTTCCTTTGCGGCTTGAAGTAGGTTTTGATAGAAGCTCGCTTTAAGATGTTCCCAATTTTGTCAGTGACACCCTTCATATATGGTAGTACGGCAGGTTGGCGTTCAACTGTCATGGGCTTGGCACGGGGTCTGCAACGACGTGGTACTGGAAGCTGGTCAGGCATAAAATAAAAATAAACGTTCGCGAAATCAATCCGTAAAATTGTTGTTTTATTGCAATCGAAATTTATTTAGAAGCGCACTTACAAAACAAATTTTAAATAGCAAGCTTTTCTAACCGTCGTTGATTCCAAAGACAAGTAACAAACAAAAAAAAGGAACAAAGAATACGTAATTAAGTAGACAAACCATCATGAATAGGTACGTAAAATGAAGACAAGACGAGTCTACATGCAAAATGAAATAACTGAAGACGTTACGTAAGGTTGAGTAATAAGGAAAAAAATCAAAATTATGCCCCCGGGCTCGCGGTGAAATATTTAGTATAACGAAGTTATTTTCTTTTACTTTTCCGCTCTTGAACGTAGAAGGTTAATGGTACGAACCTGTTTAACCTAGTTTATTATACAAATCGTATTTGGACAATCGTTTCTTTACTTAGTCCAGCTACGCATTCACACATCACATACATTGAAGCGAGACATAGCATATGCGAATTTGCATGCTGCATGCGAATGCGTTTGTGTACTATCAGCGTGACGGCGGTAATTTAAAGAAATAATTGTGTATATCCTCGATTGCTTGTCACCACAACAAAATAAATATCTCTTAGCAGTTTGAAAACGGGTCGATACCAAATAATTACGATTTTATCATATTATGGTGAATGTAATTTAGTAGTAGGAATACGTTAGTTATGGTTACTATCAAGCAAGTTCTACACCAGTACTAAGTGATTTATAGCTGATTCCAACTTATACTTACTTATACTGATATAAGATGTTTCCTTGGAATCATGTTCCCTCTGGGTAGATTAATACCGACATAACAATATTATGGTTCACATAAGGCTAGATAGTCAGTATTTACAGCCAAAGCGTGCTCAAACTAGACTTTACCATAACTTACCCTCAGGTAGAATACCTGAACTACAGATAAGGTAATAGTTGCTGTCAAACAGCAATTTCAGCTACTAGTTTATGTAATAAAATGTAAATTGAGTGCTTTTATTATATTGATGGTAATAGAAAAAATACTTTAACCTAATGTCAGAATGGCTATTTTAATGTGCAATGGTTAAGGAATTGTTTAACTACCGGTAACGACATAAGCATTAGTTGAGTTAACAATCCATCACGAAATTGGCCCTTAGTGGTCATTGTACCGTATAAGTAGTTTACTCGCAGTAGATTTACGTGCTGTCAATCTATTTAGGGCCTGTCACACCACCAAGAAAGCAGCAATAACCAACGAATAATTCAAATTCTTCTCATCAACATTTATAATGCGCACGACAAAGAAGTGAAACTCGCTGCCCACGTCGATGTTTCCTTGTGACTACAATCCGAATCTATTCAAAGTTAGAGTAAACAGGCTTCTTCTGGGCAAGCTCGTCCCATCTTCGACTCCGTCTTAGTCGCACTTGGCTTGGTCTGGAGTCAAGAGCAAACTCATACTAAATAAAAATAAATTAGAACGTCATTTCGTATGAAAAAGAGGACGCATATCGTTAGTAGAAACTTACCAGGATATTGTGAAACAGGCCGTCAGAGTTTGTTATGTTGGTTTTCATATCCCTTACTGTAGAAACGATGTTATAAAAAACTAACCTATTTGTAACAACTTCCACAAGCATTCGGAAAATTCGCAGAAATTTCAGCCAGAGATTTAATGGAATCCACTCGACGCAAGTGACGGCGTGACGGCTTACTGGGCCGATCACCTGAAACCGATTTAATTAAACGTATGAGTTCGATTTGTGGAGGTATTACTTAACTATAGTGGGCGTGTTTTTTACCGAGTCCTGTCAGTGTTATGTCCTTCTATAAGTACTATTTATTTATTTATTTATTTATTCGTAGGAAGATTCACAGTTTTAATAATCACTATATCCTAATAACTTTATGCTTAACATCAATACTAATAATAAATCTCCACATATGAGTAGTCAGATATCAAGATACGGTCCGATTGGGGCAACTACTATCCAATGGAAAGAAAAATATCTCACAATACAAAAAGAAATAAAAAAAAATACAAAATACAATGGAATTATATCTTAGGAACAATGGTGTTAGTCCAATTTATCTAATTTATCACGAAGTTAATGGTAAATCTGACCGCCCTGCGAAATGTCCACATTTAAACAACTCTGCAGGCACGTCCAACCAAGTCAGTTTGCCATTCAACTTAGGTGACATTATATCTGCCATCAAACACCTTAACTGCGGTAAAGCCTCTGGGTTAGACAACTTATCAGTGGAGCAAATAAAGCACCTCGGTCCAGTAGCTGTATCATGGCTGTTGCAGCTATTTAACAATTGTCTGGAATCTGCTCAAATACCACGCATCTGGAGAAAGTCAAAGGTGATAGCAATACTGAAGCCAGGAAAATCAGCAGACAATCCTAAAAGCTTTCGGCCAATATCATTACTGTGCCATACCTACAAGCTATTTGAACGATTGCTGTTGACCCGGCTCACAGGCCTTATCGACCCTAAACTAGTCCCAGAGCAAGCAGGTTTCAGACCGGTAAAATCATGTTGCAACCAAGTCCTCAAGCTCACGCAACATATTGAAGATGGTTTCGAGTCTGGGTTGATAACGGGCGCCGTATTCGTGGACCTATCTGCGGCCTACGATACGGTGAACCTCAACCGACTGCTATGGAAGGTGGACACCATGACCGGCGATCGCAAATTCGTCATGATCCTTCGAGAACTCCTCCATAACCGCCGGTTTCAGGTACATCTTCACTCAGACAAGAGTCGTTGGAGGTCACAAAGGAACGGCCTTCCCCAGGGCAGTGTCCTGGCGCCGCTCCTTTTTAACATCTACACCAACGACCAACCATCCAGCATAAATACGTCCCGCTTCTTATACGCCGACGATCTGGCATTAACATCTCAAGGCTCCAAGTTTGAAGAAGTTGAGGCTAACCTCACTGTAGCTCTCAATAATCTGAGTAGCTACTACGAGGTGAACTCACTGAAGCCAAACCCGAGTAAAACGGAGTCTTGCGCATTCCACCTGCGCAACAAAGAAGCGAGACGTAAACTCAATATTGTGTGGCAAGGGGTTCCAATCTCGCACAACAACTACCCGAGATATCTTGGCGTTTCTCTAGACAGATCTCTTACTTACAAGAAGACCTGCGATAATGCCAAGAAGAAAGTGCACTCGCGGAACAACTTACTGCGTCGCCTAACTACCACCAAATGGGGAGCTACGCCGCACGTGCTGCGGACGACAGGGCTAGCGCTCGCCTTCTCAGCTGGTGAGTACGCATCCCCTGTTTGGAGCCGCTCCGCTCATGCCAAGCAAGTGGATGTAGCCCTAAATGACACCTGCCGGGTCATCACTGGTTGTCTAAAACCTACCCCAGTGTCAATGCTATATCCACTAGCTGGTATAGCACCTCCGGAAGTCCGCAGGGCTGTAGCTAGCTCTACTGAAAGGTCAAACGCAGATCGCGACTCACGGCACCCTATGCACGGCTACGTCTCAGTGCCGCAAAGGCTAAAAAGTCGTCGCAGTTTTATTAAGTGTGCCGCCCCACTTTCTACCGAACCCGCACAGGCCAGACGTGAGCTTTGGCGCGAAAAAGCTTCTCTGCCTACTCCCTTTGTCCCACTTGCCGAGAATCTCCCTCCTGGACATGATCTACCATGGCCGATCTGGAAGTCCTTAAACAGGCTTCGGACTCAGGTTGGCCGAAGTAAGGAGAACATGGCCAGGTGGGGATTTTTGGCAAGCTCCGATGTGGACTGTGTTTGCGGTGTAGTGCAAACTATGGCACACTTAACATCGTGCCCGGCGTGCCCCAACACCTGCACGCCAGCGGATTTAATGAAATGCAGTCGATCCGCAATACAAGTGGCTGAATTCTGGGCTGCTACGTTGTAATTTATCCATTATAATTCCTCCATATGTGTTTCCATCGACACGCTAAGAAGAAGAAGAAGATCACGAAGTTTGAGAATCTTAAAATATGATTTAGTCATTAATCGCTTAATAGAAGTAGTGCTTGTAAAGAACAGGTCAATGTCGATAGATAATTTGGAAAAACTTCTACAACTAAGGATCAGAAATGCGTTCTGCCTGTAATTTGCATGGACTAAGGGTACATGTAGTATTGGGCGTGATCGGTACCTTAGCATATTGGTGTTTAGTGATATTTTCGATAGCAGTTCAGGGCTATTTACGACACCGGTGGCAACTTTTGTCAAGAAACAAATGTCACTTATGTTGCGTCTTGTTTCTAGGGGTAGGAAATGGTATCGCTCACACCTATGTTGGTAATCGGTACTATACACATGTGCATTAAAATCTAAGAAACGTAGGAAGCGTTTCTGTATGCTTTCAATTCTATTGATGTAAATAGAATACTGGGGATTCCATACCTGCGATGCATATTCCAAATGGCTGCGGACGTAAGCACAATACAATATTTTTACCGTCTTTAGCAAACGAAAGTCGACTGAAATCCTCATAATAAAGCCTTTGATGCTTTTAGCACTATATTATCGATATGTTTGTCAAAGATGAGTTTAGAATCATGAAACACTCCCAAATCCTTCACGTTGTCCACTTTTTTATGTTGAGTATTAAATAAACTATAACCTATATCCACATTCACTAGTTTGCGAGAAAAAGTAATATAAAAACATTTAATAAAATTCAGGTCCAACTTATTTAAAGAACAGTATGATTGAAACCTAAGCAAGTCCTCCTGCAGGTTGTGGACGTCTGTTAATGTAGAAATGTCTACGAGTGCACATTATCGCTTGCACTTACCGGTGTGATGCATATTCCTATCTTTATTTATTTAAAACACTTCATACACAAACAAAAGACAAATTTAGCCTTAATCTATACCTATAAAATGCTTTGTCCTGAACGACTGACTTATTGATTGATTGACTGACTGACTGACTGACTGACTGACTGACTGATGGATCAACGCACAGCCTAAACCGCTGATCGTAGAAACCTGAAACTGGGAGGGTGTGTTCTTTGTATGACGTAGGGATCCGATAAGAAAGGATTTTTCGAAATTCTACCCCTAAGGGGGTCAAAAAGGGGTGCAAAGTTTGTATGGAACAACGTGATCCCTTGGTCCAATCTACTTCAAATTTTGCATACACATTCTTTTACAGAATTGACGGAAGATTTATTGTATATTTTATTGCAAATAATCTCCTAAGGGGGTGAAAAAGGGTGACAAAGTTATTCTGGGGGTGATTTTCTTCGAAGTTGATATCAAAACTCTTTAGTGCTAATGATAAAAATATTTTGTATATCATTTTTGACAATCATTTGACATGTCTGAGACACAATGTTTTGACACATGTTTGTTATTGATGTTGCTCTTGAGAAAATGCTCGAGAAGAGATTTAATTCCTTAAAACAGTAAATAATATTTTTTTGTGTTTAAACAGGGTAGGTATCAAGCGGTCTGTGTACAGTGTAGATTGCAGGTCGTCTGTTCATATTGTCGGTGGACGTTCAACGCTGTTTCTGTGGTCAAAGGGTGTCCAATCTTTTTTTTTGCAAACTTTTCGTGAGGGCCTATGTTTAGCAGTGGACGGCTTTTGGGTATTGATCATAATGATGAGGTAGATCCCTACATAGAATTAACCCTTTGAATTCACGATTTGAATTCAAGAAAGTAGAGTATTCGCTATGACTATAAACAAAGCTCAAGTTCAAACTCTTAAGGTAGCGGGAGAAGACTTGAAGGAATTTGCTTCTCCCAAAGCCTGTATGTGGCGTGATGCTGTGTAAGCGCACGGAGTATAGCCTGGTTTTTTCATTAGCTCTCGAAAGAAATATACGATTGACATAGGCGTAGTAAGTATTTCCATTTCGTTGTAAAATAAAAAGATAATTATTATCCCCGTGTAAGTTTGTCCAGATTAAAAACCGGGCTGCGTGTTGTGTGTTTATAAAATATAACATTTATCTTTACGCATTTTTACGTATGTATTTAAAAACTTCACTTAATAACTTCATCTCCTAAGGGGGTTAAAAAGGGGTGCAAAGTTATTATGGGGGTGATTTGCTATGAATTTGATATCAATACTCTTTAGTGCTTACGATTAAAATATTTTTTATTTCATTTTTGTTATTGATGTTGCTCTCGAGAAAAGATTGTATTCCTTAGAATAGTAAATAATATTTTTTTGTGTTTAAACAGCGTAGGTATCAATCGGTCTGTGTCCAGTGTAGATTGCAGATCGTATTTTCATATTGTCGGTGGACATTCTACGCTGCTCCTGTGGTTGAAGGGTGTCCAATCTTTTTTTTTTGCAAACTTTTCGTGGGGGCCTATGTTAGCAGTGGACGGCTTTTGGGTATTGATGATGATGGGGTAGATCCCTACATAGAATTCATCCTTTGAATTCACGATTTGAATTCAAGAAAGTAGAGTAGGTATTCGCTATAACCAATAACCATAAACAAAGCTCATATTGAAACTCTTAAGGTAGCGGGAGAAGACTTGAGGGAATTTGCTTTTCTCACAGCCTGTATGTGACATGATGCTGTGTAAGCGCAGAAAGTAGCCTGGTCATTTTAGTACCCGAAATAAATATACGATTGACGATAGGGCGTACGAAGTATTTCCATTTCGTTGTAAAATAAAAAGATAATATCCCTGTGTAAGTTTGACCATTATACCGGGCTACGTGTTGTGTGTACATAAAATATAACATTTATCTGTACGCATTTCTTTGTATATATTTTATTTTAAACTGGATGTTTTTGTTTGTTTGTTTGAACGCGGTACTCACAGGAACTATTGGTAAGGTTATAAAATATGATAGATAGCTACTTTATCAGGGAAGGCTATAGTTTAATGCGTATAGGCTTATAAATTTTCGCTAAGATCTATGGGGACGGAGTTAAACTAATACGCGCGTATGAAATCGCGGGCGGGCCGCTAGTACTAAAATAATTCTCTACCAGTCAACCATAGGCGGCGCGAAGAAGGTGATAAAAGCACAAAAGAGATCTTTATTGATATTACGGTCTCAAAACTCAGTTGCACATGCGCTGATGAAATTTAATGACATAAGGTAATAATATAATGTTTGAGGATACTGACAAACGCAGAAAGTCCGTAGGCTGTTAATTGTCCTCCTGTCATTAGTGATGTTATGGGTGTATTTTGAAAGCTCCGAAGTAAGCACATTTTAGAATTTGATAGAACAGACAGATAAATCTACTTGATAACTTTTGACAGAACCTTCTTCGTGCTTACTTATTCATTGCTACACATAGGTTGCAATTGCTTTTCATATCGTATTTTTTTTTATTTGAAGCTAGCCGATATTTGACCTCGATCGCATAATAAATACTTAACATTGTCATAGTGGAATCATATAAGGTCAAATCATTTTAAGTGATATCTTTGTATACATCATAGAAACAGGACACTATCATATTTTTTTGGGAAATCGAGATTATTTTCTTTAACATAGACAATATATTTTTTTAAAACAGCACCCTGACAATTTAAAAAGTTATCTACGTCATCGGCTTTGCTTCTCTCAATTCAATGCCCAAACTTTCTATTTCTCTAATCAATAAAAAATAAAATCTGAAGAAAAATATTTCCTTAGTCTTCAATTTTCTCAAAAACTAGCGGATAAAAACCTAAAGTGTTTTCTACAAAATACGATTAATTTATTTTGCTGAATCGGCCTTTTAAATATTACCACTTAAAACGAGGTGACCTTATATATGACAATGTCACTCTTTATTTTTTTTGCCGGGGAAGTGCTTTACCTTCTACCCTGGGGACGGTAATAGGTGATGTTGGGCTCTCTTGACGAATCCCAGGTCAAGTATTACCCACTAAATAAAACCTCTGCGAATACACCTGCAAGTATAGGCAGCACACCTGCACTATAAGCAGAAATACAAAGGACCGCTAATCGCATTCGCTCCATCTAGTGTTCCCGGGGCCTATAGGCTTTTAGGCCTAAAATTAAGCCTATTAGTTCTTTTCTATGGCCATGATAGACTACTAGGCTTTTAAAAGGCTTCTCATTTTAAAAAGCCTATAGGCTTTTAAAAAAACCTATAGGCCTAAATAGCCTTTTAGGCTTTGTTTCTAACTAAAGTCTTTTTCGAGTAGTAGGCTTATTATAAGGCTACAGCCATTATTTAGGTTATGGCTTAGTATGAATCAAACAATAATTTTTTAATGGTATTTATTTTTAAATTAAATAAAAACTAATATTATTTGAAATTGGAAATAATAAATTACCTACTTATTATACATTGTTACACTTAAATCCATTTTGAGATTTGGTAAAATGCGAAGATTTTAATTTTTTGTACTAGATGAGGTAGGTACTCGTATTTCGGTATAAAATTAAGGGCGGTATAAAATCGTGAAATTAAGTTGACGATTATTATGCTCGAACAATAAATAAAATAGACCTAGCCTAAAGGACGAAAAATCTTTATAGGTTTTTAGGCCTTTCAAGCCTTTTAAATATGCGCCTAGCCTACAAAAAGGCTCATTCGCTGGCTGAGCCCGTTGGAGGCAGACGTGTTGTTGGTTGTTTAAATATTCGTTTATTGTAATCTCCTCTTTATATCAAGTGCCATAAGGCTCAAGAACCAAATATAAGACTCAGAGTTGACATACAGTTTAGTTTTGTTGTGACGCCACAGTGTAAATATAATAAGATGTCCTACACAGTGTTGCGGTCGCCGAACAAGCAGTACTGCTCTGACACCGACATCAGTAGATGTGAAGCAGGTAACAGTAACATTAACATCAGGAAGCGCAGACATGATGATGACTTTTCTCAAGCGTTTAAAACGTTTACTGATGAAATTACTTCTACTCTCAAAAATTGGAAAACAGACATTCAGAGTGATATGACACAAATAAAAAAAGATCTCAACACTGTTCTTAAAACTGATCTTGAGAGCATTAACCTGTCTATTTCCGAGATGAAAAGTGAAGTTAATAGTATACGTCAGGAGTACAAAGAAATGAAGAGGTCAGTTCAGTCTCTCGACTCGAAATGCAGTGAGACATTGAGAAAATTTTCAGATCTGGAAAACTCGGTTCAATTTACATCCGATAAATACGAAGATCTAAATAAGAAAGTAGCCACACTTGGAAATGAAACCAAAAATATTGAGAATTTGGAATCCAAAATTAATAGCCTTATTAATGACAACAGCATGCTGCGACTGGAACTTAATACGAACAATCAAAGGAGTCTTCTCTTGAATCTGGAAATAGTCGGAATCACCGAATCTAAGACTGAAAACTTAGTTGACTTATTGATTTCAATTGGGAAGCTTGCATCTGTCCCAATTGTACCTGAAGATATTCTGGAGATTAACCGTGTAACACCAAGAGTTAAGCTACAAGGCCGTCCTAGAAATATAATCGCTAAACTTAAAACTCGCCTAATGAAGGACAATATTATATCTGCTGTTAGAAAGATGCGTCTGACAACTGAAGACATTGGCGTGCATGGTAATGTGAGACCCATTTACATAAATGAACACCTAACTCAAACAAATAAACTTTTGCTAAAGAAATGCAGAGATGCAGCTAAGACGAAACAATTTCAATATGTGTGGTCAAAAAATGGGAGAATCTTTATCAGGAAAAACGACACTTCGCCTGCAATACAAGTAAATCAGGATTCAGATATTTCCAAACTAATTTAGTTCCAAGTTTCTCAGTGTACACTTGCTTTTTCTTGTTATATTTTTCCTTTGTTGTAAATTTTATTACATATCGTTATCATTATCGTATTGTAAAGGCACTCGTCAGAAACGTAGTTGGGTTAGCTGTATGTTTCTACGCTGTGATGGCGCTGACCGGCAGTGCCGCGCTTATCACCAGAACAAGTTTTTTGCAAGTAAAAGACATTCGCGCAACTAACGTGCGTTTTACCGAATCGAACAATTGCTTACTCAATACAATTTTATTACTTTTACTATTTTATCTCTTCTACATTTTCTTGTATGTGTGGTATTGTGGGGATGATGGTACTTTGGCTCCTAATATATTTTTTGGTAATTACTTATTTTATTTTAAACATGAAATTAGTTACTGCTCTTTTCAATTTCAATTGTATGTACATGTGTATTTCTCTAAAGTGAAATTATTACTTATTAATAATACCATATTTTTGGTATTTGCATTTTGTAGTAACGTTATCCTGCCTTTTAGCAGTTATTCACACCTTGAGCAAAATATCGCACATTTATTTATAGTTTGTTCTATACAACTAAAACTTACGATCGGAGACTGTTGCTACCGTTTGTACGGGCTGGAAGAGGGTAGTAATTTCGTAATTATAGATAAAATTTTACACTACCTTCACGTTGAACAAGTGGCAACACAATTATTTGTCTTCGAGCTTTATCATATGAACTCATATAATAATACCTGTTGTAATTGTGTTCTTTGCACCGTATTAAGTCATTTGTATTATAAAGTGACATCTTATATGTATCTGTACCTTAATAAGGTAGCTCAAATAATTACGTTATTGAATGTTTGCCGTTGTTTTTTTGGCTGTTATTGGTATAATTACTATCGGAGGTACTTCCAGAAAGATGGCTAATAAACTGTTAAATATTTATTACCAAAATGTACGTGGACTCAAAACTAAATGTTTGGAGTTACAGCAGAGTATTTTACGGAACGATTACGATATAATTATAATTGTAGAATCTTGGCTTAATAGTAGCATTTTCGACGGCGAGTTGTGCGATGATAGGTATGTCGTGTTCCGTGCCGACCGCGACCTGCTCGCTTGCGGCAAGAAGGACGGCGGCGGGCTGCTGGTGCT
Organism: Pyrausta aurata; assembly: GCA_963584085.1. Classification (NCBI taxonomy): domain Eukaryota; kingdom Metazoa; phylum Arthropoda; class Insecta; order Lepidoptera; family Crambidae; genus Pyrausta; species Pyrausta aurata. The sequence goes on along the minus strand of OY757266.1, from coordinate 7,723,265 downwards.
GGCGCGGCGCTCGCTGAGCGCGGAGGCGCGCGCGCCCGCCGCCCCTTTCCCCGTGCCCGCGCGCAGTGAGCTGTTGTGGCTCACGCTGCCGGCGCGAGCGGTCTCGGCTACTAATGACCTACATTTTTGTGTCGCGTACGTCCCTCCCGTACCTCATAGTATACCGACCGATCTTGACGTGATTACTCAGATATTTAAAACAGAATCTGCACTTCATTCCAATGATAACTTTGTATTGATAGGTGACTTCAATCTTCCTTGTTTATCGTGGGACAATAATGGTTATACACCTCTTAAAAAAGGCACAGTCGAAGTTCAAGACGCGGCTTTAAGATTCGTTGAAGAACTCACACTGTTAGAGCTACAACAATATAATTATCTAAAAAACCATGCTAGTAATACATTGGATCTAGTATTTTCCAGTTTGCCTGTACAACTGACCGATTGTACCGCACCACTTGTTAAACCCGATCGCGCACATCCTACGTTTTGTTTTAATATTTTAGATCTTTCTGCAGTCCCATTACGTGAAGCTATATCACCAAAGTATAACTTCAGGAGAGCTGACTTTGATAAAATTAATGTATATCTAAATGAACAAGACTGGTCTGCTCTTTTATGTAAGGGTACAGTTGACGAGGCCGTTGACACATTCTATTCAGTAATATTTAACTCGATCAAATTATATGTTCCCAATGTTAAAAAACCTGGTTGTCGTACTTACCCCATTTGGTATTCACCGTCTTTGATCAAGATTATTAAAGAAAAAGCTAAAGCTCACTCGCGGTGGAAAAAATACGGCAATCATTTGGATTACGACGAATTCTCTCTACTGAGGTCTAGAGAGCGTCGTATCCAAACTGAATGTTTTAAGAAATATATTGAACATTGTGAAAAAAACATAAAACTTAATGCTAAGTCTTTCTGGTCCTACGTCAAAGCCAAGCGTGGTGGCTCAGCTTATCCTCATTGCTTACGCTTAAATGGTGTCGAATATAAAGATGGTAAGGACATCTGTGATGCGTTTGGATCTTTCTTTCAAAGCGTATTTGGAGTTCCATGTACTAATTATGCACCCTCTAAAGAGTGTTCTCTGGGTAACGATGTTGTTTCCAACTTACAAACCACTACCGAAGTCGTTGAAAAACTATTAAAGAAACTAGATGTTAATAAAAGTGCAGGCAGTGATGGAGTGCCGCCTTTATTTTGGTCTCGTTGTGTTAAATCGGTAGCGTTCCCATTGACTATCTTATATAACCGCTCACTTAAAGAGGGAATTTTTCCAGCACGTTGGAAGTCTGCTCATATAGTGCCTGTATTCAAAAAAGGTTCAAGGATGGAAATAGCTAATTATAGAGGCATATCAATTCTTAATACTGTTGCCAAATTATTGGAGCAGATCGTGTATGGTAAAATATATCCCACACTTGCTAAGTCCATTCCATCTCAACAACATGGTTTTCTTAAGGGTCGATCGACCACTACGAATCTAGCTTGTTTTACAAGCTATGTTCTTGAACATATGGACGGGGGTGGGCAGGTTGATGTGATCTACACTGATTTTGAGAAAGCTTTTGATCGTGTGGATCATGTCATCCTTCTGCACAAGTTACAAATTCTCGGTATTCATGGTGACTTGCTTCGGTGGACAGAATCATACCTTTCGAAACGATCACAGGCAGTAGTTGTTGGTGGTTATTGTTCTGATTTCATAACAATCCCTACGGGTGTCCCGCAGGGTTCACATCTGGGACCATTGTTCTACAACGCTTATCTCTATGACATCGGATCCTGTATCAGTAACTCCAACTTTCTCATGTACGCGGATGACACAAAGATATTTTGTAAAATTAGCTCTGAGCGGGACTGTTTTTTGTTGCAAAAAGACCTAGACTGTCTTTACAGGTACTATCTTCAAAACATGATCACTGTTAACACAAGTAAATGTGAGTGTATTACCTTCACGCGCAAGAAGAAAATAATCTGCTTTGACTACAAATTTGACAATACTCCTATAGTCAGAACGCATAAAGTAAAAGATTTAGGCGTTTATTTAGACAGTAAACTGTTGCTAGGTGATCATGTCGATTATGTGGCTAATAAGGCATACAAAAATCTGGGTTTTGTTCTGCGTGTTTGTAAGCCGTTTACTGATAAATTTGTGATCAAAATCGTGTTTTTCGCGTATGTCAGGAGTATACTGGAATATGCTTGTACCATCTGGTCCCCGCAATATGATACGTACAAGAATAGACTGGAAAGAATTCAGAAAATATTCATAAGCCACCTTAACTATCGTGATCGCAAAACTTTTGACACGTACGAATTAAGCTGCATAGAGCATGGCTTACTCCCTCTAGATCTTAGGCGTATCTCGCTCGACATGACACTGCTTTTTGACATTGTTAATAATAATATTGATTGCCCGGAGCTAGTTTCTAAAGTATTTTACAGCACTCCAATGTACCGCACACGTCACACATCTTTGTTAAGTCCTCTTAGACACCGCACCAAATATTTGAAAAATGCTGTCATGATTCGACTACCAAGAACGTATAATTTAGTTTTTAATCAAATTGATCCTTTTTACACGAAGCGAAATAAATTTAAAAGTGATGTGTCTGACACGCTCAAAGAGCGTATACATTGCAGTAACTTAAATAGTTAAATTTTTATCCCGATTTGTTTTTGACGTTTGCCTAATACTGTGTTCGCCTTTGCATTTGTGTAACTAGTTAGTTAATTATATAAACTTTGTTATTTTTCTTTATCCAACAACAGTTGTTTTTATAATTTATGGAAAGCCTATTATTGGCCTTAATATTTGTAAAATTCTGTTTGTTAATACTCATGTGATCGCTGTTGGTTTTCATACAAATAAAAAATAAAAATAAAAAAAAAATAAAATAAATAAAATAAATAAAATAAAAAAGCCTATAGTCATCGGCTAGACAAAAGAAAGGCTATGAAAAAGGCCTAGCCTAAAGGCCTAAAAAACTTTTAAGGCTTTTAACCCGCTGTAGCCCCTAATTCATAGGCTAGCCTTAAAAAAAAGCCTAAAAGCCTATAGGCCTCGGGAACACTACCTGCTGTGGCATTCCGCACTAATAGGTGCAGTTACGTCTAGGAGAACATTCGCTTAGTGATCAAGTTTTTAGTAGCACTATCTAGTTCAAAAATTCTTGAATAATATTATGGCGATTGATGGCGATGCGTTAGCAACCAAGTTCTGTAATAGTCCTTCAGGGCTGCGTATTCAAGCCGCTCTCTCCGATCATTTTCGTATGGTATCGATTCGCATTTGAGTTCAAACCATTCTTAGATAATTGGGTTCTATTTGTGTAGTAACAATACGTACGTCGTCCCTTGTGGAACTTACGTTTAGAAAGAAAGGAAATTAGAAGAAGGTGACAAAAAGCTCCTAATAAATCGAAAATGTTATCGAACCCAACAACAAATAATTAAGATTTGTACGACATTTTATGTAAACAAACGTTGGTTAATAGAATCACGGTTTTATTATTCACTTAAAAATACATATCTTATTGCATTTTCACCCTAATCTGTAATTCAGAATGAGGGTAAGTACTTTCATTTCGTCATTAAAAATGTTTACAAAAAATAAGGTTTTTTCGTAATAGTTGGTAATGGTGGCAAATGAGAAAAATGACTTGGGCTTCATTTAGGCTTAAAGTGAGGCATTACTTTGATTGCATCATTTCCACAAAATTTTATTTTTTTGGGGAAAATATGCGTGAATAATTATTTGTCAAAACTCATTTTCCATTTAATTTAATTCAGGAGAACCCACTTATAATGTTTAATGATACAACTTTTGATAAGTTATATTCAAATTCCACGCTTAGGTACAATTAAATAATTAATGTATGTGTTATTGCAATAATTTAATGTTTATTAGATACAAAGACAACCACAACGGTAATAAACACGTCACGACTGAATTTATTGTAAAAGCTAATGGTCTGCAAGTCAGCATTATAAAATAAAAAGTCTCAGAAGGGCCTATGGGTGGTATCTTACTAAGTTACTAGATATTTTCGTTGTTGGAGGATGTAGGTATGATGCTTATTGGACAATCACAATGATATGACTCGAAATAAGCAGAACGCAAGGAGTTTGGGCACTATATGCTGCGATATACCTAAGTAAGTGGAATTTCATCAAATTATACTTAATGACGGATTTCCGCAAAGTATCGCCTGATTCTATTAATTGTGATATAAGTATGCAGGCGTGGCATAATATAATAATAAGGCAAAAACAGTACCAAATTTTTTATTTCTATAATTTCTTACACTGTCCAATTGCTTTTGAAGCATAAGTAAAGGGACAGTCAAAGATAAGCTCACTAAATCCCCATAGATCGAAAATCCATATACCCATAGCCAGCATTATAGCTTCCTTGCCACAAGGAAATGGTTTCGTTTTTGAATAGGGTAGTCTTTTTTATGTTGCATGTCTTAGTTTTATTTTTTTCTTGTTTGTTATTAATAAAGTATAACAAAGAAAAAAAAACATATTAAATAAAAAAATACTAATATGTTTAGTGGTGAAACTGCCTGTAAGCCAATTGTGTTACGTATGGTTAGATAATGAGGCGAATTTACTGCTCTCATATTATTTGGGTACAATGGTCTAGTAATCCCATAAAAAATAAATAAGTGCTAATAGCATTGGATTGTGTTGATTAACCAATACTTATCAACTTGATAAAATAATTAAGATACAACTGTTAACTCACTAATCGTTAAAGAATAACCAGTGGTTGAATATTAACGACTATGAATAAAAAAAATTGCTTTATCCTACATAAATGGCTATTTTAATGACCATTGTTTCATGTACCTATTTTTACCTGAATGTTCACTGAAATTATTTCCTCATTCCGCTACTTTCCTTCAATGTCTTTTTTTACTGTCTTAAAAAAGAGGTTATTACTAAACCTTCTTTAAAATAAAAATTGGTGTCCAAATAAAACTATTTATAACCGAATCATTTATCATAAGCAATTGAACGCACACTGACCAGGTGCGTGGGCTCGATTGGGCTACACAAATACTTCCCTCAAATATGATAATAAAATTATTTTCGGAGGGTTGCCAGCCGTAATCCCGCAAAGTCCCAACTTCTACACGTCCCGGCCAGCCTGGGATTACACGCACGAGTGTTGGAGCAGTGATGTAGAAATTACGATAATTTAAAAAGCCTTCTTGTCTCTTTTACTCTTTGCTGCGTAGACCTATTATAAATGCAACCTCAACTTTGTATGTCGGTTACCGCTCCAAATGATGACAGTTTCAGTCGCATTGATTGACTTAGTATTAATCTATGGTATATCAATTTTAGGGTCAGATATCAAAGGGTGCAGATAAGATATTAAGGCTGGAAACCGTCGCATGGAAACACCAATGAATCAATATTTGTTAAAACAATTAATATGATACGAAATAAAACTGGGTACAATCCGTTGATTGGGATTCCGGTTAATCTAGCTGCTCTATGCATATCTTAAAAGTATAGTTATGATTTAGACGACTTTAGAATTGATTGTAACGGGATTGCTAAAGTAACGCTATGACGTTACGCCTGAATAATAACGCTATGGTAATTGCACTAGCGCCGAAATATTAACGGCACGAAAATAATAATAAATTCTAATTTTAGTGACCATGAAAAACCATTGCGATGCTTGGGTTGAAACTCTATCGATGCTACTGAATTATATATCAAATGTATGGACAATCGATGCTAAAAATATCGATGTTATATTTTCCCTGAAGAGAATCCAATCCAAACTACAAACGCAGCTCATAATGACGACGGACGGCAAATTGAGGACATACGGCTACAAACCTTAATTAGTACCCTGCCCTTGAATTGGATTAACGTTTGTCATGAAAACTCTACAGAGTTTAAAAAGTATTTCGGGTCACGAATTCATGTTAATGTTCCGTTTGTTTTTTCGGCTGTGATTTTGACGAGGGCTAAAACTTCTAATGTCAGTATGTAATTAAAACTCACCATCTTTTGCAAATGTAAGTCTGAGAACTTTATCAAATATTTTTTTTTGTTTATTTCTATACCTTTCACTTAAACCAAGTATTTTATCGCAATCAAAAAACTGAACTGGGTCAGTTCTCACTCAAAGGATAAGCTATTGAACGTAGGTTATTGTAAATTTTTAGTTTGTGTTTTTCTTTTTGAGCAATTAATATCATTCAATCAATCAAAAACTGAACTCTAAATTCGAAGAACATTTAATGTAAATTCTTAATTTTATCAACAAAGTCAAATAATTAAATATCCTTAATACAACATTCATGGCTTCATGGACAGATAAATCGCTTTTGAAATGTTTTCGGTTCGTCCAAGTTACCAAAATTTTTACATACATAACTTTTTGCGAGTCCCAAAAGTTTGATCCTAAAAAAGTTATTCGAGTTTACTGAAGTACTTATAGGATTCCAAAATGAAATTATTATATTTATGAATTATTTTGATACTCTTGAAAAAAAGACGCATTACTTTAAGCTGCTGAAAATAGCATTCGATTTATTTGTGCTGAGGAGTTTTGAAATAGTGCTCAGCGCTGAATAAATCTGCAAATTGAGAACATAGAAACATATTAGTGTCTCTCAGTGAAAATATATCATACTACCTATTTAAATTTGGTCTCCTTTAACTTTATTAAATTAATATAAAGTATTATTTTTGTCTGGTAAAAATATTCACCATCTTATTTTAAATAGTAATTCAACACTTCAAGTATTTCTTACCACAAACTTTAGAAAATAAAGTTTTAAAGCAGGAGTTAAGCAGTACGTATTTTTCGTTGACAGTGTAAGTAAATAACTCTTACAAAGTCACAGTAAAGATTTATTCGGATTTCGGATGTCTGAGGACTTATTACAGTCGTGAAAGTTTTATACATATCGGACTCAGGGTTATTTTGTACCTTCTGGTAAAAACAATAGCTGTTAAAGAATTCTAGGAACTATAGTTAATTGGCGCATAAACATTTTCTCAAACAAAAAAAACAACATTAAAAAGTGATGATCAAGGTCAATAACTTGTATAATGAATTTACACGCCAGACTAATAGTGTAACCATATAGTTAACGTTAACGACAATTTGTATGCAAGTTTTTTTTATTACAGCGTTCAAGTGTCAATTCGTTTCGTATGCCTTCACTACTCGTGACAAGCACCAGCCATTACATAGGACTTATAGGCAATACTATAGGAACCACAAAAACATACAAGGTTTTTAAAACCTTCTTATTTAGTAGCATGCGTGACAAATCCTATTAATCAAACTCAACGCGGGTATTTTTTTTCAGTTAAATATGAAAATCTACTATATAAATATAAGTCGGGTTTTCCTTCCTGACGCTATAACTCCAGAACGCACGAACCGATTTCCACGGTTTTGCATTCGTTGGAAAGGTCTCAGGCTCCGTGAGGTTTATAACAAAGAAAATTCCCATAAAACGGGGCCGGGGTGCGACGGGGCTGGGGTCGAAACGAAGTTCGCTGGGACCGCTAGTATATACATATTTACCATTGGAATGGTTTTGAACTTAAAAATTATTCCGTAACTATGGCATTGCTAAGTGGTAGTAAACGGCACAGTGCATGCATCGATGGCTAGTTTGGCGCGTGCACATGCAAAATACATAAAAATGCAAAAATTCCGCAGTAAAGTGAATTTTTACGGCTTCCACCGTCGAGGCACCTGACTGCTGGTCTAATGCTAAACACTCGTTCGGTAACACTATTATCATAATGGTACAGTTGAATATTTTAAATCAAATGGGTATGTCGTTAAATTTTAAGCACAGTACTCACGAAACGACGAGGTAGGAAGAATTTTTTATGGAAATACAGCTACGTTATACGGTAATGTTTGTATGTGCTGTGTTTCTTCACAAAATTGACCACATTCGTTGGTTTTTGAAAATAAAGCAACAACGTTTTAGTTACCTACTACATTTGCCACACACACATTATTTGCCGGCGCAGCAATCAGGGTCTCGATTCTCACGTTTATCGATCTTTTTCCGCTTGGTGACCAAACAAGTGATATATCCACTCGCAAAAAAACTACCGCACGGAATAAATCGAAATGCTTAGAAATCTTGACCTTATAAAACAAAAATTAGCATTATAAAAAAGTAAAAACCGACTTTAAAAACAAAATACACTAAAAAGTCTCAAAAAAACTCTTAAAAGGACTCCATTTTAGGCAAACCATCTCTTTTTGGAGTCGGTGCCCAGATAGATGACGCTTAAGATGGTGCTTGAGATAGCCAATGCGATGACACCGACTCCAAAAAGAAATGGTTTGCCTAAAATGGAGTCCTTTTAAGAGTTTATGCGGTCCACAAATGACTGAGTTATGAGGTAACATTATACAAAAAAAAAACATACAGTCAAATTGATAACCTCCTCCTTTTTGAAGTCGGTAAAAAAATTGGTTTTCTTTGAAAATGAAAATTCAATTGGTAAACTTTTATGAGAACTGCATTAGAATTGGGGCCCTAAAGCAGATATTGGTGTCTCACATTACTCATGAAGCTTTTCTCACTCTAAATCCACAGATGATCTACCTATTCATTCTTCACTGGGGTGAAATCTCCATAAGCCGCTGCTGAAACCTGAAGTATCTAAAGGTTATATTTTTAAGCACAACAATAGCTCCTTAAAACCTGTTATTCTGCATGCAAAAGTTTCGCAGTTCCTGTGAATCTGGCGAGAACAACAGAACTAATTTGTTGGCCACTGCAACACTGTAACAAAACTTCGGGTAATTTGTATTTGTAGCTGCGATATCTACCGCATCTTGAGTTACAACTTTACTGTTGGAAATACACATTTTAGCCGAGGTATCACTTAAGTACGCTACACATTGTATTTGAGTGCAAGTTCCCGTGTAATCTATACTTTAATTAAATTAAATTAAATTTAAAGCTCTTCAGCTTTTTTTAGTTTGTTTGTTTGTTTGTTTGTTTGAACGCGCTAATCTCCGAAACTACTGGTTCGAATTGAATAATTCTTTTTGTGTTGGATAGTCCAGTTATCGAGGAAGGCTATAGGCTGTATAACATCACGCTACAACCAATAGGAGCAAAGATATAGTGGTAAATGTGTAAAAAAAAGGGAGAAAGAAGTCACTATTCCACGCGGACGAAGTCGCGGGCAAAAGCTAGTGAAATATAAATGTTGAATCAAAATGGATCCAATAATTTCATTATCACCTTAGTGAGTCGATACATCCACTGCTACATACAGAAGTTAAGCAACTTATGGCGCGTTCGTGTTTGGTAGGTGTATCATAATCATCTCCATGCTTCGGAAGACACGTTAAGCAGTTGGTCCCGGTTAAGCCTAGTCGGAGTTCTTAGGGCAGCTTGATAAAATCTGACAGCGAGGTTCTTCGCTTGCCTTGCAAACACCCCTCGAGCCCGCGAGGTGGAGTATGGCTTATACTACCTCAAACTTGAGGTAAGATAAGGTACTTGGTACCATTGCTTAGCAGTGGCATGTGTACAGGCTAACTTCACTCCTTACATGCACTGCTTGAAAGTATGGCTAATCTTGAGCATCGTGACTTTTACAAATTAATAATGCCTTGCGGCTGGACGTTCTACACTACGCTTTTTGGTAAAGGTCTCCATTTTAAGGCCTATAAGTAGGCTATGTACCAGTTTTTTTACTTAATATAAGAGAACACATACTACCAAAATCTGAAGATAGATATTCTTCACTCTCCTTACTCTCACAGTATACATAAAAAGTTATCTCTGATGTCGTTACTAGTTACGATGACAGGTACATTTCTTGCCAAAAGAATTTAAGACCCCAAAGGCTCATGAATTTGCCAACGTCCCAGTCTCCCAATAAAAATGGTATAAAATAGGATGGACGATTTTGTGTCTGTGGTTTCTTTACATGTTGAATACCTGAAACAAATGCAGAATTTTTTGATCTCAATAACTCCAAATTAGTCTACTCATACGACTGTAATCAAAATCTAGACTAATATTATAAAGCTGAAGAGTTTCTTTGTTTGAACGCGCAGTTCTCAGGAACTACTAGTTCGATTTAAAAAAAATGTTTTGGATAGCTTATTTAACTGGAAAGGCTTTTAGCTATAAAACATTACGCTGCAACGGGAGAGGAGGGAGCAAACTCAAAGACGCGGACGAAGTCGCGGGGAACAAATTAAAAGTTCAGTTCACACTATTTGAACCCTTAAAATAATAGTACTTAACAATCTGAATAAAACAAAACTATTTATTCTTTACAAAACACTGCAGAAATGAAAAGACATTCAAATAAATTGGTACCCTAAAATAGTTTTTACTTCAAGTTTCTTAATTTTCGCAGACTATTAATTTCTTTATTTTCTCCTGCACCACAAGACAATGTTTCAGACTAAATCCACCCACGTGGTTCACGAAATTCTTCGTGTTTCTTTAATGAAAAGTCCGACTTTTATTTGGTTTTTGGTGGATTCCCAGGGGTGTTAATTCCAGATCTTAGTTCATGACTCCTTGGAATTTGTGAACAGTGAAATTTGTACCACTGCATCAGAGGGCAAGAAAAGATATCTTTTCGACGTTGTCTCATATAAATTATATTTGTAGTAGGAATGAGGTTTTATTGTCTTCTTATTCCGAAAATAATTGTGTCTGTCTACTATTAACTACGTTTTTCTTCTTTCTTCCGTATCTCCGTATCTCGTTACGCGGGTTCGGCCTTCTTTACTATTAACTATGTTGAATGGCGTAATAGGACTGAAATAACTAGGTACTACCAAGGGTAAGAACAGTATCATGATTCATTTTGGCATACATTTTCTGACATTTAAATTTCCGAAACAAGTTGTTATTGTTGCATGTGATAAAGGTTTGTATATGCATTTTAAATAAAAGTTTTGCAGCACACTGAGGATTCCGTACCACCTTTTAAACTAAATTCGTGGTCTACTTACTTCCACCTACTGCAAAAATACCACAATATAAAAATAACTAACAGCAAAAATAACTTTGTTTTTCATAGTGTTTGTATAAAAGACAAAGTAATATTTGCGGTTGATGAAAATATACTATTATCTCAACAACTACCCGCTTACTACAATAAATATGCAAACATACGTAGATGAATTACATATACCACGTAAAAACGATTTCAAATTTTCTAGCCGTTGCCATGGATACGGTATTCGTTACTTGAGAAATAGTAGCAATATTTCTCCCGAGGTTTCTTGTGAACCTCCAACCAGAACTATAACGGGGTTCGTTATAATTTTATTCCTTCTTCGACGAAATAGTTTTCGAATATAAAGTTGGCCTGGAACTAGTAAGAACTACTTTTCGTTTTAATAATGTTTTTCGTTGAATTGTATTTGGGTATTGAATTTCAGATATTTTGGTAAGGCCTTCGAAACTGATGAAAATTGTTATTGGCAATTTCTGTCTCTCACAAAGGAGCCTGTAAAAGGTCTATGTAGGCAAGATGGTGTGTACCTGTCTGAAAATATTTTTGTGTTGCTATTTGAAATATTAAAATGTCATTTTGGAATATTAAAATGTTACTTTTGATTTATAAAATCCTGAATTATTAAGAAACTTAATGACTATTCAACTATTCTGTGTAATAAGAATTTTTTGATCGCGCAACTGTGACCAAACTCATTTACAACAGAGTATTTTTGGTTAGGTCTGAGACTTTGCGTGATTTCTACCACTTTATGTGCGTGTGACCATGGAAGGTCATAGGTACATCAGTTAATTAGTTTTATTGCCATTATTATGTCATGTTTTTATGAACAAGGCTTATGAATCATTTTGATATATCAACTGTCCTTAACAGCTGGCTAAGCAATATTGTTACTGTTACTGTTATTTATTTTATTTATAATAACATTCATACATTACTTATTATATCACTATTATATTATTACTTATTATATTATTATTTATTATCTTCTTAGTACAATATAATATGTAAGTTTTGATTATTGTAGAAAATACCTAAATAAAATAAACAAATATAATAAGGACATTACAAAAAAGACGATAAATACGACATCGAAATCACAGAACATAAGGATTATTAAGTACAACAAGAATTGTAAAGAGGTTGTAATATTAGTACAAGACTGTCCTTGTCGTCCTACCCTTATTATTCATAATTTTCCTTAACCTATTATTATTATTTTAAATATTTTCAATCATATTCTTACCCTTATTTCTAGTTTCTTGTCGTAATAAGTTCTGGTTAGCGTTATGTGTCTAATACTTCATACGAAATGTCGTTCTATGTTTGAATTATTCGTTTGTTAGTGTCACTGACCTCTATAAGTGTTAGTGCTTATTTGTCGACGGTGGAACAGAAGGCCTACTATGAAAAACGAAATCCGTCAAAACGATATTCGTTTTGCGGATCCGAAGCATTTCGTAGTAAGGATTCCATACTAAAAATGTTTCAGATCCGAAAAACAATAATCGTAAACGATTAAACGATAAAAAGTAAACGATTTTTGTAGTAGACCTCCAGACCCCAAAAGTAACTAAATAGTACATCCCTATCATCATAAGCAGAATGTTGTTATAATATGGATTGACAATGCGGGTTTGTTATGGTTAATTATGCTTGCGTTTAGAGGAGATTTAATGTCAATAGACTGACATAACAAACGTGATTGTTAGATATTGATTATGTACCGTGGCATTAGTAATACTTAACGAAATTGTAAATCAATATGTACTTTTTGATTATTCGACGAAACGCTACCTAGAAATAATTGTTCTAAAAAAACATTTTAGGCGATAGTCATGAAAAGTATAATTTGTTGAAAGTTTTATGAATAATCATAAGCGATGCTGCTTTTATAGTGTTTATTCAAAAATATACCTAGTAATAATATAAAACTAAAAAAGGCCTACCTACCTTTAGTATCTGACTGGATAGATCTCGAGTAATTTTTAAGAGATTTTTAAATTAAAACGCGGACTAAAATGGTTTAAAAATGCAAAGTGAATTTTTCTCAATTAAGTCAAAAATAATAAATATTTAGAAATGTCTAGTAGCATTCATCAATTAACTACTTGCAAAGAATTAAGAGATGTAAAATAAATAAAACGAGAAACATTTTAAAATAATAAACGAAATCGTGGCGAGAAGTCCACAATTAAATAATAAAGCAATTCATATAAACTCCCAATACAGTTCCCCATTTGATTAAATGCCTGAATTATTGCATTCGACACTATTTATTGCTTATCGCCACTTGCTTATCTAATCGAAGCTAAGTGGTTAGGGCACTAATCACATTTTTGCGTGCGTTTCTTAAATCAAATTGAGCTCGATTTCTTTTTCGGCGCAAGGATAGCTTATGGACTACACTCAAGGTAAACGATAAAGCCGTGTTTTCCATCTATTAAGTTGTTTTTTTTGCAGACTAGGACAAGGCTATCGTTGTTTTTATATGTTAAGTACCTGCATTCGCGAGCACATCAGGTTACCAACTTTTGTTGCAAAGTAGCCATTATAACAACTGCATAAGGTACCGCGGTGTTTACCTTGACGTGATATTGTCCGAACTTATAGTATACATTTTAGAAACGTTCTTAAAAAAATACTGATATTAGTATCACGCTCATTTTTTTTTTGAAGATAGCTTAAATATCCAATTAAAAGTTTTGATTTTATTAAGGTGTAGAGAAGAAAAGACGCAAATAAACACAGGATTTACTAAAAGAGCATAATTGTATTTTTATCCTGAAAACTCAACAATCATTGGAATCCATTTCCATTACAAAGGGTGCATGCATGCAAAATATTCAATAGACGCGTCGTAAGCTCATAAATATATTCACTTTAAGGGATCTTGTACACTAACGGCAGTTTACCGACAACGACATTCGATTTGCTGACGATAGTTGCCGCTCTGTAGTCCACAACAAACAACAAAACAACAACAACAACACAAGTAACAAAAGCCATTGTATCGCAACAGTATCGATAGGCCTATCGAAACTTAATATTATTTATTTATTTATTTATTAGGTGTACAAAACAAAGTTACAACAGTTGCTTGACAAATTAAAAACAGTGAGTAAGAAACAGAGGTAGGCTGCAACTACACTATCATGTACACACATAATGATAAGTTAAACATCGATTTAAGTAGCAGATAAATTAATTTAGTTGCAGTAAAAGTAACAAACAAATAACAATGAGTACTTACAAATAATAAGATAACATGAATAGGTACATCATTTTGAACAAATTCCAGAGTATTACTTCTCGATAACTTTGAAAAAGCAGTCCTCCATTTGGTAAAAGAAGAATTGTGGATGTCAGATTAAATTGAATGCACTATCTAATCTCTCGATAGTATCGATAGTTAAGCTGTTGATAGTTTAGTGCTATCCCTCCATATAAGTTTTTTAGTCGCATTGTTGATAATGCCGCTTGTCTGTAAGAGCTCTTATATTATGGACCTTATTAATATGAGTATCAATGCCTTGAACGGCAATACGTGTAAGTCAACAGTTGCTAAATAAAATTTTAGCTGTTATGATAGACTGGCATCTTAAAATATAGTTAGTCATAAATAGTAATAAATTAGGTCTGTTATTATCTGTATTTATTTTAGTTTTATCCTACTTTCGTACATACGAGCATATCGTGCGATATGATACAGCAAATGGCGTTGTCATCTGAAACCGAAATCGGGCGATACATCCAATGATCCCCAGATATACGTCCAATTATCGGCTTTCGGCCATAATAAGTTAGTGTTACCGCAGGGACGATACAATGTACGGTTGTAATTCGCGTGAAAGCTGGCGGTTTTTACTACCGCAAGATTACATTGGCAATTGATTTTCACAGCAATTTTCTGAAGCATGAAAATGCATTTTGTATCATGACTTTTGATATGATACAAAATGCATACTCGAAACAGATTGCATATTATCGCAACCAAACATTAAAAGTCAACAGAACTTTGGGCTTCTTGTAGTTAAAACGTCCTAATAAGGAGATTATCCTTGATCCTTTAAATACGTTTTACAGTATATAAACTTAGATCTCACTCAAACAAAAGTAGCCTAACCAACTACATTATGAATTAAAAAAACACTTATTATCCATAGAGGATTTTTTGTTTTGATATTATAAAAGTGTAACTACATGTAAAACGAGATGTTTCTGACATCTTTCTAACTTTTATTGAATCAGAAAGTACCTTGGAATATGCTTTCTGAGGTTTCATGAAAGGCTTTCACTAAAAAACTTCAAAGGCCATCTATCGTCATCCGCCCTCACTTTAGGCCTCATGTCGTAACGCAGAGGAATTAAAACGAAGGCTTTTAGGGTTGGCCATCTACCGCGATCAGATGTAACTTATTACTGTAACCCCTTGTGTACGGAGGGGGCTAAAAAACCTAGGACTGTTAAAAACGGCGAGTTTGGTAGAATGAAAATGTAATAATGTTTGAGAAAATATCATGAAGATGGCGCTTAAACGCGACATTAACATTAAGGCTTAGATATTCCATTTTTACGATGTTTCGATTGAGTTTTAACATGGAAACACTAATTATTTAAATCTCGAATCTATATATGTTATAGAAGAAGATTACTAGAAAGCTGGATTGTGGTTGGAAACACGATTGTAATTACTTTGCTCGATAATAATTGCCTCAGAAGTGGGCCCCTTTTTTTTCGTATTTTCTATGTAGTTTTCAAATTATTGGACTTATATTTATGAAAATCACATATTTTAGTAGGTAATTCCATTCTACACATATACATGTTAAAATGATTTCAAAATGTTTGTTATTTAGATCAGAATAACGAAATATCTAAAAACACTTTATTTGACCTATTTCGACTTTTTTGATCTTGATTTGCTCAAGCTACACAGATGTGAGGAACAGGGGATTATAAGAATATACATTTTGACCACATAAGTGAGATCTCAGCTATGAATCAAATGATTTTTTTTTAGTTTTTATCGGTGTTATGTTCAGGCAAAGAAAGGTCCATTTTTTTCATTAGTCTGTATTCTTTCTTACAAGCAGCAAATTCTTCCAATTGTCTTTTTAAGATTACTTTAGACACCAAAGATGTTTAGGGCGTCCAATCGTTTTTTTCCAGTTTTATTAACATTCTCATTCATAAAACACTGATTTAGTGATTCTCACACTTGTGACGATGGTGATTCGCGCAACGACTTTGACGCAACAGTTGATCGTCGTGTCATCTCTATTCTATACATGCAAGCAGAAATAGCGCTATCTTTTTATTCAAATGACAAGCACGAGATACCATTTCCTCATTCCCCTTGACGCCACTGCGAACGCTGGACCTATGTCAATTTTTGCAATTTTATTTGCGTACTTAATTACGTAAAACACCTAAGAACTAATAATAGCTAATTTCGCCGCGCCGCGTCACGCTCAGTTGGATCAGCACCAGTCTTATACTAATCAAAGGTCGCGAGTTCAAATCGGGGGTATCATGAATATTTTTCTACATAGTCACAATATTTTTTTAGAAAACGAAATAAGTATTTATTTTAATTTTTGGACATTTTAACTTAAAAAATAAAAAAAATTAAAAATAAAAACTAATTAAATTTTTAGGTTTTTTTTTAAAGTAGCAAATCCTATTAAAAAAACTACATAACAATGAAAATAAATTTCAAAAAGAAAATTAGTATCAAAAACATCATCACCATGCGGATAAATCTCCTCAATGCCATGAGGATGGAACCCCCAACCTCTACGTGTTAAGCAAAATAAAAAGAGAAAGGCTGTAGCGACATATATAATTGGTGTGAATAAATGAACTATATTTTTGTACCAATCGTAGAGATGAATCCGTTTCTATAGTAACAATATAAACAAAAAGCATAAAACACTCATGTCAAATTTTTGTAGTTTTGAACATTTTCTCTATTTGGAAAAATCAGAGCTAAACCATAACTGTAGGTTTAGCAGTAATCTCAAATGCTAAAGCTGTGCCCTGGTGACTCTAGTATATTGGAGACGAGAAAATATTTATTTATTTATTTATTTATTTATTCTTAGGAAGATTTACAGTTTTAATAATCACTATATCCTAATAACTTTAAGCTTAACATCAATACTAATAATAAATCTATATGAATAAATAAATATTATATGAATTTGAGGGAGGGAGAAAATTATTAGGTGATAGGTCTATTTTAATTTTATTTATTTATTTACATCTAGACTCCTGTGACAAAATACAAACATTGGAGGTTAAGTTAAGGTCGGTCTAGCTCTCTTCGTGTATGGAACTCAGGTTTCCATGTTATTTACGTACGTACGTACACATTTTCTGAATCGTGTAGTAATAATGCATTGACTATCTATCTCTTATTTGGTGACATGGACTTGAGCGACGAACATAGAGATTACTCAGTATAATCCAATTATATTTGCATTCAGAAATGTCAAATCTGAATATTTTTTTCAATTTTGTTCTTTCAAAAATGTGTGGAGACTGTCTTAATTTTATTTTTATAACCGTTGTTCCTCAAATTGCTGTTACTGAATATCCAAAACAACTTTGGTGTTTGTGACACATAATAATTCAATTAATCTTGTAGTTAGCGCGAAATGGCGCTTCGGGGTCACGAAGGGTTCCGTACCATTATCTATGAAAATGGCATAAACATCATATCTGTTGTCAGGGAGTCCCATACAAAAGATATGAAGTCCTAATAATGGGGCAGCCCCTCATTATTATCTTTATCAGAGTAGATAAGTTGTATGAGAGCAACCTGAAAAAAAAAACTGTTTTTTAAGTTTTTGTTTTTTCAACGGCAACATGAATACATCCTTCCTGAAAATTTCAACTGTCTTACTATCACGATTCATGAGATAAACCCTGGTGTTGCCCTTTCGGTGTAGGAACTCATGCTCATCATAATTCATTCCTTGTAGGGAGGTGTCCCAAAAATATTTTAAAATACATATTTTAGGCGGTGTGATTAGCATATAAAGAAACCCATGCCAAATTACAGTTTTATAGTAAAAAAGGTCTATAAGCTAGACTACAAAAAGTCAAACATGGCAAAACCATATATGGTTTATCAAAGTAATTGTGTGGGTGCGGTGCTCTAATTAACAAACCTAGACAGTTGAAATATGGCATCTAGCTAGGTAATAATGTGTAAGCGAAGGAAAAAATCTGAAAACAAAAGAAAGTTTTTTAATTGTAGGGTCTGAAACCGTTATAATTAAGTGGATGGAAGCTTGCACAAAATATGTATTAATGATTTATGAATAAGCAAATAAATATTTCTATAAAAAGTTATGATATCCCAACAAAAACATCAATGTGAAAAATGATAGCCAAGTTCAATGCTCAGTATATTTGATAGTGAACTTCGCCGAAAAAAGTATTGCATCTAAATGAGAGATTACTACTAACTACTTTTGCCTTACTATTTTCTTACTTTCTAACACATGATAGTCAAGTCATTTTTATAGTTCAGGCTGATATTAAGCGAGTATTTTAAGCGTGGTGTGGGTGACCTCGATAGTAATTACTTTAAACCATTAATTTACTTGAACCATTTCACGGGACATCCAAAATATACGCGGGCGACGTCGCGGGAGACGACTAGTAAATAAAAAACTTTGATATTATTAAAGGATTACTGAAACGATAAAGAAACCTTTGTCTTTAATTTAGCTTTCCATATTTGTAATGTTAAACGGAAGCGTGAAACATACTGCGCAGACCCTAGATAAACTGGGAACAGGGCAAGAGAATGATGATGATGATTTGAAATGTTATGAATTTCAGTGTGTAAAAAAAAACCATGACAAAATTCTCGTGATGGGTGAACTTTGACTTATATACCTACTGGTTTGTACGGAACCCTAAATTTGAAGTGCCATATCTGTAATGGTCTTCAGTCATCATCAGTTGGAAGACTGATGGAAGATAGTAGTGAGACTATAACTGTGTCGACAAAAAGGATCTTAATAAAAACAACCTAAATGTTATTACATTACATTTCCTACACCTATGGGTTGGCTGGAAGAGGTCTCTTTTAGGGATAAGCCCACCTTTGTTCACATTGTGACTTCTTGTACCTATTTTCTGTACATCTTATAAGTGCAATAAAGAATATAATAAATGTTATTGGATATTCTTTCTTGTTTTTATAATGGTTACAGGTTGCTGGCATAAAGTGCTGACCAGCCGTGTGAGAATGAAATGCCACTCTTTGCGTTCCTTGTTCTTTCGATAAACGTTTAGACTAAAAAGCATGTATGGTGTACTAAAGAAACCATTTTGTAAAAGTTCTTAGGGGTTCTGCTAGATGGCGTGGGTATGTTACTTACAAAAGCGCATGAAGTATCTTATTCAAGAAAATTTTGTTCCTTAAATAAACACTAGATGGCTTAATTATACACGAGATTTGTAAGACAAAGTTGACAGAAAAAGTTTTGTGCGGGGGTGCTGGTGGGGGAAGCGCCCCGCACTTTTAACAAGGGGGCGGGGCTTATGAGATAATTTGACGGAATAAGACGGCCTTAAGGACGAATAGGTTGTTAATGATATTGTAATGTTAATATTGTATTTTTTTTATGAGTCTTTCAACAATCTTAAAATTATAAAAGTAACAAGATAACCATTGCGCTGTAATTTAGAACCTAGAAACTACATTTACTATTAAAAGTTCCTAAGTAATTGTGGTCTTACGATAGATGAAGAAGGTGCCGTTTCAAACAATCTCGATGCTATGGTGGGTAGCCGAATATTTACTTATTGTTTTTATAAGTTTATATTGATCATTATTTTGTCTCCAACAGTTTTACTGCTAAAAATATAATTCAAATTTTTATCACAAAATAAGGCAAAACGTGAGTGAAATTTTCCATTCGGGCTACTTGAGTAATAAACTAAACCTATTCTAATTAAGTAACAGATGTAACGAACTTGTTGATCGTAAAAATGGGCTAAACGTGAAATTTACATTCTCAGACAGAACATGTAAGCTTTGAACTTAGGTCTAGAAACACATAACCAATCAGAAAATATACTAAATTTTCAATTAATAAATTTGGTAAAAAAATTATTCAATAGCTTATTTATTTTACAATTAAAAAGTTTATTTTGCAAAAATTAGGTATTCAAAACATAATAACCACTACCAGCTGACACGTGAATTGAGTTTTTACTTTTTTTTTTTTTTCGCGGGGAATGCGTTACGCATACTCCCCACCCCGGGGGAGGTGGAGAGTTATGTGGGACTCCCATCGTGGTATACCCGTTTTTACTTACCTAGGTACCAAATATGCACTCATCTATGATAACTAATTGATGATTAGGTAAATAAAATCCACTAATCTTCTTTCTAAGTTTATGGAGTGGCCCCTTTCCAAATAAAAATTATGTAACAAAACGACAAGCGATTTTTGGTCCCCCTAATTCTGGGTAAAAATATCCGAAGTAAACAGAGAAAAGGGAAAGATTCGCCCGGGGAACCAGTAAAGCAGGGTTAAATATAAAAACCGCTGGGAGTGCAAAAATCCCAAATGTTTGTGGCAATCTTGGGGAAATTTGCTTACCCTGACTTTACACCAAGGTTTTCCGAGACTTTTTGTTTTTAACAACTTTAGCAAACAAGTTGAATTAACTTTCAACGTAAATTTTTTGATGACGATTTTCTTGTCATTTCTAATAACGTGTACTTTTTGATCTTCTGTAAAAACTTCACCTAAAATACAATGACATTACAATTATAATTAATGATTTAGTTATAAATAGATTTCAATGATGATGGAAGTAGTTTAAAAAAATATTTAATAGGACGTTGTAATTTTAACTCAATTACCTCAGTGTCTGAAGTTGAAAGTCTCCAACCAGAGTTTGTTATGTGATGACATATGGATATGGTCTATAATCAGGTAATCAGTCAGGTATCAAACGAATGCCGAGAGTCGCATAACAATGGAATTTTTATTGTGTCTCGTTTACACATACTTGACGAGTTAATCAATCAGAAATGAGTAGATACGAAGAAGAACTATCGTAACGGACATAGCCATGCGAATCAGTAAGCTCAAGTGGCAATGGGCAGGACGTAATAACGCAATGTCATGGGCATTGGGGCAGAAAAGTTCTAGATTTGAGACATTCGACCAAAAGTGCAACGTAGGACGTCCACCGACAAGATAGATGGATGAATGCAGACTGCTTGCAAAAGGTTGCTGTGGAAAACCGTCTATGTTTAGTATAACCATCCTTAGACTAATAATGGTGATGATGAAATAATCAAATTAAATAATTAAATTGATATTAATATATAAAAACAAGAAATATTGTGAACCCAGTTACTTTAAAAAGCTGTATAAAAGAATTCCTTAACTAAGAACTGAGACCTAATTCAATTTGCAGTCAATTTAGGAACTTTCGAGCGTTGCCAAGCAAAATTAAGCCGAACTACTGTAGACTTTTAAAAAGGGGACGTCTTTTTAAATGCTTTAAACTCAGATCAAGCTAATTAGCCAACTCCAACAGAGGGATAAAGTATACAACGGAAAATACGCAAAGTATTATTTATCAACAGAGAACTTCACTTCAAAATTTTGTAAAAAAAAAATATATGAAAATAATGGGTTAAATACCAATTAAAATTTGGTTGTTGTGTTGTTTAAACATTTTTAGTTAGAAATCTGCAAGCCTTAGTACGCTTATAGTGTATGTTACCAGAGAATCCTACCTATAACATATTATAAGCGCGAAAGTTGGTATGGAGTATGGATGTATGTTTGTTACTCATTCACGGTAAAGCAGCTCAACGGATTTTTATAAAACTTTACAATAATAAAGCTTAAACATTAAATAAGAACATAGGTTATTATTTACAATAATATTTTGTTTATGAGATTCGATATTTACCCGGGTGAAGCCGCGGGAAACTGCTTGTTTATAATTATACTTTTGTCACGTAACTAAAGGGTAAAGGTAAAACCTCATTATACGTATGAATAGTTTTGATAGCTATATGACTTTTCAAACAAAAAAATATACATTTTATACAAAAATATGTGAATGCAATTGGTAGGTAAGGACTACATAATATTATTTTGCCGAGTACGCAGTGTAAGCTCATGTTATTTTTATTGTTCTTTTTTTATTCATATACATTTTTTTTGTAAAGAGAGAAGATAATATTACGACCAATAATGCAAAGGTAAGTTCTTCTATTATTAACGTTATTTTTTCCAAATGGTTAAATCGTATTAATATCTGTGCAATGATAAACTTACTGTGCTTGACGTCAGGACCGCATACAGCTGCCCCCGGTCGCGTTATATTGCAACACGCGGCAATATTGCCTGTTACAATTAAATTCAATTTCGACCATTGCGGTTAACCGCAGATGCTGAACAGACAAACTGACAAGGATAGGTTAAATTCAAGGAATAACGTCAAATAAAAATATATAGTCATATTAAGATATTATGTTCCCTTAATTGTATAGCATTATCTTTAATGTTTATGGATGACAGAGACATTATTAAATTATCAAGTGGCCATTGCCATGTATTGACAAACATGAAACAAAATACTTATCTTCCACATCTTTATTATTATTTAAATATCGACATAGTTCTTCAATAAAAATTAACTTTTTATTAGTAGATACGTAAACGAATACTTATTTAAAATCTTAGAATCCAAAACGTAGGAGTGAAGTTAACCCCTAAAACCCGCATATGAGATAACTTCACCTAACGTGTGCCTACCGCGCCTACCGCATGCCTTAAAAGTTGCGTAATTTTAGTCTGTTCAGGCCGAGATTCGGTTTCCAGCTCAGTGCTTCCGAGATAATCGATTTTGTATCCTTCTTGGTAGAGATTTACATTACTTACGAATACACTATTAGATTCTTGTTCATTGATTCCTTTAGATGAAAGTAATGGTATCACTTAGCGCAGGATTGAGTTAGTTTCACTCTGAAATATGTACCTACCTACCT
This sequence comes from Pyrausta aurata, assembly GCA_963584085.1. Classification (NCBI taxonomy): domain Eukaryota; kingdom Metazoa; phylum Arthropoda; class Insecta; order Lepidoptera; family Crambidae; genus Pyrausta; species Pyrausta aurata. Next base: position 7,700,191 of record OY757266.1, on the reverse strand, counting down.
ACTAAGTAAGTACTGTCAATCATTTTGTTTTATTTAGGATCGATTTTTTTAATCGTCAGATAAAACATATATATAAAGCGACCGTTTTTAAAATGACATTTATAAAAATTTTTGCTGACAAATAGGTGACGTTTTCAAATCAATCATTTCTTAACTGACTATTAAAAAATCGGCCCATAGTCAATCACGTGGTAAGCATAGTAGAGGAAAGATAATGTTAAATTGTACAAAACATTTAACACCATTTTGGTGGTGATATCCCTTATAATAAAAAAGTTTATCAAATTAAATTAATATTAACAAGTCCTATCTTCGATCAATTGAGACGTTTTTTTCTCATCTCGATCATACATTTTTAACAGAATCCCTCGCAAATCCATCAGGAACTGAACGCTATCCAAAAAAATAAGGGCAAGGCCGAACTTACAATTTGATTTGAATTGGAATTTATTTGATTTTCACTCGAAAATAAACTTGACAAATTCATTCCATTGCGGACCTAGTCTCGTCACGTACCCGGATTGTGTTTTTTTCAGATCGATCGAACATTCACTCACTCACTCTTGACTCTGTTTGGACTGTTCGTTCTTTTAGTCTTCAATTGTGAGTCGGTTGTCTTCGTGTACACGACATTTTGTACAAAAAAAGAGAAGTTACTTTAACTATTTATAATTAGGTCAAAGTTATGCAATTTTGGGTCGATCTTAATATTTATTGAAATTTCGAGAAAGATGAATTTGATGTCTGGGTAGGTACCTCAATTACCTTCATAATAGTTTATTATTAAACGCATAGTCTGCTTACCTAATCGATGACGACGTTACTCAAAACATTAACAAAATCTTTCGCCTGTGAAAGATTAATGTCAAATAAGAATTGTCTTCAAAATGCGACTGAACCATAAATTAGTTGCAAAAATCTGCCAAATTCACCGAAGAATACAATTAAACTTTGTTAATTATAAAAGAGATTGTGGAGTATGAAAGCTTTCGTTCTTCAGCTACGGTGACTCAACTTTCAAGAAAATTATCTAAGTACCTAATTTAAAATTTATTTAACCATGCCCCTGAAAATTGCTCCGTAACATTATTTTTGATGTTTGTATTACTGATAGCAGTTGGAAAATGATTAATTTTTATAATATGTTTGAAGAGGTTTATTCAAATAATATTTATAGCAAGTATTTAATTTAACCTACATGTCTATCTAGGTAGGTACGAAATAATGAGTTTTTTTTTGTATTCCCAGTATTATAAGCAGGTAATAATAAAACTAAGTACAGTCGAAATGAGGGAAGTATAAATGATAAACCGAGAAAAAAAAACATTCGGAGTATATTGTGAACTTATTGCTGCTTTCAATGTATTTTTAATAATATAACTTTTCTAGTTTTTCTTCTCTTCAAGAGACTACCTAATCACTATCATTAGCATTTACACACCTACACAATTACACATTAACATTTTTTTTTTTGGTACTTTAAGTTCGATACATACCTATGTATCGAACTTAAAGTACCAAAAAAAAAACTGTCCGTGACTTACTTGCAGCTCACTTAATATTCCATCTCTGTCCGAAGCGATAAAAATATCATGAAAAGTAACTTCGCGTAACGCACTCAGGGTTTCAATACTGTTTCTACGAATATTTGACGGTTCCACCCGCTACGGTTTTACTTTGCAAGTGAAGGGAAGTATGGAAACAAAAAAAATAAAAACCGTCAATCAACGTTGCATGTAAAAATGAGGCGTTGTTTTTATTTTGGGTAAAAATAAAAATCAATTTTGTACTCAAGATACGTTTTTATTTGCATCTTTTGCGTCTGACTTTTAAATTTCTTTGGTCTAGCTAGATAGAGATACCTAGTACTTAATATTACTCATTTTATTGGTTTGATTTCATTATTGTCAAAATTATAAGTTGTATTAAAAAAATTAATAAATCTAATTTATTTCTTTTAATTGGGTGTATGGGTAAATTTATATTGATATTGATTTCAATGTACATATTGATTTCAGTAAGTTCTATAACCTTTATCACTCAAACGAAACGAGAACATAAGAGTCATATTCCAAAACTTACATTTTTTACTAATTTAACGAAGCCATGTAACGAGTCAAACTTCATCATCTCCTACTATAAACTCAAATCACCCCAAAATCCATTCTTTAAAATTTTTCCAGTGTGACCAGGTGCTGCAAAGGCTGTTATACTCGTAAAAATCACCTCAGACATAAAGAAGATTTCCCCTTGAGTGCTATTTAAATGAATATTTAGGGTTCAGTGGCCCAAGCTTCGAAGTTCTGTAGTTTGGAAGAAAACTCATCAGTCGCGGGACCTATAGGTGATTTGTTTCAACTTTGGGCCGAAAACGGATGTATGAAAATAACCGATTTTTTATTAGGTCTAGGGTAAAATGCGGACGGTGTCATGAAAATTTAGTTCACTCGTTCAAAAATAGAGACACAATTTTGCGGGTAAATGTCATCTGCAGAAGCGAATGATTGCGGGGAGGTTGGTTTGGGAAATCATAACAGTAAGTACTATGTAGCTTTTATTATAGGTAGAGTAGCAATTTTTAAACTTCAAACGTATTTTGTTACTCTACTTCTACTATCACTCACGGATATGTTTATCAATATTATTTTGTCATAATTTTGATTACGCGATCGCCAGCGTCCTATCAAACCGTGAGGCTTTATAAAAAACTTCTAACTGTGTATATATTTGGTAACATAGTTATTTTTCGTTGACATTATTTTTACCCTAATGTGATCTTATTTTAATTAAGGGTGTTATTTTCACGATCCCTTCTTGCTTGGTAAGAAATAATTATGTATTTACTTAATCAACCTCAAATCTCTATATATTTATGATAACGTTATGTTTCTGCGCAATCGAGGGTCTTCAAAAAATATACCGCATCCATTTTGAAATACTTTTCCGTGGTGTTACATAATTAGTTGGCACCTTGAATTAGCTACGAGCCCTGCAGTAATTAAACTCTGCTTTTAAGTTTTAGTTTTATAAGAATATACAGAATATATATACTTCATTAAAATTTTATATTTACTTCATTAAAATGTAAAATACATTATTTTGTTGTTTTTTTCTAACAAAATAAATCTAACCAGCAATGTTTTGCAAAAAGATGTGCTCAGTCATAGAACTTGACATTGTCAATTACTACAACGAGTGAACGATTTTGTTATACATTGATTAAGGATTATAACTTTGGATTACCCCCATTTTAAGTTTTTTAAAGCACTATGACCAGGTCAAGGTAGCGATGTATACGCTGTAGAAGCATTGATTAATAATGTTGCTACTATTACAGGCCCCACGACGTAGGTATATTTGTTTATTTATTGACTAGTGGTAAGTACCTAATTTAATCCGTTATTCTTAAACCAGTATTGAATTGTTCTCTCTACTCTATATAGATTGATAATTTAATAAAATAAATATGCAATTTGTAATTCTAAGACAATGAAGTTGATATATTATACTAATTTGGATATTTTATGCAATACGTCTGAGTTTGCATTTTAAGTGCTGAATAGTTCATTTCTAAAAGCACTGATTGAAAACGTGAGTGAAATAATTAGATTTCGTCATTTGTATGCTATAAGCTCTGAATTTCCATTAGTTAAAATAACAACCATTCACAAAGCACATAATGGTTAAGAGAATCAAATATAATTGATCAGGTACGTTAGTTTTCAATCAATTTCACAACGTATCATAAGTCATACTAGGTAAATATGTTAACTAAACATACAAGTTATGCGATTAATTACCATTTAAAATTATGGAAATATGCACTTTTTAATTCTTTGTCTATTTAATTCTTATTTGCTTTAAATATGTGACATGCATTTTAGACAATACAAAAAAATTCGCACAAGTTAAACATGAATAGCACTAAGCCAGAATGTAAAAAGGTTAAAAATAAATTTTACTTGAAAAATTACATACAATTTTCATTAAACACCAACAAAGCCACGGGAACTACTAGAATCAGTAAACAGGTTCCTAATAATAGTTCACTCGTTGAATAAATGGGCTATTCGACCTTCACTTTAACGATGGTTGTGGTAAAGAGCCAGTTTTGGACATAAACTTAAAAGCACTTTAAACTCCAAAACTCTATCGGTGTTTATAGAAAACTTTAGTAACTTACTTAACTATCAAGTTAAATTTTAACGCAGCAATAAGTTGAAAATTTACCAATCCGATTTTTTGTAGTTCTATCACCATAATGAAAAGGTCAAAATTGTAATGAATTATTTTCAACAACCACATCTCAAAGACTACCTAGTTTATTTCGTTTACATAAATTTTCGTTGAAATTATTTGTTAAGATCTGCAACAAGTTTATTTTTTTTCAATTTTCCTTTGTTAGAGAATAACTTTTCTTTCTTTCCTCTTTAGAGGGATCGATATACCTATACCTATGCTATATCAGAATATTTATCACTTATCAAATATTAGTACTTCGTTAGAATGGTGATCGTTATCTTCTATTACATTACTTACTATTCATTACGAGTATCTTAAGATTCTTAAAATATGAACTACGGATCTGTGCCATTGTAAAACTTATTCTATTTTTGACTATCTGCCGTTTCTGTCATACGCAAAGCTTGCAAATATCAATGATATGGACGGCTATATTTTAAAATACTTGAGTAAAAAATATTGTACACGGAATAAGGCTTTAGTTCCGAATAGCCTCGTTAGCACTTCGTCGAGTGGTTGTTACGAATTTGCATATGGTGGACATGATGGAACCGTTTCGTGCCAAAATTATGTCATCCAGAAGCAGCTTTGATTTGAGACCCATAATTTTATAAGTTAGTTATTTCTCTGCATTTATTTCCGAACCGCTCCACAGAGAGAGATAAAGAGAAAGATTGTTGCTCAATTTAACACGAAGCGGAAAAACAAGTGTATTATTTTCTATGTTTCTACCATAATCAACGTCAATTACTGTAGCGCCATCTCAAGTGGCATGACTCAGCATTGATGCTGTTCATTATAATTATTATTTATAATCGTTAAATATTGTGTTACTAACCCTAGGCTAAGAAGTATGTAACTACACTTTTATTGGCTACTAGCTGTGCCCGCGACTTCGTCCGCGTGGAATAGTGACTTTGGGTATAATTTTTAATTATTTAGGCTTATGATTTTACAAATAAGATACTTAAGTATAAGTACTTATAAGTACGCAAGATATAAAGTATTTATTTATGTTTATTAAAGTAAATTTTAGAACTCACTTATCATGAAAATTGGCTATTTTTCTTAAATACTTATTATAAAAAAACATAATAAGTAAAGTAAAGTATTTAAGAAAAATAGTGAGACTTCGTCTAAGACAACCATGGCTCAACTATACTACTTCCGCCTCCAAGCTTTGCACCCATCTTCAAGTCACCCTGTATTACTTAACTAAAACTAAAGGGCGATATAGAATGCTTAGTAAGCTTTATTAAACTTATTTTGAAACAAAATCAGTATATTTATTATTACAACAATAAGAAGCAAGTAGTACATCAAAGGTGATCAATTATTATGACCATACCGATTATTTGGATGTTCACAATTTGTATTTTGATTAAGAGTTCCTTTGTCTGATAGGATTATATGGTTACTTTACTTTTTAACTACTAAGTACTTTGCCACAAAAAAAACTACTACTTTACTAACATTTTACTTTGTTGTGTGGAAAAAATGGATCTAAATATATATTTTGGCAAGTACCATAAAGTAAAGTACCAAAATTTCATTTAATTTATACAAACCAATATGAAAGAAACACTACACATTGAATTAAAACACTTTATAGATTCATTTCCCACACATTTATTTAAAGTGAAATAGAGGGCCTGACGTTTCTAATTATTATCAGCATCCGTGGTCACAGGTAGACCAAGAAACTTCCATCGCTCATTAATATCTATTGACGTTCCTAACCACCCAAAAAAAGCTTATTGTGTCTTGAGATCTTGCAGTATGAGATGTTGCTTAGGTTGGTCTAAACATAATTATGAAGTGGTTCTTTGTTACATAAATAAATCAGCTATTTATATTCTTTAATCTGCATGCCTATACTAATTGTTGATTCACCGATGTAGAAGATGCCACAGTCACATTCCTGTCTGTACTCCCCTGCATCTGGAGAGGTATGTGATGTGTGTGACACTTGAAAGGTGGTAAAAGTTCAATTGTAGCGGGTTTGGCACGGGGTATGTAACAACCTTCCTTACATGTTGACAATCAGTAGCCAGGTTTTGGTTATCATTGCTGCCCCTTGCTCTCTGAAACAAAGTTTTTGTCGTGATAGCTATGTATTGGTGGCATTTCTAAAGACTGTGAGGCTAAAAATATTGTTTATTGTCTGCCTCAATTTCTGAATTATCTGAATATGAACTGTATGAGAGTAGATTTTCCAAATTCAACTGGAAGACACTCTTCAATTCTTTCTCTGGAAGAAGAGCTTCACTTCTCATTAATTATTCTGCAATCCTACCAGTTGAATTTTTGGATGATTAGAGTTTAGATGAATAGGAAAAGCAGTAGGTAACATACTGGTGGGTAAAATTGTAAAAGTGATATCTACATACCGTTAATAAAACTTTGGTGTTACATGTGGTGGAGAGACCATTGCAACACATCAGTGTCTCATATTAATCCTTCACGTGTGGCGTTGTTGCTCCTCCTATTATTTACACAGGCAATTTTCCATAATTTCCATGCTTTCAATCACATATGAAAAAATGAAAAATATTTTCAATACTTTGTTTCACTTTGTTTTATTTTGATAGATTGAATGACTTGACATTTGTTTGACAATGACTTTAGACATCAGTTATTTGTATCTGTGTACAATGGTTGAAAAAGTGACACTTAGCGCGTTTCGTTCTACTGAAGTTTGTTTTTAATATTTTTTTACATCGCACGGAAACTTTTATTTACATGCATTGTAAGTATCCTAAATGTTGATCGATGGTTTAAGCTACCACTGTTCAAAATTTCATTTAAATTGGTCCAGTCGTTTCGGAGTTTATCCTGAGCAAACAGACAGACAAACAGAGAAATAAGAAATTCGAAAAAAATCTAGATTAGTGCTATTGCACTTCTTACATCCCCCTGACTCGGTTTTAAGCATTTTCTTTTATTGTACAGAAATTCGACCTCTACAATTTTATTATATGTATATATATATAGATATAGATGATAAAAAGGCCTGAAATAAATGATTTATTATGAGTATAATATTTTATCCGCGAACAGTCACCAAAAGTTACGAAACTTCTCAATCCTCTGCACTGGAAAGCATTAAGAAGATCGTGTGCAGGCGTAGCGCAGCGCGAGTTTTTATACATTTCGAACGCCAACGGTCGAAATATGCTTGCGGGGGGAAAACGTTTTCCTACCCGTAAACCTTTATGGAATGAGACAAATTTGGTCTCATTCGTTTTCATACATTCATAACTACGCTTGTACATCTTCGATTTTTTGTATAAAGGGTTGATTGATTAGTTAAAAATGGACGAAATACCGAAGAGATTTTTTAGTCAAAAAAGTGAATGTTTAGGTTCTTATATTTTCTGAAACACACAATATTTAAAAAAAAATAAAAACCTACGAGCATAGTTTTTCAAAATATCTCTTACATTTAAAAAAAAATGTCAAAATCAGACAACGTTTAAGGGGTGGAAAACGTTTTCTCTTTTTTTATGGAAGCTTGCGCGCACACAATCCTCTTAACAACTTTGAATTCACTTTGCCAGAACATCGAACAGAGTCGACGTCTGTCATCCGTGCACACCCATCGATCATCGTCGCGCCGCTGTGATAAGGGACGGTTTCAACATGCGCTGCAGCGACCGACATCGTTACTCCGGACGACAGCAATTGAGAAGTGGAAATAAGTTTACAAAGTAAAGTTAAAGTAAGTTAAGTGTAAACATTCAACTGCTAGGAAAAGGCCTTACCTCAAGTATGAGGTAGTATAAGTCATACTCCACTACGGGCTCAGTGCGGATTAGCGGAGGAGTATTTGCAAGTCCAACGACCAACCTTGCTGTCAGATTTTATCAAGCCGCCCATAGCCTCTGACAAGGCTTAACGACTAATATCAACTTGTATAAAAACGCCGATGTGCAACAAGCAATCGAGCGAGATTTTTATGTCGATGACTATCTAGGAGGATCGTCTACAAAAGAAAAAACAATAGATATTTGTAAAGGAGTAATTGCAACTTTAAAGTCAGCACAATTTAATCTTAGAAAATTTAAATCGAATGATCAAAGTATTTTACAAGAAATTTCAGACACAACACAAAATCAAAAGGATAAATTATTAAAATTTTCAGACGTTAATAAAAACATTTCTTCTAAAACTCTTGGTTTACATTGGGATTGCAATAAAGATACTCTATCTTATTCAATCAACATAGAGACACATAAAAAACTTACAAAAAGACACATATTATCTGTAATAAGTCAGATCTTCGACCCACTAGGTCTTGTTAGCCCATGCATTGTTGAAGCCAAGCTCATCATGCAGAGGCTGTGGGTGGATAAACACCGACGACATCGCACGACCCCGCACGAGCACGAGCACGAGCGCGCGCAGCGAATGCTCTGGACTCGACTTCAGGAACCCACCGTCGCCGGTCATATTCACTGTCGCGTATTTTTAATTTTTGTAATAAGGAAGGCGAAATTACAGCAACCTTATTAATACAGTCCGCTTTTTATTTAAATATCGAAAGGACCCAAACAATGGTCCTTCAGGATTCGCCGTCTTATTTCGGATTTTTAATACGCAAAATCTTTTATTGATGGAACACTTATTACTTTGAATTCTTTTAGATCTGTTATTATAATTGGGGATTTAAATATAGATATCTCGACTGGTAATGATGATGACTGGTCTGAGGAATATTTAGAAACCTTGGCAACACATTCAATGCTACCGGCACATCTTTTCATAACTCGTGGTGTTAAATGCCTTGACCATGTGATTATTAAAACTAATATGCCCGCTGTTACCCTCATGTTGGACTCTTCCATTACTGATCACGCCCCAATACTTGCTTTTTGTAATTTAAGACTTAAAAACTCAAATGAGGCAAAAACAGTGCCTCATCTCGACCTTGTTGCTAGCGTAGCAGATCTTGAAAAAACTGATTTCACACCAGTTCTGCAATCTGACGATGCTGAAGATTCTGCAGCCAAATTAATAGACATTATGTCGAATGTAGTTGAAAATAACTCTCGTATGATCAAGCCTGCTAGCAGGAAAAGAATTCTAAAACCTTGGATTACACCTGGTTTACTGAAATGTATTCGTAATCGGGACTCCCTCTATCGTAAAACTAAAAAAGATCCTAATAATATGACCCTAAAAATTACGTTTACTCGCTATCGTAACTTTTGTAACAATCTACTTAAGAAAATAAAACGTGAATACGAACGCGCACAATTTGAAAAATTTTCTAAAAACCCTAAAGAAACCTGGAAATTAATCAAAAATATATCTAATCTGCAAACAAACAAAAGTTCTGGTAATAAGCTTCTCTCTACTAAGGATCCTATTAGCTCAGTAAACGAAGTTAATAATTTCTTTGCAAATGTGGGTAAAAAATTAGCATCTAGTATCGTAAATAGTCGCGCCGAACCCTATTTTCCTCGAGTATCGCTAAACCCGCAAGTAAACTCAATGGTGATTCTCGATACAGATAATGAAGAAATCGAATTGATGATCCTGTCATTAAAAACCAACTGTGCTACTGGATGGGATAATATTTCTTCGGCTCTGGTCAAGGCTTCGAGACATGTTTTGGTGCCTATACTGTGCCATGTCTTTAATCTATGCCTTTCCTCGGGTACCTTCCCGTCAGTATTTAAGATAGCGATTGTACATCCAATTCACAAGAGTGGCGACAAGGCAGAGGTCAACAACTACCGACCTATTTCGGTTCTGTCAACCCTATCTAAATTGCTAGAAAAAATAATTAACAAGAGGCTTCTGAAATACTTAAACTCATACAATATATTGTCTGGCAATCAGTATGGTTTCAGATCTGGTAAAAGTACTGAAGACGCTTTTTTAGAGTTGACTAATACAATAGCATCAAAGGAGGCGGTCGGCGCGCCATACATTGCTTGCCCCAAAAGTAAAAATCCATGCGTCACAACCAAAACTAATTTTATGGGTTCGTTTCTTCGCCTTTTAAAATAATATAAAGTAATATAAGCCGTAAATAGCGGGGTTTTCACATAAAACGAAATAAATTGTGTGGGTTCAATCTCTTGCACAGGTCTTTCTAGATCATAGCGCCATCTGTGTCGAAAACCCGCAATCTAGGCCACCAAAACTCAAACATAGAAAACTGCCCCGCTAGGGTGCGTGACGCGTGAAAATTACGATGATGCAAACAATAGCCAACGAAAAGAAGTTCCTTGTCACAGTTTTTTTTCAAGTTTTAGGAAGAGGTTGGTAGGTTTAAAGGTTAGTACCCATGGGAGGCAAACGTCATCTTCCTTCTTAAAATAGCGATTGCGAGCGCTTACTTATTTAACTAACTGCCACATGACACAGTATGACACAATATGCCATTTCGTTAAGCGGTCGTCAGTTTGCTTATAAGTGCTCGAAACCGCTATTTTCTGCCAAACAACAATTGTTGGGGACAGGAAATTGTATTCAAAAGTTGTCCTATTTTTTTTGTAGATTTATATGCCGCTAGATAAAAGCAAAGTAAATTAACAATATTGTATTAAAAATTCAATATATTTTTTGCAAAATGATATAGTCAAGTCTCTTAATGCTTTTCTTTAATCAAACATTAAACGACTCTGGGGCAATTTACGAACGTGTCCTTTAAACAATAGATTAAAGACAATTGCTGTATTTATTGATCTGTCCAAAGCATTTGACACAGTCTCTGTTCCTATACTGTTACACAAGATGGAGGCCGTTGGCATTAGAGGGGTGGCACTGAACATTTTTAAAAGTTACCTAGACAACCGACTCCAAAAAGTCAAAATTGACAGTTACATAAGTAAAGAAGAACTGATAAATTTTGGTGTCCCGCAAGGTAGTGTCCTTGGGCCTACCTTGTTCCTAATTTATATTAATGAACTCTGTAACATATCTTCAGCCCATTCAAAAATAATAACATATGCTGACGACACAGTAATTCTGGTTAGCGGTGATGACTGGTCTTCCACAAGACAGCATACAGAGGCTGTGTTAAGAAATGTGATTAAGTGGCTATCAGCTAATCTTCTCACATTGAATACGGAGAAAACAAAATTTATTGCCTTTGCCCCCAGAGTTGCGTCCCAGCCGACTGGAACCTATATAATAAAAGCCCACAAGTGTGTCGACCTGGGTCAGCATGAATGTGGCTGCCCACACATATCACGTTCACATACTATCAAATACTTGGGGGTCATGATTGATAGTACTCTATCCTGGGATTGCCAAATTGCCTCTCTTATCTCACGAGTTCGAAAACTAATCTTTGTCTTTAAGTGTCTTCGAGTCTCCGCTGATTACAACATATTAAAAACTGTCTATTATGCGCTGGCTCACTCTATTCTAACATATTGCATCTCTGCGTGGGGCAGTGCTGGTAAATCTCTTTTTATTCGCCTCGAAAGAGCGCAAAGAGCCGTTCTGAAAGTCATGCTACAAAAATCTATGTTTTTTCCAACAGACGAATTATATTCGTTATGTGGGTTGCCCAGAGTAAGACAATCCTATGTGTTAAGTTCTGTTCTTCGTAAGCACTCGGAAATATATTTTGATCCAAATTTTGAAAAGAGAAAGCGAAGAAAAGATAAGGTATGCAACATAGAGGCGGTAGCACTTTCTGTGGCTGGACGGCAATATCAGTTTCTAAGTCCCAGAATTTACAACAAAATTAATAAGGAACTACATATTTACAAGCTGAACTATCATGACTGCAAATCAGTTCTTGATAGATGGCTGTATACACTTAGCTACGATGATATCGAAAACCTTATTAATCCTTCTTAGTATTGCGGCATCCATCATACATTATATTTTATTAATCATGTCACACAACCTTTTTCATGCACCCTGACACAAGCACATATATCTATCTACATGCATGCAAGCTTGCCTACTTTTACATACACAATATTTACACGGACTCGCACACACACACGTACACACGCACACAAACTCACACACACACACCAGGTACAATCACTCACACTCACACACACACACACACACACACACACACACACACACACACACACACACACACGCACACGCACACGCACACGCACACGCACACACACACACACACACACACACACACACACACACACACACACACACACACACACACACACACACACACACACACACACACACACACACTAAGTGATTCTTTTATTTGATTTTATTTTTAGTTTTTAGTTTTTTGTAATTCAAGAATATTATTCTCGGTGTAATCTATATTTATTTAAATTTAATTTTTGCCTGTTATTTAGTGGAATAATACTGCATATTTATGTTACTGGAGGTGGGCGTCAATAATTGCAACACAGTTTTTCAAAACTAAAGCAGTTATTTTCGCGCATATTTTGTATTGTACAAATGTTTTTTATTCCCAATAAACTTTTATTATTTTATTATTATATTATTTATTTTAAATCGACTTCATCATTCGGAGCTCTTCAAATTGTGGACTTCAGCAACGCTAGACACCTGCCGGAGACTTCATATTCATCGGTCAAGGACTACGCACGCATCTACGATCGCCCGAATAAGTCATTTGAAGGACAGCGCGCGACGGACTTTGGACCCCGCCATACTTAGCGAGTCATCGTGGCATCGTGGCATCAAAATCGCATGGTCATCGTCATTGGTGATTTGAGCCAAAGATTCAGTGGAAGCCTTAAGATACGTGAGTTCGTTCCAATTTTCCTTTCTTGATCTTCTTCTTTCCACTGTTTAAGAAGCCTTATTTTGAGTGATAACCTCAACACTTCATATTAATTCTTATTGCGCTTCAATTATTTCACTAGTTAAATATTAAATCATCTTGCTGCCGCTTCATTGTTACATAATAAATAATCAAAACAACATTTTATTGCATTCATTAAATTCCCACGATCACCTGTTTTACGCATTCATTTATTGCACCCTCTTCTTATCAGCAAAGCTAACGGTGTCCGTTCAATCGGCCCGTCCTTGCAATTAGCTGTTCTTTTGTTGTCACTGCTAGCCCATTAAATCATCGCATAATAAACGATACGTATCTTTCTGCACTTTATTCATTCAATCATTTTATTTGGCTTATTTAAATCGTAATTTCAATCATGGCTGATCAAAAACTTATTAAAAAACGTAGTTGTATGAAAGGCAAGCTTACTATCTTTTCCAATTATTTAAAAGTGCTTAAAAGTAATGACGAACCCGGAAGCTTGCAGTTAATAGACTTGGAAAGCCGTCTTAATAAATTCGAAAGCTCATATGCCAAATTTGACGCATTACAGTGCAGCATCGAGGAGTTGGCCGAGGATACTGACGACGAGTGCACGGAACGCGAGCAGTTTGAAGACACCTACCACACCCTGGTGGCAGAAGCGCGTGTCCTGCTCGGCGCCCGGCCTCGCCAGCTTCGCGAACTTCGAGGAGGAGCAGTGACGGGTCTCAATGATGAACAGGCGGGTGGTTTTAAATCTAACTGTGTAAGATTGCCTAAAATTGAATTGCCCGTTTTTCACGGCAACTATCAGCACTGGTTAGAATTTAGGGATACTTTCATTTCACTTATTCATTCTCGAACTGACATAGACAATATAAATAAGTTGCACTATCTTCGCGCGTCTTTAAAAGGTTGCGCTTCTCTTGTCCTTGATAACCTAGATGTACGCGCAGATAATTATGAGTCAGCTTGGAAGTTAGTTTGCGAGCGATATGATAACAAAAGACTGCTCGTAAACAACCATATTAACGCATTATTTAAAGTTGAACGCATTCAGAATGAATCATGTTCGGCACTTCGACATTTAATTGATTTAACTAACAAGAATCTTAGAGCTTTGTCCACTTTAGGTCAACCTACTCAACATTGGGACACGCTCATTATTTATATGATGGCAGAAAAACTTGATCCTATTACTCATAGGCAATGGGAAGAGCACAGAAACACATTAAGTGAATTTCCTTCTTTAAATGTTTTTATTCAATTTTTAAATAACAGAGCTGATTTACTAGAAACTTTACAAGAAAACAAAAATAACAACAACTATACTAGGAAAACAGACTCAAATACACAAAATACTAACTTACATACAACAAAAATCAATCAAAGTAATTTTAAAAATAATAATAATGACAAAAAAGACTTAAAAACTAACAACAATAATTATAAAAAAACGATACAATGTCCCTTATGTAAACAAAATCATTATTTATTCAATTGTGAATCATTTAAATCTCTTCCTATTGAAACTCGTATTCAGAAAGCCTCAAATGCTAAAGTTTGCTTAAACTGCCTTAGACCAGGTCATGTAGAAAATAAATGCAGCCTTGTGCCTTGTAAATATTGTAAGAAATTGCATAACACACTTTTGCATTTACATGAATCATCTCCTTCCCCTGGACCTTCTGTCCCCATACAAAATTTTGCAAACTCCACTGATGGTAAAAAGCAGATTACTACTTCTCCACATGTTTTGCTTTCCACAGCAATGGTGAAGGTGGTGGACAGCAAGGGCGACGTGCACCAGGCTCGAGTACTGCTCGATAACGGTAGCACGGCGAACTTCGTCACGAAATCGTTATGTGGTAAGCTGGGTTTGTCTACATGGAATGCTAGCGTCCCGGTAACAGGTATTAATAATAATACTTCTTATTCTACACAATCTTGCAGCCTTACTATTTTGTCATTTCACGATGATAGTTTCAGACTCACTCTTGACTGTCATATCTTACCGGCCCTTACAAATTCATTGCCGACTTCATTCATAAACATTGATAATATTCCTCTTCCATTAGGAATTCATCTTGCTGATCCGTCTTTTAATATACCGTCAGCGATCGACATCTTGGTCGGTCTTATGTAACAATTCCATTGACTTAGGAAAAAATCAACCTAAATTATATGAGACCAAACTGGGTTGGCTCGTTTCAGGTTATGTTGCGCGCTCTAAAGCACAACCATCTACTCCTGCTTGTCATTTCGTATGTCAACAATCTAACCCAGACCTAACTCGTTTCTGGGAGCTTGACAGTGTTCCTGGCAAGCATACCCTGTCTTTAGAGGAGCGTAATTGTGAGCAACATTTTTTAGAAAACACCTTTCGTAAGGACGACGGTCGCTTTGTTGTCAAAATGCCGCTGAAGCAAGATCCTTCAGTCTTAGGCGACTCTTATCAAAAGGCCAAATGCCGTTTCTTATCATTAGAAAGAAAATTTCTTCGTGAGCCTGAATTTAAGAACAGTTACGTAGCCTTCATGGACGAATATGAACGTTTGGGTCATATGACCTTAAACAAGGAACTTTCACCCAACCCTCTTCAAAACCTTAACTATTTTCTCCCTCATCACGGCGTAATTCGTGAGGAGAGCCTTACGACAAAGCTTCGTACTGTCTTTGACGCTTCGGCCACTTCTAGTTCAGGAGTTTCCTTAAATGATCTCCAGTTGATAGGCCCGCCAGTACAAGAAGATTTGACTTCGATATTGCTTCGCTTTCGTCAGCATAAATATGTTGTAACTGGCGATATTGAAAAAATGTATAGAGCGATTGAACTTCATTCCTCGCAACGCTCTCTTCAACAGATTTTGTTTCGCTCAGACCCATCTCAACCCATTCAAACATACACACTCAATACATTAACCTACGGGACGACATCCGCACCGTACTTAGCAACAAAGTGCTTAGTCAGTTTGGCACCCACTGCTCAAAACGCCAATGTGCAACAAGCAATCGAGCGAGATTTTTATGTCGATGACTATCTAGGAGGATCGTCTACAAAAGAAAAAACAATAGATATTTGTAAAGGGAAAAGGTGCTCGTAGCGCAGTGGTGGCAGCGCTTTGGTAGTAATACCGAAGTTAAGCAACTTTCGGCGCGGTCGGTGTTTGGATGGGTGACCATACCGACCATATAAGTGACGTACATCACGAGCATCTCCGTGCTTCGGAAGGCACGTTAAGCCGTTGGTCCCGGCTAATATCGATTGGTATTAGTCGTTAAGCCTAGTCAGAGGCCCTATGGGCGGCTTGATAAAAATCTGACAGCAAGGTTGGTCGCTTGCCTTGCAAAACACCCCTCCGCCAATCCGCACTGAGCCCGCGTGGTGGAGTATGGCTCATACTACCTCACATTTGAGGTAAGGCCTTTGCCCAGCAGTGGGATGCTACAGGCTAACTTTACTTTTTTATTTGTAAAGGAGTAATTGCAACTTTAAAGTCAGCACAATTTAATCTTAGAAAATTTAAATCGAATGATCAAAGTATTTTACAAGAAATTTCAGACACAACACAAAATCAAAAGGATAAATTATTAAAATTTTCAGACGTTAATAAAAACATTTCTTCTAAAACTCTTGGTTTACATTGGGATTGCAATAAAGATACTCTATCTTATTCAATCAACATAGAGACACATAAAAAACTTACAAAAAGACACATATTATCTGTAATAAGTCAGATCTTCGACCCACTAGGTCTTGTTAGCCCATGCATTGTTGAAGCCAAGCTCATCATGCAGAGGCTGTGGGTGGATAAATATGAGTGGGATGATGACGTCTCGTCGGAAATTAAAGAGTTGTGGGATTCATTTTCTAATACTTTACCTCTCTTAAATAACTTAGAAATACCCCGTTGGGTTCTTAATAATCATTCGGATCATTATGAGATCCATGTCTTTTCAGACGCGTCAGAGCGAGCATATGGCGTCAGTTTGTATGTTCGTTCGGTAAGTTCGTCAGGTCTCGTGACAGTTCATCTTTTGACATCCAAGAGTAAGGTGGCGCCGATAAAGCCAACAACAATACCGCGTCTTGAGCTTTGTGGAGCTTTGCTGGCTTCAAGATTGTGTAGCAAAGTATTGTCTTCGTTGAGTATACCAATTTCCAGTTGCACGTTTTGGTGCGACTCTACCATCGTGTTAGGGTGGCTAAACACTCCACCTCTTCAACTTAAAAGTTTCGTTCGCAATCGTGTTAACGAAATTCAGGTAAGTACTACTGGTTACTCGTGGCGCTACGTACCTTCCAGAGACAATCCGGCGGATCATGTTTCTCGGGGGCTGAAGGCCGATTCCATCTGCTTTTCATCGTTGTGGTGGTCCGGCCCTGGTTTTTTGCTTAAAGACAAGTCAGAATGGCCGAAAAATCCTAATAATAAAAATGAGAAACATGATCTTCCTGAATTAGTCGATCTGATCTTATGCTGATCCAATCATTGAATTAATTAAAAACAAATCAAATTTTACATATTTACAAAGATCAATGGCATATTTACAAAGATTTATTCATAATTGCAAAAACAAAAATAATAAATTAACTGGTCACTTATCTGTACAAGAACTTAAAAACTCATTAAATTTAATTATTCACAAGGCGCAGTTGGAAATGTTTCCTTCTGAATATGCCATTCTGAAATCAGGAATAGAACTTCCAAAAAAGAATCGTCTCTTGTCTTTGTCTCCCTTTCTTGACGACAACAATATTATAAGAGTTGGTGGGAGAATTGAGAATTCCCCATATAGTTATGATGTTAAACACCCTATCTTGCTATGTTCAAAACATCACTTAACTCAAATCATCTTCAATAATTATCATTTAAAATTCATACATGCTGGTCCTCAGCTTCTTTTAGCCAACATTAGGCAAACTTATTGGCCACTAGGTGGCAGAAATCTAGCCAAGGCCACAGTTCATAAATGTGTTCGGTGTTGCAGATTCAAGGCAGATATTATTCAACCCATCATGGGTCAGTTGCCAACATCACGAACAGAGCTAGAGTTCCCTTTTCTACATTGCTGCGTTGACTACGCAGGCCCAGTGCTGATAGCAGACCGTAAAGGACGTGGTTGCCGACTCATCAAGTCATTTTTGGCAATCTTCATTTGCACTTCAGTTAAAGCCTGTCACATTGAGCTCGTTACGGCTTTATCCACCGAAGCGTACATAGCCGCTTTAAATAGGTTTATTTCGCGAAGGGGAAAGCCTGTTAGCATAACTTCCGACAACGAAACCAATTTCGTTGGCACTTACAATGAACTTGCTAGATTCCTGGTTCAGTCGGATCTTGAAGGCCATGTCGCTCAAGAAGGCATTGAATTTAAGTTCGTGCCCGCTTACAGCCCTCATTTTAATGGGTTAGCAGAAGCAGCTGTTAAATCCACTAAACACCACCTTAGACGCTTGCTTACAACTACTAACTTTACCTTCGAAGAGATGGCTACCTCTCTCACTCAAATTGAGGCTATCTTAAACTCACGTCCTCTTACACCTTTGTCTTCCGACCCAAATGACCTTACGGCCCTTACTCCTGCCCATTTTCTCATTGGACGACCGCTGTCTTTTGTGCCTCATCCACAGATTCCGGAAGAGACCGACATCAGCAGGCTTCAACGGTTCAAGAGAATAGAGCTGATTAAGCAACATTTTTGGAGACGCTTTTCTCTTGAATATGTCTCCCTTTTGCAACAGAAGGTGAAATGGCGATCATCAACGAAAGACCTAAAGATTGGGTCTCTTGTGCTCATCAAGGATAGAGCTCTTCCTCCTTTGCTTTGGTCTATGGGACGTGTAACCAATCTCTATCCTGGCATCGACAGTGTCTCTCGAGTCGCTGAACTCAGGACAAAGAGCGGCACCATCCGAAGGTCTTTTATTAACCTTTGCCCTCTTCCAGATCATTGAAGTCCTCTTCTGACCATCAGACTTCAAGCCGGGGAGCATGTTGCGTACATCATCAATTCTACGCGCGGCGCGCGCGGGCGCAAGAGGGGAGCGCCGGCGGCGGAAAGCCCCGAGCACCGACGACATCGCACGACCCCGCACGAGCACGAGCACGAGCGCGCGCAGCGAATGCTCTGGACTCGACTTCAGGAACCCACCGTCGCCGGTCATATTCACTGTCGCGTATTTTTAATTTTTGTAATAAGGAAGGCGAAATTACAGCAACCTTATTAATACAGTCCGCTTTTTATTTAAATATCGAAAGGACCCAAACATCAACCGATATTAGCAACCAACGGCTTAACGTGCCTTCCGAAGTACGGTAATGTTCGCGATATACGTCACTTACATGATCGGAATGGTGACCCATCCAAACATGACCGCGACGCACGTTGCTTAACTTGGGTATCACTATTACCAAAGCGCTGCCACCACTGCGCTACTAGCACCTATAGAAAATAAGTATACTTTATTTAAGTACCTACTATCGGTTTCTCGCTGCTTTACTGGCGTAAATATTGTATCTTATAAAATATCATTGTAAATTATAGCCAATGTGTGAGTACATATATTATATTGTAACATATTTATACAGCGATATCTAGGTATTTGTAAGAAACTTATTTGCTTTCCAACTGATAACTAAATAAATTTGAAGGCCATAAAACACATACTATGAAGTCATCGCTTGAAACCATACCTTAAGTACCGAGTGTGAACGTGTATTTACGTCAATATCCTGTGTACGAATATGAAAAATGCTCAGGTAAAATAGACGGAGTAGCTGGCTCTATCCTTCATGTACTATATTTTACTCGTTAACTTCAAAAGACTTTCAACCCTTGTATTTAAAGAAGCAATTACGTACTAAAATCTAGAATTCTTGCTTTTGACAGCACTAATTTTATTTATTGATTTAATTACGAATTGTATATTGTTTTTTAGGTTGATTATAATTTCTTGATTATAAATACGGCGGTTATACCTTTTATGATTTATTTTAAGAACACAGGTTTTGTACAGGTTAAATCCATATTATAGATAATCCCTTTAGAATTGAATACTCAATTTAATTTACATTTTCAACCTGTAACATAAATGCAATACAAGATACGTTCCAAAATGGTTCCTCCGCAGCATTAAAATGAGTCATTAAGAATAATAAAACGCTTCCGATACTAAGCACAATAGCGTATGCAAATGGACCCCATTAGATACCTTCTTCGCATCTGTAAATCCCAAACTCCATTAGCTAAAAGACTAGAATGGCTTCGCAATTTAAAAAGACATTAACTATAGTGACATCCTCTCTAGTTGCATTACGGTGAATACCAAAACATTCCGCATAGTGCAGGGCCCTAGGATCGTATAAAATCTCACTTATAACAAAGAGTTAGTTCGTCTGAATCTAAGGAAAGAATAAATTACGCCCGAGTGAAAGACCAAGATGGCGCTGCTAAGGACACCATGAATTTCATTGTAAGGACAAGGTAAACTTGTTGGCAAGGAAATTAGCCAGATACGGATAAGAAAAGCTCGGAAAGTAAGCAAGTTAAAATGAGTGGAAGTGTTTAATTCGACCATAAAGTACCTAAATGATATTGATCAATTTTAAACAAGAATTTTGTTGGTTACAATCATACAAAACGACATCTGTGGTGTAGTATCTAAGCACGCTGGTTTTGAAGCGTATTTAAAGCATTTCCAAGGTCCCGTGTCAGATACCCGATCGAGTCAATGTTGTAGAAATCAATTATCAATATTTTTTTGAGTTAAGAAGTTGTGCTACCACCGCTGTATTCTATTACTATTTTTATTTTATTTATTTTACATCAATCCACAGCTATAAAGAAGACATTTACACAGCACCAGTACATTGCTTCGTACTTTGGGATCAGAGCAATGTATGTGGCGCCTATATGTCCAGTATTTATTTGTTAAAAATGTTACTAGGTGTCACTACTCAGGTCACACCAAACAACTCTAGGATTACTGGAGAAATATTTTTTTTAAAGTGTCAAAATTTTTACTAAAAATATAGAAGTATGGTGTCTCTATTCACACGTCCGGCGAGAGGACAGCTGGAGCCTTCGAAGATAAGGAAAATGATAATTTAGATATGGTATCCATTTTCAATGACGGAAATAAATTCTTTGAGATTTTACATTAAATTTTGATATTCAGTAGGCACGTTTAAAACCCCGGTGAAAGAAGGAGTGTTTATGTAAGTGTAATCGTTTTGCATGTATGTCTGTGTGTGGCACCGTAATATTTAAATTAGGATAGGTATTTTAATATTCAGATATATTTATTTTACTTAAGATTTTGCTTTATTTCAGTCAGTCTAATAAAACGGCATTACAGCAAGTGAAAGTAAGCTTCATATATTGTTTTGTGCACTTGAAATAGTTCTTGTATGCGCACAGTAACGTCTTGAATGCAGATGGTGCTTGCATTGAATTGTAAACTAGACACAAAGCTCAGTTTTCATACTTAATTCAAAATTAATGTGGGTTATTATAACAACAGAAATATCAAAACATACTTTTAATTATTAAAATAAAATTTTAATTCTATGTGATTTCATGTGCCATTTAGTGTTGAGGACACAACGCTATCACTGGGTACCATGTTGCTTACTTATTAATTCATGATTATTTTTAAATATTATCCTAGTTGCACACAATCTTTCGTGGTTGCAGTCGCACACATACCTACATGCACCCATGTACAGTCAGAGTGGATCGCTTATTGTTGATAATCATGAATCCAAATCACACGTCATGTCAAATAGTGCTCTCCGAACTTGTTATTTTATGTCTTCGACATGACTACTGATTTGTTATTTTCAGTAGCTTAATTTAATCCGTTTAATCGGACCATAATGAAAAGGCATCAGGAGAACGCTCATTACCCCCCGAAATACGGATCCGTATACAAACGCTTATCGCATGGAAGCGTCGCGCGCACTCCGTGATAATCTGCACAGCTGGTGCTTGCATTTAAATCCTGAAGTCTTCACAGTTTGCAGATAAGAGCATGACTACATTGGAGGACTTTTTGAAACTGCGGTTCGAATTTTGCGACTTGATTTGAATGTTGCCATCATTATTTGTATTGTTGTAGCAGTGCTGGGCCCCTATTTTTGAATCACTCGCTTGGATATGGCGAGTGATTTTCGTTCAAAAACTATTTTTTTTCTATGACTTTTGACACTACGTCGAATGAAAATCACTCGCCATCTTGAAGCGAATGAATCAAAAATAGGGGCCCTGGAAGTCTGAAGCAAGATTTTTGACATTTCGCGTAGACAATTTTAATATTCTGATTTTCTGCTGCATCAAAATATCCTTTTAACTTACGTAGCTGATAATCTTTAATTTAATAATATTTGTATTTTTTTAAGTTTGATTCAAACATTCTTCTCCGTCAATAAATACACGAAAATACCAATTTTGTCTCAGCATTTTGTTATGTAAAGTTTAGGTGGTGTATGTTTTGTAAAGTTAAGGTGTATTTTTATTGCTTTTGATTTGTTATGTAGTTTTTGTGGTGTATTATGACAAAATGCTGGCTGTATTTTCCTTTTTTAGAAATGTATGGGTCTGAAATAAAAAATATTTGCGATTGTCTTTGGAGGTACAAAATTAGTTGGAAATGCGCAAAAAACTTCTATGAAGTACAAGATATAAGTATGCGACAAAGGAGGAAGGAAACAGGGTATTCTGAGCCTCATAGAAAAAAATACGATAGGTACGTAAAAGTGCTTTACTCATGGTTATATTGCTAAGAAAAAAAAACTGTAGACAACAATATTTTTAATGTAGAAAACATTATTAGTAAGCTAGGAAACACGTAAGTATTGCTATCAAAATAAATAATAATATGAAATGCAAATAACCCGTAAATGGTGATTGATTATAGCGCGCGGTGCCATGCCTAAACTGTGAAACTGCTATTTGCGAATGAAAAAACACCTGTGTATCTAGGCCCTTACACACAGTCTTATAAATAGTTGAATTTGCATTTGACTGGTCTGCAAACCAGTTATCCTGTTCCGGAAATTCGAGGACGAATGGACCGCTGGGCTAATACATTTCCGCGGAGACACCAATCTTTCTGCGCCATATAACGTGCGGTTATAAATTGAATTTTCTTTGACTTTTTTAGATGGTTTGAGAAATAGAAATACTTTTTGCTAGTGAATGGTCTGTGTCATTTAAATTGAATAAAGCTCCTTGATGTCATTTAAATATGAACTAAGAATAACTATGCTTAACTTCCATTACTGAATCAGAATCTCATTTTTTATTGACTACAAAATCAACTTTCCTATAATGAAATATGAACTGCTGAATCTATTACAGTAGATATTAGATCACTTAAAACGTTTGTAAATCAGCTTTTTTATCAAAGTAGATGAAATGGCAGAAAGAGTGCCATTCTCGTACGATTCTACGTAAAACGATCTCATAAGGTAGTTTTATAAAAAAAAAAACTTTATCAAACAAATTCTTTGCTCAAATGAAGGTATGCTGCTATCCAACGCGGCAACGCAGCTAGCATCATCGCCTCCTTGTCTCAAAAAAACCGTTACGTTTTTTAATAGTTATGTGTTTTATGATTTCAGGCATGTCTCTGTTATTTTTTTTGTATTTCGTAAACAAGCTGACTTTATAACAACGCCATGTAAACACCTGCTCGAAACACAAAGTTCTTGTAGGAAACTTGTGTTTAACCACTGTTTCTTAGATTTATTTACGCATGCAGTAAGTTCGTGAAACACGTGTTTTCTTGTTAGACATAGTTAGGTAATTAATGTAGAAATATGCATTTTGCTGCACAAATGCAAACACAAAGTAAATAGGTGTTCAGTAATATAAAATATTATGCTCTATCTTACTGATTCCTGAGATGACAACGCTTCTCAACAGATATGCCAACACCTTGTATCTACATGATACTAAAAATAGCATTATGTAAAGTTTAATAATTTTTATAATGATTTTCGTCCATAAAATCTTCAATTTATGGGTAATATGTGACAAACACTAATAAAATGAAGCTATTTTTCATGATGTCTAATAAATCTATCAAACACCTGTTTGAATCAATCAGCTATTTGAACAGATTAAAAAATATCGAAAGCGGAAAGCAAAATGACCCTTGACATTAACAGATTAAGCAAAATAACATTTGACATTGACAGATTAACTTTTTTTGCACGATTCGATATGTTTTTGGAGTAAGTATAGACAGAAGAAGTAGCCAGGGGTTTTAAAAGTTTATTCATTTATTATTTAAATGCCCTAAAAATTGAGAATTATATCAAAATTACATATAGTATGTCTAATTTACCTGTATTTTTACCTATTTTTAGAGAAACCGTACATGGTCTTGTCATTTTACTCAGTTTATATATGTGGCATTTCTCGCCCGCGGTTATTAAACAAATATTCATATAACCTGACAGTGCCTCACCAGCATCGGTATTAAGAAAATTGCGTCCAAGTCAACGGTCTTGGTTCTTGGCATGCTTTACGATGTGCTGGCGCTCTCGGGGAAAATTGGTTTTCAGCTGAGTCATCTTAATATTGCGCTCCGTAGGTAAACAAGCTTCAATCTAGGAGCTGGCTTCGTTTTTAAGGTTATATTATGTTGTTGAAATATGAATTACAATACGATTTCTGTCTTTCTAAGCAGAATTGACTTTGAAACTTGACCCTGTTATGAACCTCTGAATCTGTACTAAACTATTGTTTGTTGTGAATTTGTTGTTGTGAAAAATGTATTGTGCATTTAGTGTGTAGCATAAAGTTTTACCAAAACGTTATTTACTTATTAACCCAAAGTAAATGTTTAACTAAATCATTACCTTGTGAAATCCTGTTCGTATTATTGGAAGTACCTTCAAGCATTGCTTTGTCCTTAGGTAGGTAGATTAATTAACTTGATTAAATAAAACTCACATTAGTAAACAAACACGAATGATGAAAACAATCTTATTACACCCACTGTAATTGTAATTAACATTAAAACTTCCCTTTAGTTAGCTGAAAGGGCGCGGGCTTTGCGACCGTATTCTTTGGTCTTTGTGATTATTCATGTATGTTTTATACTAATCCGCACCAAGCCCGAGAACCCTTCAGCACAAATAAACGAAATGGGCCAAACGAAACAATATTCTTTGATCTAAATGCTACAAAGGGGTCAAACGCCAAAAACGTACTCCTATTTCGCGAAGCTCGTATAACTTTACTCCACGGCCATTATAAATTCTAGTAAATAATTTACAAATCTCTCTTCCCCCAGTCTATTATCGACATAAAGAAGTTAATTTACCAGTTTAACGTGTAACGCGAAAAATGTTTTTCTTGTAAAGGAATATTTTATGAAGACTTTAAGAAGCCCATGCCGCGTTTAGACAAGAAATTCTTTGATTTGTTTCAGCCGTAGGCAGATATAAGCGATTTGTATTTATGAATGCTGTGACTTAAATACATAGGTATAGTTAATATAGCAAAACAAACAGAATTGCAAATTTAACTGTCTAATAATTACCTATCTATACAATGCTCCTTATGATATGACGTTCCATATTTGAGTTTTTCATAGGTTAGTGATTATTTATCGATAGTGAAATAGATCTTTAATTGAATATGTAGGTGTAATATGGTTCTTTTATGGTATAATAGAACTCATTAGTGGTATGTTTAATATTATGATCAATTGATATAATGTATTTTGTCATAATTTTATTTCACCTAATTTTATTTGCTTTTTTTTATAGTGTCTAGGCAGACATTTGGCCCCAATCTCACCTGATGGTAAGTGATGATGTGGCCTAGGATGGATCATGCCTGACTAGTAATAGCCTATTCACTCTTTTCTTGAATTCGCCCAAATTATAATGTCTAGGAAACACTTCAGCCGGCAGCGAATTCCACTCCCTAGCCGTGCGCATGAGAAATGTAGATCGAAACCTATCAGTGCGCATTGCTGGAATGTCTACGACGTAAGGGTGGAAACTGCGCCCGCGTCTAGTGTTCCGCTGGTGAAAGGGGGCTGGTGGGATCAGGTCATGCAGTTCTCTCGCTCTATTAAGTGCCTCATTCTTGGGTCAACTAGGTTAGGTTAGCAGACTGACCCACAACCCGCGAGGCGAGCGTCAGAACACCCTTTATTTATTGGTGAATGATTATTCCTGATATTGCATTAATTACAGAGATTTGCAAATTAGAAAATTAGGTTAAATGAACATTGTGTAAAAAGGGTACGATTAGTAAATTACATGAAATTATTGTTATTTATAATGTTATTAGAGCAAATGAAGGTTATTGTTTATTTATTGTTTATTAAGGAAATGAACAGCACATACATTATTAGTATTATTAGTTATGCTAAATAAAAAAATAGGTGATTATGAAAATGGTTAATTGTAATTATAGTTTATAAAAATTATGTCATTTGCACGATACGTCAAGTGAAATTATACTATTTGTTATCGTATGAAATATTACACACCCTTAAAAATATAGAAGCAGAGAAAGCAAAATGGTTTTCTTCGGATTAAAAAAAAAACTTTAAAACTCTCATAGAGTTTATGTGTCTAGACGAGCATATAAACGGAACCTTTATCTGATAGTCCAATGCCGTTTATCAATCCTATTCCTCGTATTCCATGCGACAGCAGTTTCAAATGATTGTGGTTACGTAAAAATTCATTCATTTTTCCTGGGCTTGTTCGGATTCGCATTTTATGTGGATATTTCGTAATCATACACCGCATAATACTAATAAATTTCTAGGGGCAAATGAGATAAACTAATTTGCAGAAAAGATAAGACAAGAGAATTGTAAAATTTTGTTTTTTAATATACTTCGAAAGTAATCAATGTCTCAGACCTCGTCCTGGACGACAGCGGGCGGAGCGGGCAGTGCGGGCGGAATGGGCGGTACTACAGCTCGACGCTCGCCGCCCGCGCCGCCTGCACCGCTGTCGTCGAGAACAGCTTCACACAAATCTATAAACTTTGATCAAGACGCGCGCGCCGTCGCCCGCGCCGCCCGCTGGCGCCCAGGACGAAAAATCTCGGCCTGTTTCACAATGTCTGAATAAGTTCCCATAGGCGATATCTGTCCCTCACTTCTTGACTGTCCACTAGGAAATGACGTTCCATATTTGAATTATTCATTGGTCTAATAATCTATTTATATACTTATACTAGTATTATAAAGCTGAAGAGTTTGTTTGTTTGTTTGTTTGTTTGTTTGTTTGAACGCGCTAATCTCCGAAACTACTGGTTCGAATTGAATAATTCTTTTTGTGTTGGATAGTCCAGTTATCGAGGAAGGCTATAGGCTATATAACATCACGCTACGACCAATAGGAGCAAAGATATAGTGGTAAATGTGTAAAAAACGGGAGAAAGATGTCACTATTCCACGCGGACGAAGTCGCGGGCAAAGGCTAGTAATGTTATATTTTGTTAACGGTGAAACAGGCGCTTTGGCCCAATTTCTTCATCTTTAGTAATGGTAAAATTACTTTACCAGCGGTTGAATTCTTACGATTGTGTGTGTTTTGAAGAAAAACCGGCCAAGTGCGAGTCGGACTCGCGCACCGAGGGTTCCGTACAAACCTGCAAGGTTTACAAATATTTATTAAAAAATATATATTTTGTAATGTAACTAAAAATTTAAGGTTTTCGGAATTTTTCCTTTATGTGTGCTATAAAACGTTGCTTCATGCCAAATTTCAAGATTCTAGGTCGACTGGAAGTACCCTTTAGGTTTTGATTCCCTTGCGAGTACTTGCGAGTTTCAAAATATGCAGCTTAAATTGCTGTTTCTTTTGATTGCGTTGACATAGAAGTTTGATTTTGTTACAGCTTAAAGGTATTATAGACCTGAGTATTTGGAATGAATTTAAATTTAATACCTCTACGCGTTTATGAGGAAATGGGTAGTAAGTTTAAGATTATTAAAAAAAATATGTTATGTGATGTAACTAAAAATTTATGGTTTTCGTAATTTTTCCTTTATCTACGCTATAAGAAGTTGCTTCGTACCAAATTTCAAGATTCTGAGTTCACGGGAAGCACCCTGTAGGTTTTGATTCCCTTGCAAGTGTCGAAAATTTGCGGCATAAACGGCTGTATCTTTTGATTGCGTTGGCTTAGAAGTTTGATTTTTTCACAGCTTCAAGGGACAGTAGACCTGAGTAATTGATATAAATTTCAGCTTCATACCTCCACGCGTTCCTGAGAAAAAGGGTCTTGACAGACGGACGGACGGACAGACGGACAACAAAGTGATCCTATAAGGGTTCCGTTTTTTCCTTTTTGGGTACGGAACCCTAAAAATTAAGCAATAGTCATCAAAATAGCCATTCTGTAATTTGGTTAAGGTTGTTTTCCTTTAAAACACACATAATCAAAAATATTGAACCGCTGGTAACGTTACTTTACCATTACTATTGATGAAGAAATAAGGCCTTTCTCATCCATATCAACCACCTAATTAAACTCCCTAAAAATCTCAGACAGTCTGAAACAAGCGCCCGAATGTCCACTTTACCGCCCTAGATCTTATAATTTCTAATTCGTATCACACACAAGCATAAGTGCAAGCCATACAGACTCATGAATAAAAAGATGCAATTCTCCCGTTTGTGCTGCCGCGTCCTGACTCCAGTTATTGAAGATCCTGATATTGCTCATTATTGAATGTTCGTGGCGTGTTATCTCAATAGCGTGTGGAGAATCGGTTGAAATTTCAAGTTAAAATATACGAATCGATTGTAAGAAGAAGCGATAGTTTAATGTAATATTATTTGACACTTTTAAGAGCTAAATGTTAAGAATTTGTTGTACTAAGTATTTGCTACCTTTCATGGAATGGGGATCGAAATAAGAAGGCGTTATTCTCAAACCATGAGTCAGTACGTTTACAAAAACATTAGAACGAATACACTCAAATGCACATAATGGTTGCTAGTTTATGTGAAATACAGAAGGCAATGGTGCCAATGGTAAATAAACGTTTTTTTACACGATAATTTTTATGTGCCTTTTCATAACACATAATGAAAACGACCCTTAGTCATGCATCAGACGAAACGCCTTTTTTGAATTAAGATTTACATATAAAAAATTCATTGCTCAACATATATTTGTTTATGGGCTGCGTCGAGTTATCTTCGCGACGTAACATCACGGAGATTGTTTTTGTTTGAACGGAAATTGGCCGAATTTTCAGATATGGCTCAGAAGCGTACCTATCCCAACATATTATTTAACTTGTTTATTTATGATCATCCAAAATCCGAGTTATTATATAAATTTTCTTTACTCTTTCGATTTATATTTACAGTCCTAGAACTTGTATGACTTACGCAGATAAATCTGTGGCTCACCTAGAGCAGTTGGTATGAATACCGTTGTCGCCTGAAAAACAAAGAAGATCCTCATTATCTTATCCCATCTTCCTCTTCTATGTACATAAAGGAAACTTGTGCTAGATACACCTTTTATAACAAGAACGGTCCACCCCGATTTTCATGATTTTGACTTTGGATCTTTCTTGGCCCACCACCATCTTTCTTTACCATAAAACGGGGCCGGAGCCATACTGAACCGAGGGCCGAAAAGTAGTTCGCCGGTACCACTAGTACCTACATAATAAGAATCGTGTTTCAATTTCAAAATAAAAACGAACTTAATATGTGTAAATAAAAAGGTGCTATCATGCGAGTCATTCACATAGATGTTATCCTAATAAAGGTTTCATACAAAGTTTCACCTCATCTCTTTTACATGCAGACGCAAATGGATTCCTTATCACCTGTTAGGCTTATAAAGAGAAATACCGAGAAAGTTTTCGCAACACAAAGTAGATTTTGAATATAAAACGATAGGCACCTTTTCTCTCGCATAAGATGTTTTTACATAATCTTTCAGCTAGTGCTGTGACACACTGGCGGCATTTAACGACGGCTGTATGCGTACTTTGACGGCAAGCGTACCTACTGGGCATATTATTGATGACCTTTCGGATGTAGTTTCTAAGCACGACGGATTTTAAACGTCACCATCTTTAAGGTCCAAGGTTCCTTGTAGTGTCAATATTTAAATCATAATTTTTTATATTGTCTTGGGTCTAGGTATTTATAGTACCACCGTTGTCTCTGATTTTCATAACTCTATTGCTTTAGCTTCTTACTTTGGGATCAGACCAATGTATAAGATTGATGTCTAATTGTATTTATTTACGTATTGACGCCTTGTTACTGGCATGTTGCCAACAGCCGTTGGCAAGTCGGCAACGGCATACGTCGACAGGGCACGTCACGACAACTGTAACCGCCCGACAGGTTGAAGGTACGTCGATAGTGAATTTAAGACATATTGACGGCGCGTTGACAGCTTGCTGCTTGCATGTTGATGAAATCCGTTGGCAAATTAATAGTACACGTTGATAAACTAGCCGCTGACAAGCTGACAGTACATTGACGCTGAGTTTACAGCGTTATGACGGCATCTCGTCGGTAATAGCCGTTTCGTGTGTGCGGCTGCCGTTTCTGATGCTGCCGTCCGTGTGTAAGATCCAAGTAGTTACGGCTATTTTGCTAACAAAGGGCGGAGCGACCCTCCATATTTTATGGACGAAGGTTGTAAATTCGAGTTATATGAATGCCATTCGCGGCCCGTGCCCGAGGTAAGCTAGTGTTTAACATTGCAAAGTTAAATTATGCTAATTTTAAGGGCTCAAACATCGGTGTTTGTGCCTAGGAGGTGTAGCTGTAAAAACAAAACGATTTCAGCAATATAATACGTTTTCGAAATCTATTTAGTTTTTGATATAACCTTCAACATAAACTCAATACCACAAACTTCAAAGCAGTATTATATTCTGATTTAAATGATGTGAAACTAAATGCAAAGTCTATTTTAAATAATACCTTTGAGGGTTTTATGTCTCGCATGTGATCTTACTATATATTGCAACCTCAGGCATAGACATGTTAATAAGCTTACATTTAATTTAAATAATCTTCTTCATTAATTGAAATAAATACCAGTAAGCTTATTAACATGAATTTTATGCCTGAGGTTGCAATATACAGTTTGTTATTGATGAAAATATAAAATAAGATTTACTATTGTATCTCAGTCTCAGCAAGTGTGAAAGTGCCATAACAACTCCACATAAAGCGCAAATTAGCACAATTGCTAAGCCACGTCAAATGACGAGGACTGTTAGGCGCTACCATCAAAATTACCCGTACAAAGCACATTCCGTCCAAACTCTCGTAACTTTTATTGCTCCGAACATCTCCTGTCTAATGCGGCTCATTACTGTCTGCGGCGATAAAAAGGGAACGGCATAATTCCGTGTGTTCTTATCGCATCTGATTCGAAATTCGAATGTCGACAACAACGGAATCGCGAGAGCACTTTCAAGGACTAACTAGGAACACCTGACGAAAGCATAACAACGCATGCGCGAAAAGTTGGGAATGAGCGCGTGGTACACCCTACATTCAGTAGTCGTACGTATCTCGACTGTTTCCCACGGCGAGTTCGTGACCCAACCGAATCGTTCGCGGAAAGCGCGGGACCGATTTGTAAATTCTCAACTCAAAACTTGTGAGTAAAACACTCGGGTGAATGTGTGATACTTATTAGTTTGTGAATTCACAATCCGGTGGACCAGCTCGTTTGAGGTAAGTCTTCGAACGTGGAACTTGAGAGTTGTTAAATTAATTAATTTCGCCCTCACTTGATCACACCCGCTCTTTGAAGTTAATTGATGCCTCACGATTAATACTCACTTCTTGGTTGTTACTCCTTGCAGGTGATATTGAATCGCTTAAAATAGGTTAACACGTTCCGGGACAGTGCCCGCCTACAGGCGTGAAAACAATAAAACATCTATTGTGTCTGGAGTAGTGTCCCGGAACGTGTTAAGATACCTAACAAAACAGTAGTTTTTAAAGTTTTAAAATTTTAATTGTACTTAATTTTTTACCGTAGCAAAAAATAAATATCTATTTTATTCATGATTTGAGAATAGTGTTACGTTAAATTATGAAAAACATTTTATATATTTTTTAAATGATTACGAATTTAGTCAAATCAATTTTAGCTGTATCTAAACAATATTAGGGGTTCGAATTATGTAATGATGCAACACATTTACATTATTTATTATGAGTAAAGTCAACAAGAAGACCAGCCCCTTTTTTTTTCTTTTTTCTATTTATTAATTTAGGGACTTTTACGTGGTATGTCAGTCCCATCGTAACCTAATTTTAATTATCTTAACAACCTGACCAGCCCATCAAACGCACCTATAGATTCAAATTGTCAGTTTTTTTTAAAGCTTGAACTGTTTTTGTCCCAATACCTATATTTAAAATTATTAATTAATCCATGGAATATTGCCAAAAGGTACCGCTTATACGGCATGATCTAATAACAAACTTAAAACTGTTTTATTTCTTTTATAAAATCATGATTCAACCAACGCATTACGTACTACTGTTCTATATTTTTAGATGCTTATAGACTATTTGCATTCTTAATTTAAGTTATTATCAGAAATCTCAACCTAAAACACAAAAAAGTTAACAGCTTAAAATTATAAATGCATGTCAAATCCAGTATCGGTAACAGTACAGTCTCTCTTGATTCTCTTAATTTATTCGGTCCATGTTAAATTATTCCATGTTATTAAACCTTTCGGAATTGAATTCTGACCAATTAAAATGTTATGTAAATTTCCCCTTGCTGAATATTTCATGGAAAGGTCTGATATTTAGTTGTAGAATTATTACAACGTTATTTAGGGGGTTAAGCAATAATAATGGCAAATTAATCAATTAACTGGCTTAGAATTACATTATTTATGCCCAATTTTGAAGATTTTCGATACTGCTGAATTTTTCTGTAAAAGTAAAATAATGTATTCCTTAATTGCAAGTTAAGCCCCTTTGCTCCATGGAACTTAAATTTCTCGAAGGCAAAGGCACTAAAAAATATAATCATTATCATCATCAGTATCAGCCAAAGGACGTCCACTGCTGAACATGACCGGTAGTGAGCGGTCTGCAAATACTGCACTGTGTAAGCCACAAAATGTACTTACTAAAATTTTAAGAAATATACAAATTTTTAGTGTCATTCATTATATCCTATTATATGATGAACAACTGTAGCGAATATCTTTGAGGGTTAGAAATTATTTGATATCTTATTTTATTAGATCAAACATTTCTTGTATAAATGGGTAACCTAATTTCCTCTTTATTCGCTTCTGAAATATTTTGTGTCCCATCTTCCTCAATTTTCGGGACACTTTGAATCGAGAGAATAAATTACAAGGATCGTGCTCTATTTAGAAATAGGAATTCTATCCTTTTCTATCTTGGTTGCTTTTGATGATAAGGAAAATCATGTATTTGATTTGAGAGCTTTTGCTGCAATCTTGCAGGCTGAAAAAATTAACTTAGTCGAGTTGTATATGTTTGCTATAATTTTGACTAGATTTCTAAGCTCGGAAAGCTAAAACCTGTCATGAATCGTTATTTTTTCTATTTCTTTTTTACCATAAATAGTCTCTTGTAGTAAGAAGGTTAGGTTTAAATAATGTTGCCTCAAAAATAGAATGATTCCCGTATTTATAATTGGTTCATTGTTAATACTCACAAGTCTTAGTTTTGAAATTGAATTTATTTCACAACTCTTTTTGTTTTGTTTACCCGTTGATAAAACCGAAAAAAATTAATTTTTTGTAAATGAAATTATATGTTTCTCATATTCAATGTTCCTGGAAAATCAATCTCATTTTATATTTTGGACATTGCATTCTTGATGTATTTAAGAAAAAAGATATACGAAGCAAAGTTTTGAAATAATAGACCAAACTTACTTGCCTTCTAACAGTTGGTTGGAAGATCTTGTAATCAAACCAGCCGGAAAAAATCATGCCAGAGAGTTTTGAACTCTTTTTAATAAGTTAACATTTTGGCAAAGTAAAGTCGTTAGGTTATTTGACGTTAATTTGTGAAGCCTTTCAATCTACTGAACCGCGCAATTTCGTAGGCTTCTCTTCCTTTTTTTTGAGACACTTTAATCGAAGAACCTGTTATGTACCTTACTTTGAGAAGTAGGTATTTGAAACAAAAGATAACGAAACGTTTTTACACACGAAGTGTAAAGATAAATATCAGAATGGCTATTTGAATGACCAATGGTTAACGTATTTTTTCTTCGAAATACACACAATCGTAAATATTCAGTCGTTGGTAACGTAACTTTACCATTACCATCGATGAAGAAATTGGACCTAAGTGGTCGTAATAATATCCTGAAAGTTAAATTGATATAAAATGTGAATAAATTGAGTAAACACGCGTCAAATAAATCATTCAATCATTGTTTGAAGCTACTTAACTTTTAACAATTGCTTTAGGTAAGTAGATAATCAGCTGATTGTGGACCCTTACACATTTTCGATTCTTTACAGCATCCTGCTATTCTATGAAAGATTACGTCATAAGTGAATTATAATGCTTAAGGCCCAGGTGTTTGGGGCCACATCCGGTAACAAGATGCGAATTTAGCTTCTCGTTGCTCGCAGGAAATGACGATGACTGGGGTCGGGTCAAGGCTATCTCTTATCTGGTTAATCATATCCTTATCTTTGTCTATGGCAAGTTTGATAAACCTATTGTTATTATTGCTAACAAGAAACATGATTGATTAGATCTAGTTAGACCCAAACACGATCTAATCATTCCTCATTCAGTCGACGGTACTAAATTAGATCGGTACTTTAGTAGAGGTTTGTATCGTCCTGAAATTAATTAAACTACCTTCTCTCTCTACTCTTACGACAGATTGATATGATTGTCTATAATATATTCTGTCAATTGCATTATTTCATAGTATAAAGTGGTCTTGTTAAGACGTAAGGGTATATAAGTAGCACAAGTAAATAAAAGACATCGTTTTTTTATGTATATAAAAAATAAACAAATGTCTAGACATTTGGTGACATTGATGATATGGATTATTAGTAATACAGAGCTAGTTAGAATTTCGTTGGTTGTTTTGAAAAATTCTAAAGAAAGAAAAAGAAACAAAGAAGCTTTCAAAGAAGCGGCGTAAGAAGATGTATTATTTACAACGGATTTACAAGGTACATTTTCAGTACAGAATAATACCTAAAATATTACCCGCAATATTAAAATTATATTAAGAAAGGCCTCCTTTGCCTTGCAGTGGGACACCACAGGCTCTTAATAATAATACAGTCTTACCACCTCATATTACAATGCTAATCTTACGAAAATGCATTATGTCTAGCTTATGCCCTAAGATCAGTAAAAAAATGGTCAAATACAAGTAGTTAAAACTCCAGTAGAAATAACTTTATATATGGTCTGCTTGCCAAGTTTTGATTCACCTTACACTAAGAAAATAATTTGAGCCCAACTAGGGTAGTATAAGTAATTTATCAACTGAACTAGTATGATAAATGAAGTTGCCAAATTTATTTTTATATGAACAATAAAAGTTATTTCGTTTGGTAATTATGCTAACAATGCTCTTGCCGTTAATAGCCTTTCTAAAGTTCACTTTACAAGAAATACAAATTTAAATATTTCAACAGTTTCAAAACTTATGATTTGCAGTGTAAAGTTTTGCCATTATAATTTATAATTAGTAGTTGATGAATGCCGAGACTAATTAGTCTATAATATGAGTAATATCAATATTTGTGTCAAACTTACTTGCACCTTACGTACTTACAAATTTTACCATAGATATAGGAGTCACAGATTTAGGGTCTTTTTTACAATATCTTAGTAAGTTATGGTAAGTAACTGTCAGATATTTACGTCATGAAATTTATTTTTCATTAATTCTATAACGTTATATTTTAGAATTATTCATTGGTTAGTACTTACTTGTCGATTGTGCAACAGGCCCTTAGTATTACCACAAATACACAAGGCTAAAATATAATTAAGACATTACAAAGTTATCTATACAATTCGAGTTATTAAAATGAGAAAATTGTGATATCACTGTTTTTTTTTTCTTTTACACAAATTTATTTTTTGAACATTTGTTAGGGCAAATAATAAAGCTGGATTTCTAGCTCAAAGGATTAGTTAGTATATCTGTCCAACGTAGCAACGCAGCCAGCATCATAACTTCCTTACCACATGGGAAAGGGTTTCGTTAATGTATACGAAACCTTCGTTTTCCACAGAGGGCTCTCGAAGGGCACGCACGTTTTTTGAATAGGAAGGTTTTAAGTTTTTTTTAATGATGCGTGTCTTAGTTTTATTTTATTTATCTTGGTGATACAAATAAAGTATTAAAAAACGTTTAGGGATATCAAGCCAACGATACTACTGAATATTGTAGGAAAAATATTGCTCCCGAACCGTACGCAAGTTTGAGTAACAAAAGTGATAACCCGGCCAAGTGTAAGTTGAACCTACATACCAAAGGTTCTTTAAAGAACTACTACAAAAATAGTTCTGGCTTCATGTCTAACCCTTGCTAGACTTTTGAAAGACTTCCCAAAGACAGTTCAAGCGTCCACCTCTGAATCTTTCAAGAGAGCCTTACAAGGCACCTTATACGGAGGAATTTCCCAGCTATTATCATTGACATTGTTCTTTTCATGTTATTAATACGTATAAAAGCATGTATGTCTATTGTAATTTCTCGTTTTATCGTCGCGGTCTTTCTTTTGCTCTTTTATTACTTTCTTTGCGCCGCCTGTTTTTTTCTGTTTAGACCTATATTAGACAGGCAGAGAATGCCTTTAGCATTAAATCCGATATATACCGTGTGTATTGTCTATTTGTTTGTGCATGAAGTTTAAATTTTTTTTAAAATAATTTTATAACAAACAGAGGGTTCTAGGAAATCAATGAGGATCAACTCGGAACTTTACAGTATGAGAAATACATGTACTTATCTTATTTAACCTTATCGAGTCTTATTTATACCCTAATATATTTTTGTAACTACAACAATAACGCCAGGTCATGGTATGAAACGATTACTTGATCAGTAATATTTTTCCTTCAGTACGGAACCCTAAAACCATGTCGGCAGCTTTTTCTCGATAAACTACACCACGCTTATCCATATGAAACGAATGATTCGCCTCAAATCGATTTCGCATCCGCTTATTGACATTCGTGTATCGATATATTCGTCGGAGCGGTGCATCTACGCTTCGCTACCCCAAATAATCGCGACTCGTGTTTCTTGTAAATGTGGGACATTTGTTATTGTTTATTTTCGGGAAAGTTTTTGTATGATACGATGTTTGTGATGTGTGCCAACAAAATCCAGTGGGATGTTACTACGTATAGAGAAGCTATGCCATCCAGAAATGTGTCGCAAATAGACGACAAGATT
Organism: Pyrausta aurata; assembly: GCA_963584085.1. Lineage (NCBI taxonomy): Eukaryota > Metazoa > Arthropoda > Insecta > Lepidoptera > Crambidae > Pyrausta > Pyrausta aurata. The sequence goes on along the minus strand of OY757266.1, from coordinate 7,662,750 downwards.
GTGATTTTTGAAACATTTGTATGAGTTGATGACAAGTGGCGTCAATTCATGTGACACGAGATTCGTTAGTGGTGCCAGTTCCATATGCTAGTAATAGTAGTTTGATGACAAAATCTTACTATAACCCCTAGATTGATGCAGGGTTCAAGACCTGCAGTATATCTTTTGTTATCTGCCATTAAATTTACCAACTGGAATTAATTTTACTTTTTGTACGAAAACTAATGTTAAACTAATTTCATGTAACAAACGGACATTTAGGTAGACATGCAAATTCAAAAAGTGTGTACTTAATAATAAAATACTTCATGCTTCATTAATTTCTCTGAGCCGAATCCAAAACCGATTACTTGGCGAATCAATATCGAGGGTAAAAATAAACTGAAACTTTTTCGAATGTGGCAATCTTCTTCTAATGCTCTCTTTTATTAGTTTGAGCCACACGGTAACACCTCCTAGTTCCTGACATTGCTCGCTTGAGAGCAATATAACGGAGTTTGGGACCATCTAAAGAAGTCGTAAAAATCAGTTTACGATCAAGATATGAATCTACTCGAAGAAGAAACTATTAAGTAATATGTGGCTTAAGGGGAAAATGGGTGAATATTTTATTATTCACTTCAAGTTTTCAATCTCGCTAGCCGAGATTGAGATACATGCTATAAAGTTATTGCAACTTTTTTAGTGTTATTGTTGTCTTATGGTCGTATCAAATTGTTTTTTATTACTTCCAGTTATGATGGCATGATATTCGTAACGTATATTTATGTGGGAAATATGGGAACACAGTGATAGATAGTGTGCTGTTCTTTTACATTTCAGATAAAAAATTCTGAACTCAACTCCTCTTCCATCGACTTCAAACTACAGCACTCCAAACACTCTAATGACATTCACTCTCCTCACATTTTAATCATAACGTCATCTTCTGCATTCTCCATTCAAATTCAAACGTTTTTCTCCTTTCTCACTCTCTCTTGTTCTTTCATCTCTCACTCCTTACGTGCCGTTTCACATCTCTCTATCCTTCATTTATATTTGAGCCTATTTGAGCTTATATGCGTAATGCGTTCAGTCTTACCGTAATCGTACTTATCGCCACACTTAGAGACCTCGTTTAAGGTACATGGATATAGACATTTTCAATTGTGCACACCACATCGGTACAATGTATAATACTGAATTTCCTAAATAAAAGGAGATCTTTGATAAAAATACTGCTCATTAACAGGTAAACTCCCATAGAAGGCAATAAAATACTGCTCTCATTCTTACGGCAAGCTTTATCAGCTTAACTCATATAATAGCTATCACAGATGTAAGTGCTAAAACCCAAGGTAGTTATGAATGTTATGTCTTTGCGTACCTCAGCGTTGACTCAGAGAGAGCTGACGAGAATTATGTCATTCCGTCAAAATCGTAAAACTACACAGACGGGGCGTTACAGTCACTCCATAAAAAGTCTTGCTCACTCAGCAAGACCACGTAATAGATTTAGTCAGAAAAAATTACCTTGCTTTCATTTTAAGGGAAAATAAAGAGATTTTTCCTGCGTAAGTACTCGAAGGTTGGTATAAAGTATCGGAGTTATTAGGTGTTTTACATAAAATTAATAATATCTTTAAACGTTGTCAGAGTAAGCGAATAAAAAATGTTTACTGGTTCGTAAGTAGATTCTCGCTAAATTTATTACTATTTACAATACAGAAACGTTTAGGTCTTTTACGGTCTGTTTGACACTGTCTGAATAAGATTCTATTAGCGTTATCTATCCACAATACATTGTTTTAAACTTTTGTGGTCACTAACATTAGAATAGTCAGATACGGGATTGCTATATCGGGAATAGTCAGATATGTACCTAATTTTATGAGCTTCCGATATTTCGGCACCGTTGCAAACTCCATGATCACGGAGTAACTGAAGACAGCTTGGTGTTGTTAATGGCAGACATATCGCCTACCCGCCTTCGAAGTCTTTTATTGCGCTTAGCCGGTACCATTATCCACAAAATCACTAATATTTTCTCGCATCTTCTCTGTGATTGTATCTGTTCGCGAAACGGTACTATGTTTATTTGAACGAGTTTACTTCTTAATCATGGCGCTTCCAACGGTATCAAGACATCAAAAGCTCATAAATAATAGGGTCATCATCATCATCATCATCATCATTATCAGCCAAAGGACGTCCACTGCTGAGCATAGGTATTCCCCACAGTTTTCCACATCGACCGAACACAAGCGGTCTGCATCCATTGTGATCCTGCGATCTTTACAAGGTCGTCTGTGCAATAGAAATAATAATGTACATGGTAGCAATATCTTAATCAGTCAGGTATCAAACGAATGCCGAGAGTCGCATAACAATGGAATTTTTATTGTGTCTCGTTTACACATACTTGACGAGTTAACTATTCTAATTTATTCACTACTTTATAGTCATACGATATGAGCTTTTGTAGTTGAGTCAAAGACTCTCTTCTGAGGTGGCCGTATTCTAAGTATTATTTTTATTGTTTAAAAATTACGTTCACACTTTTCTTAATACCTAGTTTTTTCGTTTGTCCATATGCTTTAATTTTGTTGGATTCTGATGGCACAGTCACCAGACATCAGGCTACCCACTTGGTTACAATCTAGCCCTTATTACAACTGCATAAGATACCGCAGTGTTTACATTGACATTCTGTCGCCCGCACATAGTGCGTAACCGCCCTTACAGTTGAACTCATCGATTCGTCTTATAAAACATGAATGGGAACATTTGAACTTGCGTCTCCTGCACGTACAGAGTCAGACAGAAAACATTTTAATTCACAGCGTTCGTGCATAAATAATACAATTCGCTTTCCGTGGCGATTGAATTTCGTCTGAGACAAAAGGCTGACTGGCAATGCATAATAGATAGCGACTTTCTTGCCTCGCGTTACTTATTATGGCGTTTCGCTTCTTGCGGGATCTTTGAGCCGCACAGAGATGGACTCGGGAAGGAAGGAATAAAAATAAACTCGTAGTTGCTGAACTATCGAATGAGAACATAATGCTGTGAAATAAATATCCGTTCTTAGCTTTGATTAAAGTAAAATAGCGGAAGATACGGCATGTACTAATACTATTGTCAGCTAAAAAATGGCACTACACATTCCTTACGTCACACGTCTTTTATATGTCACCCGCGCACGCAATCCCGATTGCAACTGAAGGTAATCAGGCGACGGGGGCCTGATTTTAGCGGTCCGCTTTCGAGTGGCGCGTCACCTCTCTTCCGCTATTTTACTTTAATCAAAGGTTCTTAGTGTTTTTTTTTGCTGTCCAGCAAGGATATAAAGGACACGGTCGTAAATTGCCCCAGAGTTGTTTTATGTTTGATTAAAGAAAAGCATTAAGAGACTTGACTGTATCATTTTGCAAAAAATATATTGAATTTTTAATACAATATTGTTAATTTACTTTGCTTTTATCTAGCGGCATATAAATCTACAAAAAAATAGGACAACGATTGAATACAATTTCCTGTCCCCAACAATTGTTGTGTTTGGCAGAAAATAGCGGTTTCGAGCACTTATAAGCAAACTGACGACCGCTTAACGAAATGGCATATTGTGTCATACTGTGTCATAGAACTGGCAGTTAGTTAAATAAGTAAGCGCTCGCAATCGCTATTTTAAGAAGGAAAATGACGTTTGCCTCCCATGGGTACTAACCTTTAAACATATCAACCTCTTCTAAAACTTGAAAAAAAAACTGTGACAAGGAACTTCTTTTCGTTGGCTATTGTTTGCGTCATCGTAATTTTCACGCGTTACGCACCCTAGCGGGGCAGTTTGCTATGTTTTAGTTTTGGTGGCCTAGATTGCGGGTTTTCGACACAGATGGCGCTATGATCTAGAAAGACCTGTGCAAGAGATTGACCCCACACATTTTATTTCGTTTTATGTGAAAACCCCGCTATTTACGGCTTATATTACTTTATATCATTATAAAAGGCGAAGAAACGAACCTATAAAATTAGTTTTGGTCGTGACGCATGGGTTTTTACTTTTGGGGCAAGCAATGTATGGCGAGATGACCGTGTCCTTTGACAGATGATATAAAATTTATAAAAAAAATAAACAAAGGTCTGAAGTCGCGATTGAGGCAGATTATGATTGATGATACAGCGCGAAACTTTTTTGCAATCAATATCCCAATATAAAAGTTTGCAGTCAGAATACTATCTAAATCCATGTGTAAACAAAAACTTGCAATCTATCTAAATTCATGTCAAACATGCAGTTTGGCGCGGTAAGCTGCAAAGTTATGGTGTTTGACTGTTTGCCCATTTCATTTGACAGATGGAACGGCTATAACGAAAAAATATATTTATTATTCCCTGCGCCCGACTCTGTGCACTTTTTAGTACTTAAAGAATAATTTGAATTCACTGTTCAGAGTTTATTGACCATCTTATTTGATCTCGAACGTTTCATTTTATTTGGGTGTGACCAGAAGAAATAAAGGTGTATTGAGATGTAAATTGTTTTTTTGTATCTGGTAAACACCTGTTTTCAAAATTATTTACTGGCTAGCTGAAAGTGTTTGGCCGGGCGCCGATTGTTGTTCTAGGTTTTATTCGTACCAAGGAGTATTATTGCCAGTCGGATGCTTTATCAACTTTAATGAACTGAAACATGGCGAAATTGAGTCTGTCTTTTGCGTCTTCCGGCAATAAGGTGAAATAAAATTTAACAGTTAATAGAAAAATATTGAACACCAATCACATTTAGCAAGGGGCAATGTAACACAAGGAAGAAAATTCCTTACTCCGAAACTAAGACAATTTGTGTGTTGTCTGGTACATACATACTTATTTTTTGCATACATTTTTCTGATTTTAAAGTAAGTAGCTTGTACGTACTTGTGTTATAGAAATCAGAAACAACCTAGGAACCACGACACCCAGATACGTGACAATATAAAAAGTTATGATTTCTATATTGACCCGACCGAGTATTGAACCCGGGACCTCTAAGAGATTTGAGCTAGGAGGTGGAACTCGCTGCCTTTTAAGGTATTTTCTAAGGACTATTAACGAGTCAAAAAAATTGAAAACTGTCGTCCTATGGCGGTTAGTGATGATGATGATGATATATAAAACTAAAAATAAAAAAATATAACAAAAAATAAATAAAAAAAATAAAAAATAATACTAAATAACTACTCTAAAACTAGAGTGGACAGATTATGCTACTAAAAGGCTTCACCATAGTCAACATCTTATGTCGGGTGACAATCAGATTCATAAAACGCATATCTTATCCTTTGTCAATATTATACAAGGTGTTTCAAAACAACGAGTAAAGAATGAAGGGACCTACTCAGAATATGTAACTGAACATCTTTTTCCTAGAAACATAGGTCGAATAACGCCAAAAATAATTTGATTTCCCATACTAAATCGTTTATGTACTCGTAACCCGTCTGATTACTATGGAGAGTCAATTAATTTTTGGCATATTTCGACCCATGTTTCTAGGAGAAAGTTGTTCAGTTACTGATTCTGAGTAACCCCCTTCATTCGTTTTTTTAAAACACCTTGTATTAACTTTCAACAATCGTTGACAGTGTCAAAATATTCCTATTTATCATTATTTCGGCTGTCGTTTCAAAGCCTGCGTTTGGACCCGTAATTATGATTTATGGCGACCCAGCTCTTGATCTCTTGCCCGAGAATGTCGCATAGATTAATGTCTGCAAAATGACCAACCGAATGGCGATACTAATCTGTTGTGAATGAACTCCATTTTGCTAATTATAAATGAACGAATTTGCCAAGTCTAAGTTTTGTTACTGATATTTTTATTGTGCTTAGATCTGAACAAAATAAAAAATAAAACCGGCCAAGTGGAGTATGAAAGACATATTTGTGGGTGATGAAAAACTGCTGATTCAATCTCGTTCAAACCAACTTTCATTGAAAGTATTTGTAAGGATCCACATCATAGTTAAATGTTAGGGGGTCACATTTTACCACTTTGGAAGCATTTATCTTTGAAATATCTGGCTTTTAAATAAAGTTATAAAATACCTTCGCATAGACACCACACACGCATTGGTTGGATCCAGATATAATTATTGTTTTATATAATCAAGTACTGATTTAGAAATACTATACAAATCCATAATGCACACAATTAACGTACCTACCAAGTATGACAAGACGAGGAGGTATACATAAGTACATACACATACGAATTTTCCCATTTCCCGTTGTTTGTTAGTTACGCACGCGTACAATGTACATCAACGTATTCATTTTATGTTCGTCAAGTTAAGTGGGTGGTACAGTCAGGCTTTGAAATAAGATTCCTTTGAAAACCGGTTTTAATTTTTTGTGTCAATAAACGACACTATTAAAAGAAACAATTGAGAGAAGAAGAGAGAGAATGCTGGGATACTTGATACGACACGACAGTTTTATCAGAACGATAATAGAGGGAGGAATAGAAGGTAGAAGGACGAGAAGAAGACCAAGAATAAGCTATTTGCATCAAATAAAGCAAATGTTGAATGTTGCGTTATATCAAGAGGTCAAGAAAATGGCGGAAGAGCGTAAAGAATGGAAAAAAGCTCTTAAATTAGATGATGACAAGATGATACGACACTATAAATTTAAAACGTTTGTCAACGAAAACGAAGGAAATATATAGGTAGCGTAAATACCAAAAATCGTCATGAGATCGATACCATCAGATGGCTATCGACGCAGAAGCAGACCCAAAAAGACATGGTGTGACGATTTGGTCAGTTTTACGCAAGGATAAAAGCTGCTGGCTGGGGTCTGAGACGGGTGACTGTGTGATGAGAGAGGCTAACAAAAAAATAACATAAATAATTCAAAACGTCTGAAAATTTATCATAATTTCATCATTGACTGTACCACGCACACATCCCGAAAAGGGTTTGGATCTCGTTTCGCGCACGCATTAAGAAAATAATGGGATCAATGTAAAAGTAATTAAAACAAACGAGTTGTTTGCTTTTTTGTATATTCGGGCTTGGCGGCTTAACTTTTTCAGCGGCAATAATTAGGCAAAAGGCATGAGGAAGGGATCGCAAAAAAATTGTACGCGGTAATGAGAAAATGTTAATTAAGATTATGGGATTTTAAAACCATTACTTTTGGGCCTTTTATGAATAGCGTTTTTAAACGCGTTTGGATTTCATTAGACCCAAAATACATTTAGATACATAGTAAGGGAGCAAGACGAAGTCTGATCCCTAACTAAGTTAATAGGTACCGGATGTTACAAAGCATTCATGCCAAAGAAAAGCAACTTTACATAACTTTGAAAAAAAAATCTTCTTTCTTTATTTTCATTCTTTCAAAAGTTAGATTAAGAGATTGTTTGTAAATGCTCAAAATGCTTAGGATAATCTTTACTTTTGCTCACTTGGCAACAACGCACCGTAGATTTTATTTGTAACAAAGTTTTCTGTCAAGCGCAAGTACATGGAACCACAAAAATATGTTTCAAAATTGTCGGCTCATGAACCCAATTCCCTTTGTAATAAGGTCCAAAATTTATTAAAAGTGTGAGAGTTTTCACTTGATTGTACAGGCAGAAGTTTTAACGGAGTTACCTTAGAAAAGGTACTCGCACTCTTGTAAGTACCGTTCCCAAGATATCTGTCGACCGAAGTTTTGTTTTCATAAATTTATTTCGTATTGAAGCTGCCGTCTCGTTCGAATTACACAGTAATAAATGGAAATGCGTAATTTGTAATTTAAGGTCTTGTTTATCGTGTCAACGAAGTCTTTTGAAAGTTAAGAGTTTTCAATTTGATGCTCTCATTTGAGGTCCATTGAAATGAATAAATCGGGATCGTTTGAGATATGTCACTTAACGGTTAATTTGGTAAAGGTTGCCTTTGGAGGATTATATTAGCGATGTTTAGTATTGTCTGTTACTTAAGTCTTGTGTAAAAATATTAATGTGAACAGTTTCTTTTGGGTGAGCTTGTCCCATTGTTGTCCCTATTTATGCCACGTCTGGTCTAATTAGAAACAAGAGCAAACCCATTTGACAAAAAAACGAGTTTTTTATAGTGTCTAGGCAGACATTTGGCCACAATCTCACCTGATGGTAAGTGATGATATGGCCTAGGATCGATAATGCCTGACAAGTAATAGCCTATTCACTCTTTTCTTGAATCCGCCCAAATTATAATGGCTTACACTTAGCCGGCAGCGAATTCCACTCCCTAGCCGTGCGCATGAGAAATGTAGATCGAAACCTATTAATGCCCATTGCTGGAATGTCTACGACGTAAGTGTGAAAACTGCGCCCGCGTCTAGTGTTCTGCTGATGAAATGGGGCTGGTGGAATCAGGTTATGTAGTTCTCTCACACTCTTCGAAATGCAGCCTATAGAAGACTGAAAGACACGCCACTTTACGTCAGTGTACTAGGCTTAGTAGCCTATATTCAAAAAGCTCAGTGTCTCCAAATATCCTTTATTTGTGACAGTATATTATTTGCAAGTAGATTTGATTTCATTATTATTAATCATTACTTATTATTCAGCATCATAATAATTTATCAATGAAGATATTTATACATTAATTATGTTTACATTAATTTGTACATTAATTAAATAATTGACATCCCTATCCCCATCTCTCCTATCTTGTACATCTGAAACAGTGGGTCAGAGAAAAACAAATGTTGTGACAACGAGACGTCTGAAATGTTTACACCCAATACATTTGTCTGAACCCAAACACATAAATGCCTCAAATGGAGCCACTGGACCATAGCATTAGAGCCCTCGATATTTTTTCTTTTTTGTTCATTGGACAAATACGCTTTTATTTGACCGCTCGTTTGTGTTAGAAACAATTCCAAATGTTTGGTGTTGCATTGAGTACCATTTGAGTATTCGCTTTTATATGATGTCATTACTTTTTTATTACGGGGTGATTTACTTTATAAGAATGTTACTATGTAAGTATGTGACACAGGAAAACAAGCATTGATTAATCTTACCAAGAACAAGGGGCTTTACAGGAAATACGTAGATTTTTGTTCCTAATTGAAACTTTATTAGCCGTTAATAATAGCGTAACTTTAAGGTAATTTGCATACACATAGTTTAGACAAAACAATAGTTTATTGTGTAAATAAAAAACAATTTACAATAACTTATGAAACAATCTGTTTTAATTAAAACGCTGGCAAAGCACAATGAGTGCTCATTTTGCAGTAAACGGCTTACACGGATCAACTGAACGTTAAAACGGTATTACACTGATCACCATAAACGCAACTGGAGCCCTATTTTTGAATCACTCGCGTCAAGATGGTGTGTGATAGTCAATGTTTAAAGTCGAATTTTGGAATGAAAACCAGTTGTAATCTACATAAAAAGTATTTGAAAAATCATTGCTCAATTTTTTGAGTACTCACGTCGAGATTTTGAGTGATTTCCGTAGATTTTTTATGTGTTTTCGAACGAAAGTCACACGCCATATCCAAGCGAGTGATACAAAAATAGGGGCCCTGGTCTGATTAACGTTGGAACTAACAGATTATAAAACAACTTAGATTCCCCGTTCCCTGTTCCCCGAACAGTCAATAATATTGAAGTAAATAAGCGGAAACTAACAGCTTAGTTTGGTTTTTGCCAACTTTAAAATTCTGGGCTTTCCTACGAATGACATAGTACATCCAGGGCCCCAATTCTCATCCATTTTTCATTCGTAAGAAGTTCACCATCGAATTTTCTTGTGAAAATATGATTTCTTATGGCCATGATTTATTGCATTTTTCTTTCTCTTGTGTTTTTTTTTACAAATTGTGGTTGTATCACTTATTTTTTTCAGAAGAATGCTGAAATTCGTAATCAAACTACCATACGCAAAAAGTTCGATTGAAAGAGTATCGGGGCCCAGGTTGAGAAATTGTTTTTTTCTGACCTGAACTTTAAATCAAGATTTCAAGTTTCATTAAAAGAAACGAAGAAGAAGTTTACACTGCTTATTTAATATCAGGTACATATTACATATAATAGGTAGTGTAGAAATCTGAAATTAAAAACGTCATCATCCACTACTGAACAATCAGATTATAACCAAACCTTTGCTAGAGCTCATTTGCAGTGGCTCACAGCTCAACGCGGCTGTAAAGTGGGATCACACTGATCCACTATAAGATCGCACCTGTATTACCCGCTTGATTAAAAGGGTGATCGACTGATGGGTATTACAATGTGACCTAGTTCCAACGGTTAATAGGCCTTTTAGTTCAATGGAGCTAGTATGAAAAGTGCTGATAATTTTTGAAATTTTCATAAACAATTAATGTACTCAAGATGTATCTCGGTCTAAAAGACAAATTAAAAAAAAATGGTTTAGGGCAAACCTAAAATAAACTAACTTTTTTTTTTTTTTTGTAATAAATTGGTAGGAATTCTGACCTTATTTATGTTTGGTAGACTATTACGCACAAATGCAGTAGCACTTCGTCTTTGAACACCTAGCCAATACTACCATATATTTCCCCGTAAACAGACAAACTCCTACCAAATTCCCGACGTGTCTTTTCTAATTTCCTCTCAGTCAACAGATAACATGCCAAAGTTATTTGATTTTAATCAAGAAAGTTTGTACATTGCCAACCGATGCCAACAAACTGAAAACTAATTTTATTAATTGCTAAAATTCCACCCCGAACCGAGCATGGTGTTATTCGAGTGCGGTTATAAATAATTCTACCGCCGATAGAAATAAACTTTGTTTCAACTTTCCTCCGATATCAAAATCCAAATTCCGAATGGCCAATTTTGCCAATATTGCAATACAAACCGCAAGTGTGGAATTAAATCAATAAATTAGGTACAAAAAACCTCTAAGCACAAACATTTCAGCTTAGCTATTTAAGCTGACTCTGTTGGCAGAGACATAAAAACTTCTTGAAATTTTAACCTTGGTTTATGCGTCAACCCTAGTTTGCAAAAGTAGGCCTTAAAAACTAATTGTTTGTCAATAGTAAGTCTGTAAAGTTTCATAATGAAGAGGCCAATCACAACTAATCGTCAACTAAACTTCCACTTAAACTTTCCTTACAAAACATCTACGAGTAAAAGATCGTTGTTTACAAAACGCTTGACTCTAAAAAACAGAGCCGTCTAACTCCAAAGTAATCTTCTATTACGATCAGCCACAAACTTGTCCCGGGCCGTGTCCTCATAAAAATATGTAAATACGAACCGATACAGAATAAAGTGTTGCTATTTGCGATAAAGATTGCACCCCGAGCGAGGCCGCCACAAGGCAAACAGGAACCGAGGAAAGCGCTAGTTGCGCTGCACAGATGGTGTTCCGTATGATTTATTACAGTTTTTCTGTAACGAGCTAATCCAAGATGAAAATGGAATTCACATTGTAACTAGCAGCGGTCCCAAGGACTTTCAGTGACCGTTCATTAATGTTCCGCCTCTATTGGACGTGAAACGAAAATCTATAGATAAATTCTTACTAACCTTAGTTGTTTAAGTTTAATAATGTTACTAACAAATTGAGTCCTGGTCACTTGAATAAATAATTTTTATTATTATTATTATTATTATTATTCCATTTCATTTTTAAAAGTTGTTTAGTTCTTTAACTAAATTAGCTCATAGTCTCTCAATCTACTTGTGTCTTTCATTCTTAGAACTCTACGGTATTCTGAAATGTTATCTGGCTTGTTTACCCAATACATTTAACTCACTGAAACGTTGCAAACATGAAATGGAAAACAAATAATAGAAGAAACTTGCAGTTACACAGTAACTCAGTTCCTTTAAGGAAATGCAATAGGAAGCGGTTCAAACGTGATTCGCAAAATATGATGTTGACTACATTATTTTGTATTTCTTAGAGAAATCTTAAGGTGTTTCCAGGTATTTCTCAAAAAAAAAATATAATTTTATAGGACTTAGGCGTGAAGAAAGTATTGTTATTAACAATATCAGCATACATCTTTCAACCTGTTTTAACATAAATTTTATTCTACACGTGGCAAGGGCTCGATTGTATACACAATAGCGTCTCTTTAAAGTAGAAGTCTCTTTACAAAATGGGAAAATTCTGTACAATAGTAAACAAATATAAATTCTAACTCAAGTTTTTGCTGTCCTACCTGGGAAACAAATCCATTCCAGTGTTCAGACATCACTCAGACCGGTTGCATCAAATAAAAGACATAAACGTATAATTTTCTTACGGATGCCAATTTGTAATGTACTTGAGTATAATCGGTAATTAGTTTCCCATTTTCCTCTCCAATCTGCAATAGCCATACAGCCGTTGTTTATCAAAATAAACACCTACTTCTACCCCTATTTGGTAGGTATAGGCTGTTAATTACTGGTTCCAATTAACGGAAAGCCTTCGTTCGGAAGATGTGATATTGGGCACATACTCTCTGCCTTATTACGCGAACGTAATTAGGAGCTAAATAAATCAAACATTATTTACCAATAAATAAATACGAATACAGTTATAGTAGGTTGGATTGACGATTTTGGAGTTTTGGCACAAGTATTTATGTTGATTAGAAAGGTACAGTATTATACCTATTTATACCTACATTAACTACAGCGTAGGTAATCATATTTCTACTGTGGCGGAGTACATATCAGAGGCGTAGGTAAGTGAAGCAAGCTAAAAGAAAAGAAATATACTAGTAAAACAAGTTCATGGACAAACTTAACACTAACTAAATGGTTTCAAGTCCCTCACAAAAAAAAACTATCTGCTAAGTAAAGGTTTTATCTCTAACTTACATCATTAGTACTTCAAAACTTAGCTTCACTCACAAAAAATAAGTACTAAATGTGAAAGTTCAGCTTGTGTTTTGTTTGAAAAAAGATTTTGTCACAGTACTTTGTTAAAGTTCAACTGCACCCCGATTCACGTATTTTCAGCATCGACTGTAGGACTAACAGTATACATTCATATTGCTATTGTGACACACAGCATTGAAAAGTGACACGCCGCTGTCAAAAAAGAGAGGTATATCAATTGTTCTCTCGTAGTACAACTGATGCACAATTCAGTGACGACTCAATTGGCGGATTTAAGGCCCAGGGCCTCAATTCTGCTAATTGCGTCGTCACCGAGTTGTGCATCAATTGTACAACGAGCGTGCTATTAATACACCTCGCTATTCTGACAGCGGCTGCTGTAGTGACTTAGTTGTGCTACTATAGTCGGTGGTTTTTTGACAACTAATTTGACAGCTCCTTGACATTGACAATCAATTTTTATAATTTCGATCCTATAGTACAGTAATAGCTTTTAAAATTGTTTGTCAAAAAAATACTAAATATTGTATCAAAATTTTCAAAAATTACAAAATAATTTTTTTGTCGAGGTGTATAGATGAGTGTAGGAACTTCAATAAGTTAAAGAATTATTCACATGCACGTAATTGGATGATAGGTACCTATCCTCATTCAAATTCTGCCAAGTGGTAATCATCACCCATCCATCATCATGAAAGTAAAATATGATAAAGTTCATCACATAAAGATCAAATACAAAAGTTTAATGTGAAATCATAGTAAAATATACGTTAATGAAAATAAATAAACCAAATGCAAAATCATTTTATAATTTTATACCCGTGAACACAGGCAACGAGAGTCACAAAAAAAACATATTGGTTTTATTTTTGTCAAAGTTTGTCACTTTTTGGTCTGTCATTCCTATTTTGAACGAATTTACCCCTATTTGAAATCCACAAAATTTTAATAAAATCTCCACATTTTATGAAATACAAACGACTTGCAGGGGACGCACGCAGTAATCGACGGTAAAGTGCAGCCAAGGTGCCTCACTGTGACTAAGTTTTTAAAGAGAAATACCTACATACCTACTTTGTATGCAGCACTCTAACTTATATCTAAGCCTAGGGTTCGGAGACCAAGAAGATAATTTCAATGTCGATACTTAAAGTGCTAGTACAGTAGCTACATGTAGCTGAATGAACCCTTTGTGAATGATGTGTACAGTAATCCGCGACGTGACGTGACCTACTCGTATCGACCCATTTTTATTTATAAAATAAATGTATGCTGATAAAAAGGTGCCAAGATTTATTTATTTAATCAACTATCTCCTAAAGTTAGGTGACCACAACAATACATGATATTGAAATCTAATTACTAAATTTTATTTCGGTTTACAGTGAATTATTTTGTTCCATTTAAAATGTACAGACTAATAGACATCGATTTATTTTATTATTCTTTCTTCTTTTACTATTCTTTTAAATGCTATAATGTTATGCTATGAAGTATGACGAATATTTTTTACGCACAATAGGAACATGTTTTATAAGCTAGAACTTGAAAATTTTCAGCACTGTGTTTAGTGTTTCTTGTCAGCATAACAATCTAGCGAGTTTTCTTTCTTGACTTGCTTTACGCCTGAAAATTAATTGGATTATTTTAAGAGTTTGACATAATTGTGTCTTATATTCTCCGAAAATAACGCATTCGTCTTCTACTTGGGAGAAACGAATCCTTTTGGAGTCGGAGCATAATGTCGAGCTTACGTAAGTACACCAGCAGTCGTAAATCATGCACCGACTCCAAAAGAATCGGTTTCTGCAAAATAGAAAACAAATTCGTTATTTCAGCTTTGAAGTCAGATTTTTTAAGGGATTTGAATTAAGAATTACTTCATGATTTTCAGTTATTACCCATATCTCAAAAACTACTAAACCGATTTAAATTAAACTTGCAAGTACCCTATGTTCAAATATACCTGACTGAACTAAAAAAGAATCACCTTGCTATGATTTCTCTTTTATAGATATCCTGAGACAAACATATGAACATACATTCACTTACGAAATTTTGCACACGTCTTCGGAAGCCAACAACAAGAAGATCAATATACTCATTTTTTAACAAATTCTAACGATATCATATAGATACAGCTCAAAATGGATTACCTCCTTTTTTGAAGTCGGTAAAAATCTAAGAATGTACAACGCGATACCAAAACGGTTGGTTACCTCGTCCTAGTCTGATTTTTGGCAGTACTATATTAAAACGAATGGCTAAGAAGGTCAGATACCCAGAGCTGTTAAAATATGTTTTAACAAAGTTCAAATCAAAATATCGAAAATGGTTTAAAAAAATATATTTCTGCGTTGTTGACCCACGACTGCTGCACGTCGCTTTCTATCTCTCTTCCTCTTGCTTATGGCAGCATCTTCTCACTCACTTACTCAGATGAGTTGTTGCTTCGTTGTGGCTTCATAGCACACAGATTGTGCTACTCCCATTGCCATCTCCCTTTCTCTTGCTTGTGGACCTATCTTCTTACTCGTTTACTTTTTGAGTTTGACAATGTCATGTCTGTCATTATGTCTGGCAATGTATCTACTGTCACTGAGCATGTAACTAATACAAAATTTTGATAAAGAACAACTTTTTCTGCAAATTACACGATTATAAATATATAATAATAGATTAGAATGTAATAATAGTCCCCCTAGCCGATTTCGACTTCGGTGGCCAGTCACAACGACTAACCGACTGCGCGGGACATATTATAGTGCACAAGTGTGTGCGCAAACACAGGTGCACTCTCTATTCCTTTCACTCTCATAGTCCGATGGGACGGCAATCTGACACGACCGGAGAGAGATCAGGCGCAGGACCAACGGCTTTACGTGCTTTCCGAGGCACGGGGGTGAAACACCGCCAACTTCCAAACTCCGGGCTACCCTGAGAATTTCTAAATAGAAAAACCCAGGTATATATTTTTGGCCCGACCCGGGAATTGAACCCGGGACCTCTGGCGCAGCCGTCGCTTTAAAATGCGACCCTCTCACCTTAGAATTATTAGATTAGAATAGTTAGATACGGGATTGCTACCATGTACCTTAATATTTATGAGCTTCCGATATTTCGGTACTGTTGCAAGCTCCATACGTTAGATAATGCAAATACGTTATTTTGTGAAAAATCATCACATGAGTACCTACGTTCAATGCATCGGAAAGCGCATCAACGCTGTGATCAAGAAGATAATATGTTTTGCTTCATTGTCAAAGCTTACCTGAAACGATTTGATAATAGAGAAACCTATTTATGTAATAAATATCAATTTTACACAATGTAACTAGCCTCCAAATTATTTGACATATTGAAAACTATCAAGATTTAGATTTATTTCCAATGAAAACAGTATGAATGCTGAGGTACTTTTCAACGCTTCCTATCAACGTCAAGGATTTATAAACGTTCTTCATCATCAACTCCTCTTCGTCAGGCAATCTAGTATTCTGCAACAATTTTATCAATGAGGAACATACATATAAGAGGAAAATCTCACATCACAATTTGTCCAAAACTTTTCAAAGGTACAGGAATCACTGATCAATCTTTTATTTTAGGGCGCGGGTGAAATCCACGTGTGGTCCCGCGGTTTAGTTGGAATAAGCTTGAAAACATTGAGATAGAAAATTATATCGATTCTTGAAAAACATTTTGAAAATAAATAAATAATTGTGTCATCCAACATCAATCAAAGTCATTATTTTGTCATTAAGACAATAGTAGTAGTTGAGTTTATCCCTTTAAAGGGAAAGGCAATGGAACAGAGCCATACAGCCTAATCTTGGTTTCCATTTTAGGGTCCCGTAGCCGAATGGCAAAAACGGAACCCTTATAGTTTCGTCAAGTCTGTCTGTCTGCCTGTCTGTCTGTCTGTCCGTCCGTATGTCACAGCCACTTTATTCTGAAACTATTAGCATCACACAGCTGAAACTTAGTGGGTAGGTGTATCTTGTTCACCGCTTTCCGATTAAGGTACAAAAAGTAAGAAAAAATGATATTCAAGGGGGGGGGGGGGGGCTCCCATACATCAGGTGCAATCGTAGCCAAATGTCTGGCTATCTAATATAAAAAAAAAAAAAAAAAAATAAAAAACAAAACTCTAACCTATGAGTGTGGGGTGTCTATAGATAGGTCTTTTAAAATGATGTTGAGGTTTCTAAAACCATTTTTTCTACAAATCTAAGGTTTAAGATAAAGACGCCTCCAAAGTGGTAAAATGGGCGTCCCCCCCCCCCCCATCATCATCTAACTTTTGAACTAAGAAAGTGAAAATTTTGAAAAAACTATATGATGTAGATCTCAACAAAAACTTGCAACAAAAATTGGTTTGAATGAGATCGAACCAGTAGTTTTTGAGATATAGCACATCTTCAACAACCGCAAACATAACTTTGTTCTTCATACAAACACTATGAAAAACAAAGTTATATTTGCGGTCAACAAAATATTGTAGTATTTTGGGTAAGTGGAAGTAAGAATCCTTAATTCAGTTAAAGTTGGCACGGAACCCTTAGTGCCAGAGTCCGACTCGCACTTGGCCGGTTTTATTTTGAACTGCAGGATGACATTTGGGAATGTCGGTAAAACTAATGTAATGAGTTATAAATACCGTTGAAATAACGTTATTTATTTAAGCATGAAAAATATTTACTCAATAATAGCGAGGTACTCCTTTAGTTGTCTTTATTTCGCTTATTCGAATGCATCGCAATATGAATTATCAAATTTATAGATCAATGCAAGTTTTGTAAATGAAACCTTTTTTGCTATTTAATATAGGTATGGAATCGATTATTATCAATAGTGTAACATGGTACCTTTACTTGGCAACACTGATTCGGACTGACGTGCCCGTGTCACTCAGTGTCACTTTTCAATGATGTATTATAATAGCACTACTGTAGTCCAACGCATGTCCAACAGTAGATGCCGAAATAGGGGAATTGACCCCCTGGTTTATGGAAAAATAGACGCCTAATGCATGCATCTTAAAGTATGTAGGCATTCTTCACTTCATTTAAAAGAGTTTAAAAATCTAGTAAAAAAACATTCGTATGTCAATGGTTATAATGATGTGATATCATTTTATGAAATAAGATAGCATCATTATATCAAACTTGGTGATGCAAATTTTAATAGTAAAAAGAGTTGAAAATAATGAGACCCTTTTTGTGGATCTGCTTATACAGGTTGGTTCATTATTGTTATTTTTATTCTGGATAAAATCTAAGATACTTTTTTCCAGTACAGTATGCATATGATAGTTGTCCACTACTTAAAGGTGTACGTGTGGGTCATTATAAAGCTTTGGTTCCGGACATAATGCTATTTTTACAATTTTGTTTTATATTTTAGCACGTCTTCTTTACCGATGGTTGACGACGGAAGACTCTGTATAACATAATTGATTATGACACGTTCAAAAGTCTTCAAAAGTAAAGTCTCTTGAGAAGAACTGAATAGAGGTGACATACGAGATAGCTACATTAATAACTTTCGATCTGCGTTTTAACTGAGTTAAATCTGACATGTCCAAACTATAAGCTACCTTCCTGTGAAATTTTTAATAATGGGTCACAGTTTTTTTTTGTTACTAGTGGCTCCCCACGTTTTCACCCGCTGAAATATTGTACCTATATCATTAAATATCATAATGAATTATATAGATAGTGCCATCCACGAAGGAGCGCACCACCTTTCGATCTAATCGTTTTAAATACATGTGTGGAAATTTTTGCCAATATTTTATGATGCTATAATGAATATAATTATTACATATTTGTTATATGATATTAAAATATTTGCCTCACACGCCGCACCCCGCGCTTTTCTTTATCAAAAATGAACGGCGCGCGCCTTCGTGGATGGCACTATCTATAGCCTTTGTGCTATTCTAGTGTATAAATAACCTTAATTATTGAGATGTTGCATCCAATCCCATTCAATTGTTTTTGCGTGAAGTAGTAACAAATATAGACATCCTTTCACCAACTTTCACATATATATAATGAGTGGGATTAACGAGTCAGTGACTTATTTTTTTTATTTTAAGTACATACGAGTATATGTAAGATTTTAAATAATATCAATTCCATTGAAGTAAATTGCATACAAACACACTAAAGCTAGTCGCACCTTCCTAGAGTTAGAGAGAGGTTTTACAATTATTCACCGAATACGTGGGTGAGGCATAACAGTGGAACTTGGAATTGAGTTATAAACTAGACAAGATAAGAACGTGAGATCTGCGGTTTTGTCTCGGTCCTAAACTTATCGGAATGAGTTCTAGTTCCGGATTTACTGCAGTTGTAGGAATGGCAGATTTATTTGTTAAGATTGAACAGTATTAATTGACTTTTTCCAAGCGAAATAGGTATCCTTTTGACTACTTATTTGTGTTAGAAATTAAGCAGAACCAGAATGTTGTCTTATTTCTTTTTTCGGAAAAGACAACTTATGTATGGGTATTTTTTAGGTTTATATTTCCTTTATTCTATTTTCGATTGACAACAACCTCCTTGAATTTGGCTCGTACTTTTTTCACACCCTGTATACCTACCTCAAGCCCCATATAGTGCATGTGTAACTGCGGTTATCATTTTGGCGCTTTAGTTTTAAGTAAATTTTGACTTGGTAACTCCTTTATTTTACAAGCTTAAATATAACTGTTTCAATTTAATCGTCGTGTAATTAAGTAAGAACCTTATTATAATTCAGTTTGTTTACTTTACCTGTGAGTATATAACCCCTTATTCTACCTTTTACCGTATTTACACCCTCTTAATTTCCTTTTATCTGTATTTGGCTATTTGGATAAGCGAAATTGTGTTGTACAGACGAAACGTTTTAAACGTTAAATTTACATTTGAATGTTGTTTATTTGTTCGAACCTATGTATTTGGTAATATGCCTACAACCTAAGGGCGTTGGATTACATCTGCCGTAAATAGAACGATCTACAAGTATTCGTGGAAGTGTCGATAAGACATTAAAGTTCTAAGGCGAAGTGAGGAGTTTGTTCTTCGTGTATTAACTTTTGTTTTTGCAGAAAGGAAAATTATCATTGGCTTGGCGAGGTACCTATTTTATCTTTTATGCAGCCTACATTAACAATCTGCATTAATTTTACATTCCTTTTTAATGTTAAATTATATGCTGACCTTTTTTATTTGTCTGCACGTGTCAAATATGAATTGCGATAGCTCTTATTCATAATTTGAAAGTGTAAATACTCGTAATAATAATAAAACACAATTTAATTTTTAAACATAGATAACAAGGCTGAATCATCTCAAAAATATAAATTATTTATTAAAAATTATAACATCAGTATTACAACCATTTTATAACAAACAATGTCTTAAGAACGTTGAAATGGCTCAACTCCGTTCCGTTATAACGAATTCTGTATTGTAAGCCTGTTTCTGATTACACAGCCTGGCTTTGTCCTGACAGAGAGAAATTATATGGCATTAAAACTGAATCCTATCTACTGTTTACAATAGCTATTCTAGACCTGCTTAGGTCAACTCAGCATTATTGCGCTTAAACCTAAGTGCAGTACATTTTATTTGATACTATTGTTTGAAATGAAAGCTCCGGCTGCAAAAAGAGTCTCGATGTTCGCTTTGTCTACCATTTTGCTCATTTTCAAAACTACTGGAATTCTGCCGTTTCGTTACTTTTACTCAAGAGGAAAAGGAGTTTAGCTGTGTCTTGAGAGCGGAATTATTTTCTCTTTTTACAGTTACTATCGCGTTCAACAAAAGACAAAGCTTGTTAATTATTTGAACGTTGATTTAAAAACCAATTTTAAATACAACTTCCTTAACACGTATAACTTTTTCGCTACTCTTCCGTCCGTAAATATTCTATTAAAAGGGACGGTAAACTTTAATCAACGCTGCTTACATAAGTTTCAAATTAACAACACGCTAACAAAATGCTTGCTATGTTTACTTTACACCGCGATAATCTTGTGTTACGTGAAATTCTGGTTGAAAATTGAAACGCTTGCAGCGTGTTGTTGGCTTATAGAACTCATCAAGTCAAAACTAATGTCCTGTCAAATAGTGTTTACAAAGGAGGTCGTTCTTTCAACACATGTCAGTTAAGTTCGGTGCGAGTGTATTTGCCAGGTGTGCACAACCCGGGCCGCTAAGTTTCACGGCTCAGTAGGCCCGCGACCCTTTGATTTTCCACCTACTGCCCCCAGCTTGAAATAGACCAGACATGACAGTAGACAGAGAGGCACAACCGAGAGAGACACCGGATTTTATTTACAGTAGGTTGTACTAAAACATCTTAAGTTATACATGAGTTAGTGAATGTAGTCAGGCGTAAATGCGTTGCGAAATAACTATTTCTTCTTTCATGCAATTTTTTGGCAGCTTTGCAACAGGAAGGTATTACATTAGAGTGACAGCAGCGCGTCTGTCGCGCGACTGGGTCGTTTCCACTGCACCCTTTACCCATTTGCAATGCTAATACGGGGATAGTATTACCACTGCAGCGCTACTGTTGCGCAGCTGCCGCGCTGCTAAAGTCGCCTAAATGTGAAAGCGATCTTACTGTTATGTATGAAATTGACAGCAGCGCGACTGTCGCGCCATTCAGAATGGCACCGCTACACCTTGACAGCTTGCTTCTAAATTTAATATCACAGTGCAGATCACCCTTAATTATGAGATTAAAAGTTGCCACGATTATTTTAATACGTACTCAAACACTGGCTAAAATTTAAATTATGGTTCCGTGAGCTGCAAAATCAAATTTGCTTAATTTTTATGAGCTATACCAACCAAGTTAAACCGAGTTTGCTTAGTGATAACGTTTGATTTTGTAATTGAATTTTAGATTCACTTTTCTAATATATTTCTAGCCACTTAAAACCTAAAAGGGTTGCGGTTGTGCATATATTTAGACCTAAATAAGTAACTATGTGAACTTGCACGTGGCAATTACATTTCAAGAAATGGTTTTTGAAAGCATGATGTTTTATTCAATTGAAGACACCAATAAATCTCGAATAAACAAAAAGCAACATGCACCTAAATAAAAATAAAAAGGCACTTACATAAATAAGGATCAATTTGTTTAGTCCGTCCTTAAAGTTCTGCGCAGAAATTTCTCAAAATAATCAGATTTCGGATTTTGTGTTTTAAAATATAATAAAATATTTTGCCTATCGAATATTCGCGAATACATTATTAATATAGTACATATTAACTGATGCCTGTTATACCTATTATTTCTACACCTGAACACCGGGTGCGATCGAGGTCAAATATCTGCTTAGCCGAGAATTAAAAAAAAATTGTACATACCTACTCCAACACCTTCGTTAGGATAACAATCACTTCAGATATCAGTACCTAATCATCTATTAACGTGAGTACTGAGAGGATCATTACCTCATCAAGAGCCCATTTAATTTTCCGTTGAGTTTCTGCCTTTAAAACGCTTTTATAGTTTGGAACGTTTAGTGGAGAAGGCATAAAACGTGTCATCATACTTAACCAAATGTTTTATATTTGAAAGAGTTCTTAGGAACTATAATGATATTCTGAAAGTAACGATTTTACTAATTTTATTTACTAATTATATAGCTTCTCCAATGTGGTTATACATCGGCTATTAGGTTTAGTCAAAAAGTGTGGATGAAAAACCTCGGATATGTGGCTTTGCTGGGAATTGATTGAAAATTCGGGGCTAACACAAAACATGTAAAATGTTTACTACCTTACTTGGAACCAAATAAACGACCAACCCCACCTATCAAATAAAGGTAAATGCAAGGTATTTCATTTACGTCTTCTAATTCTTCTCGCTTTTTATTTCAACTCTTAGAATAAGGTAAACTGTAAAGTTTTCCACCACTCGCGTTATAACTTCTTTTACATTCATCTTTACACTTTAAAGCGACCAGATGTTCCAACTCTGCAAACAAAGCTCATAACGATAATGACAAGCGTAAAACGTTCATTATTCATTCGCTAATTAAACGAATAGCTTATGTTTACAGCGGTGATTACACAAGAACAGCCTTTACGGCTGTGGGATAAAAGCGCAATTAGCGTGAACTGTCGATCACGTCATGTTAGCTTTATAGCCGTATTCATGTTGCGGATCTACTTTACTGTAAGAATGGCGGATAATTACGAAGTTAAGCGTTTGATTCGTATTCGGAATTAAGATTCCGAAACGCACACAAGAAAGACAAATTATAAACACAAAATTAAGGTTCAAATACGCGGTAGCGATTCAGTGATCATGGATATAGATTTTTCATAAGAGGTATAGATTTCCGGACAGTTTCAAAATGTCCAAATAAGTTCTTGTTAGCGTTATCTTTTCTATACTTCATACAAAATGACAAAATTCAAATTCGAATTCAAAATCTTTATTTCATTTTAGGTCATGAAATGACACTTATGAACGTCAAAATATACAGTGAAAAAATAAAAATAAATAATAACATTCCTTAATTGAATAATTCGTTGGATATTGCTATTTGTATTTATATTCTGTTTATCCTATGCAATGCAGTAGGCTTAAAATTGGATGATTTTTCAATATTTCTTATTATTTGTGTTTAGCTAACCTAATAAAAAGGAGGCACTCATCGTAATTAATATTACCTTTTGATGATTCTTCTTCTTGTTGTCACAGTTATTTATTTTGATTGAATAGCTGAAGTATCTAAAGCATTTTTTTTTAGATAGTTAGAACACCGAATATCAATATTGGATTCTTCGTCGGCGGAAAATGAAAGTATGTAAAATACCGACCTTTTGTTATATTTATAATTCATAAATTCCATTTTAGAACGGTCTAGACGACGGTGAACGTCCTTGAGTGTTCGGGTCAAATCAGAATTAAAGTTCCTAAAATCACAATTGGATATCCATAGTTTTTCCAGTTATTTAAAAAGGAAGCTATCAAAATACAGAGTGATTTTGAAAACATTGGCAATATTTTAAACTAAGAAACTACTCATGATTCATAGTCCCTTCCACATATTAAAATACTAATCAACTGTTATGACATTGAGAAATATATTATTTATCACTTTAGAATTGATTATTGCTTCAAATTAAACCATTAAATGAGTTTAAGATTTTCTAAAATTGACAAAAAATATTAAAGTATAAAAAATAATACTCCACCTAAACGGATCCCGGAAATCTGAGTGAATCTTTATGACTTTTCTCGGTTTGATCAAATCACTTGATTTTCATTTTAATATATGGAAGGGACTACAAATCATAAGTAGGTTATTAGTTTAAAATATTGCCAATGATTTCAAAGTTTATAGTTTATCGTAAGAGCTACGCTCTTGTAACTCAGTGTCAGTTTAAAAAAAAAATGGAAGACAGTAACCCCTCCGCCAATCCGCACTGAGCCCGCGTGATGGAGTATGGCTCATACTACCTCACATTTGAGGTAAGGCCTTTGCCCAGCAGTGGGATGCTTACAGGCTAACTTTACTTTACTTTTTTTTATGGAAGACAGTGTGGGGGTTTCCCCCTTGCTTTCCACACTGCAGTTTAAGAACCGGGGGGTATCCCGCCTCTTAATACCCAGTCAAAATCCTTTCCTGATATACTATATCTTCAGCCTTTTGGTAAAATGCTAAAGATACTGATGTTGCTGCTACCTAACACCAGAAAAACGCTTACCTATTTAATGGCGGCGATTACTCGCCATGGCACAGGATAGTCACTGAATATCGTAGCTTTTAATACAGAAGCCCATCCCACTAGACCAACTACATTCTGGTTATCATATCACTGTTTGGTCGGGGACTGATTATTTAATATATGCGCAGCTAACCACCCTATCTGGTGGCCGTTCAACTATCCGCCATGACCCCGCTAGTAGCTTACAGTTCAGTCCTAACCGATTAAACATGAATACCTAAAATAAGCACCATTAAAATTTGACGACAGCTATGTCCTTAAGGTATTCCAGTTGCAAAAATACTACGTTATATTGGTGTGAAATTGCTAACGGTAGCTGCATGCAACTTGTTTAAGTTCAAACCGAATCACACCAGTAATATACACACCCCCGAAGCGGAAGCAAAACAATTAGCCCGCAAACTTTGCCATAATGTTTTAACAAGTCTAAACACAATTACCATGAGTTCAAACTTTGTTTTGAGCAAACATAAAAATTCAGCCAAGTTGTGCCGAGTTTGTTTCGCAGAACCATGTGTGTTTAAAGTATTGCGATGTTTTGAAACATTCAAACCACTGAATATATAAGCAAAAGTTCAGCTGGTTGAATGTTTTAGAAAAGTTTAATTTCGCTAATGAGTACGGGATGTAAGGATTTAAACAACACATTCAAAAGTCCGCCTCGACCTCATTAGCAATGCCTCGAAAAACCTAAAAATGTATCACATCGCTTAGTATAAAAACCGGTCTGCTCTACTCAAAGATTGTCTACAAGAGATAGCTTACAGTGATAAAGACCTAAATATTGTTTTGTTTTCTGGCAGTTATTTGTGCGATAAAGAGCACCATTTCTATCTCATCTACTTTCCACTTGTAGCCCTCATGAAGTATTAAGATATACGCTAAGCTTTCTCGTATCTGAACGTATACAATGCTCTCGTAGCTGACTTAACAACGGCCGCAGAACTCATTACATGTGAGCTCATATAAGCGTTGATTTATAACAGGGTATCACACAAGAAGTCCAAAAGTGAACAAATATCTACATGTTGATATGATGTACAGTAGTATGTATGAGTACATGACATACACTTTCTGATTAACGACATTGAAACCACGACTGATTCTGGTCTGAAACATGGTTAAAAATACTATCACTTTGGTCAAAGTATTTTTTTGATTAAGTGACAGCCAATGACACATTTGTTATTGATAAGTTTGATTTACTGATGATAATGGTAAGCTATTTATATACCAATCAAAGAAACTAGATTTATATCATATAATGATTACGGTACGTCATCAAAATAAGACTGGGTCAAAAGAAATAACCCGTTAATCTGAATGGGTTGGTGAGGAAGTAATTACGAAGCAGGGAAAACATACGAGCTTTCTATACACTCTTCTTTTGTGGAGACGATCTGATGAATGAACTAATTCCTAAAATCTTCTCTTTGAGCGCACACATAATAGGAAAGGGTCAACTTTGTAAGGTTTCATAAATCCCCCTATATGACACAAGGAAGACAATTACAACAAAGATTGCGAAGATGAAAAAAATGGCCGAACAAATGCTCAACTGTACCTCAATCACGAAAAACTATCGACTGCGTAAGCGTATCGAGAAATGTCAATTCGTATGGAAATTAGACTAGCCTGGCCTTTTTAATATGGGTTTTGACATTTCTCGATACACTTAAGCAGTCAAAAGTTTTTCGTGATTGGGGTACTGAAACACAAAATGGGTTCGTTAAACGTAACAAAATGTAAACATAATATTTATCATTTCTGTTACCACAAAAAATATAATGGGAAGAGTGTAGAACCCGCCTGGTTGGGGCAAATCATCATTACCATTAAAAATGGTCGACAATGCCTGAAAATCGGCGTGAGAAATTAGGGGTCCTTAGCGACATAAAATGGCCTGATAGTGGGTGAGTGATGGTAATGCCTCACACATTATTTTTGTTGCCAACCAAATGTGGTCTAACACACTTTTGTGACATTAATTTTAATAACACGGCGCGTGGAAATTTTCATGTGTGTTTAATTTGTAGGTGCGGAATATTTGTGGTTTGTTTCATACGGAAACAAACCACAAATATTCCGGTAATCAAGTGATTAAGAATTTGAATCTCACCAAAATATTCATAATATTTTTGTTCTTGATTGCCTTCCAAAATAAAGGTATTAGAATTAAACATGAAGTAACTAATCACGGAAGGCTGTATTTCATCAGCCGCACCGTGGTCACGAGCCAACAGTTGGCTGGTGGATTGAAAAAGGCCATTATGGAAGCGAAAGTTTAAAATCTCATAAAATATAGGTTTCTTAAAGCTCGAAGAAATTTACTGGAATAAAAGCCAACTGATGGACAGGGGTGCCACTTCAACGAATATAGAGTGTTTTTTTGGCGAGCGAAATTATAACAGAGCAAAGAAAACGCACAGAGCGTCCATCAACGCCAGCAGCAGAAATCTCCAAAGTTTCCGACGGTACTCCAAAACAATTTGCTGAAGTCCATCGCGAGATGAGCGTTTGTAAAGATTCGGGATTCTTACCAGATCGAATCACTTGTTCCGGATTGTTACGAGAAAGTTCCAAAGCGACTGGATAGGTGAGCGGGCTATCTCACCTTTAGAAGTTGGAGATCAGTAATTTATTGAGTCTGAAAAGAAACCATACTATCACAATGGAGGTACAGTGCGAGCGATCCAAAATATCACATTATGGCTTTATGCTTTTGCAATAAGGTACTAAAATGAACGCGCATCATTTTCAATATTCTTGTAAATAATAAATATCAATACAATGAAACAATGTGAACTGTAGTCCGACAGTTTATACTGTTGAGCTTTAAAAATGGATAGGAAGAACATTCAAAAATATATTAAAACTCAAAAATGTATCTACCCAGAAACGTTTGCTTACACTAATCAACAATAAGTTATGATGGTCAACGTAAAACTGATGGTCTTTGTGATGGGTTATTTAAAATAACAATTCAATCTTTGACGTGACACTTACAAATAAGTATAAAATTACACCTTATTATTATTATTATTTAAGTTAGAACAATGTCAAATATTCAAAACGTTTAGCTAACGGTAAAGGTACCGTTGACAAATCAATTTGAGATACTTCAAATGGTTTACAGTAATTTGACTTCATTAGAAGAGGCATATCTTAAGAGTCCTTTAACCCTTCAAGAGGTCGAACAAAAGGGTATTTTCTTGCCGAAAATTGTAAGAAAGCCCCGAATTATACTGAATGGGATTGCGAAAATTCTACTTGAATGATGATAAATAATTTAAGGGATGCTCCTATTGAATAAAGGCATGTGAAATGTGAGTAAGGAATTTAAATTAAATCCGCTTGGGGTTCACAGTAGGCTCGTGTTCCCTCCGTTTTATTACGTAAGCAACTTTACCTAATATTTTTAGAAGCGGTTAAGATTTGGGTTTTCTACGCGAAATGAGAATTTTGGGCCAAGGATAATCTTCCGACCTTACGCGTTTTATTCACTAGGCAAAAAATGTCTGTTAATATTTTTTATTTGGCAATGATCAATTATGTTAACAGTTTTTGTTTTACCCTAACTGCCCAAGTTTTGTATTGTTTATCCTAGTTCCGATTGGGATTACGGAAAGACACTTCTACTTTGTGAGTTTAACAGATATTGTCAAAAGTGTTTGTCCACAACAACGTCCCTTTTGTTTTCTTGTTCCTTGTTCAAAAGTGGGTCGTCTTGTCACCTATTTGCTTAGGTAAACATAAAGAAGTCTCGCGGAAAACAAAAGGAAATCTTATTTTTTCCGGCGGACTAAGCTTTATCCTTATAACGTATATTTTTGAACTGAAGATTCAATTCTTCCCTCCTTTAATTGGTAATTTGTAATTGGCATATTTGGAATATTTTTACTAACAAGTTTTCGTTCAATCATCATCACCGATGACTTAATTTTATCTGTTAGGTTATATTATATTCTGATACTAATGTTGTGCTGTTACCACGATTTAAGTAATAACTCAATAATATAACTACTTCATCTATCTATGTATAAATCGGCAGCAATACCGTAATTTATATTTGTGCCAACCTGCACCCTAAAACATTTTGGTATGTCATATTTCCTGTTACACTTACACTTCAATCCACTGAATCTGAGCTTACAAACAGATGTTATGCCTTAAAATCAATAACTCACCCTCGTTATAATTCTGTAAATTTACATAAGTCTTAGATGTTTACATGTATATTTGCATACGAAATTGGAATCTCTGCAACATCTGTAATTAATGTGTGAGTATTTGCATAAAACCGTTGTGTGTTTACATCCTTTTGTGGCACATTTATCATTCATTGCGATGTTGCTGATAAAATTGGCATTATATTAAAATTGTATTGAAAACATAAATGAATATGTTTTGTATTTAGAAAAGTTCAATAATTATCTTTATTATATATTCTACTTTATTGTTTAATATATTTTTACTTTTTAAAATAAATTATGAGCACATCGGGCATAAATTTTCAATAACAAAATAATCGGACATTATTCAAAAGTAATGAGTTTCTTATAAGCTCAATCACGATTCTGGCAATGCACGTGAATAAATCTTGTATTGCAAGTGATTATAAACTTTGACGCAGTTTTTTTTTTAATTTTAATGCTTTCTGTTGTTTTCCGTTCATTATAATAATTTTAACAATAGCATTTTTCTACAAGATCGAATAAAAAATGAAGATCTTCGTATGCACTTAATCTAGACGCATTGCGGGATACCACTCTTACCTAGTTGACATTCCACTGATTAGAACTAAGCGCTTTTCGTTTACTTTTATAATGCGCACAGCAAAAATGTGGAACTCTCTACCCGCAATAGTGTTTCCAATCGATTAAATTCCTAAAATTTTCAAAGTTAGCAGCCTTGAACTGAAAATGTAAGTTAAGGATCGGTTAATTTTATTTTGTGGTTTGAGTATCCTTTAAATAAATTGTAATTAAACACATAAACATTATATTGTTTAACATTGAATTTTAATATAATACGGGATTGCTACCGAATGTGTAAAAACCGTGTAAATAAAAATAGTGCCGTTTCGCGAACAGATACTGTCAGTGTTGTGTGTCGAGAACAGACGCGAGTAAATAGTGAGTTTGTGGACAATGGTACCGGCGGCGAGCGGAATAAACGACTTCGAAGGAGGGTAGACCGATATGTCTGCCAATAACAACCCACCCGCAAGTTCTCTTCAGTTACTCCGTGATCATGGCGCTTGCAACAGTGCCGAAATATCGGAAGCTCATAAATAATAAAGTACATGGTAGCAATCCCGTATCTAACTATTCTAATGTTAGTGACCATGAAAGTTTAAGCAGGAATTGGCGCGAAAAACATAAAACTGAAATAAAAAAAACAAAAATGTTAGCCATTTTATTACCTTCTCAACTTTAATCAATAGAAATAACATTTAATTATTAATTTCTTACTTTCTACTACTAAATTAAATTACTAAATTAAATTGTAGTTTAAACGATTTAAACCTTCGCACCACTGGGCAACTTGATTGCTGCCTACTGGTTCGATTTTTCTATTCTTATCTCATTTCAATTTTAAACGTTTCAGGTACACTCATACTTTAACAGCCAGCTAATTAAGATGGTAATTATAACGGTATATTTACCGGTTACCGGTACGCGGATGCTTCCTGGATAACGCTGTGATTAATTAAGTTTTAATTTTAACCGCGAATGAGGGCATTATTTACTCATGCGGGACAAGGCCCTGAATATTGATGGAGTGTGTTTACCGTCGGATTAACAATAAACAACCTTAAAGCTTAGAGATGCGAGCTTCTGGATTTATTGATGAAACGCAATGCCGGTAACTTGTCACAGAAGTGTTATGACATTGAAATTGGGGATATTTTTTGTATGGAGTGTAGATTTCAACGTGTGCAGTACTTACAGGGGTGGATTCTATACCTTATACTGACCACAAGTGATGAAAATACTTTTATCGATCATTGTTTAATCCCTCAATACCTACCTATTTTTCTTCAAAAACGCACAATCACAAATATTTAAAACCGTTGCTAAATGACATATAACTATCATTCTATCGAACACAAACTGGGCCTTAGTTGATTAAAATTACTGTTTCTTCTCTACGTGTTTGTTGGCTCTTGTAAAAAGAAAATATCAATCCAATAACTTTCTTTGCCATTTTTTAAGTGTAGGTGGTGTACACAAAATTATATGGAAAGCCAATAAGTAAACGGACTTACTATTAATAGATATAGGCTTCTGTAAATAGCTTTGGACAAGTCTACCCTCAAAGTTACGACAGCATAATCCCAAAGACAAAACAGTTTATTAGATTTCAAGTAAGTTCTTGGTGCCATAATATAATCAAAGGAATCGCCTTTGATGAGGCAGACTTAGATTTAAGGAAAATCTAATACCAATTGTCTTTAAAAGAGCAAATGTCAATCATATCTCGTATTAATGGTTCTTTAAGATAACTGATACGTATGGCTGGAGCAGCCACGATAAATAGATGACGTTATGTATTTTTAATATCGTTATGTAGTTTGGGTGTTTTGGAAACGAAGTTGGTCATATTTACCAATTATCATTTTGGTACCTAGTATTTTATTAAGAAAATATTGGTATTGTGGGTCACTTGACAGTCTCGTTAATTCCGCATAAATTTTCTTATTATTTGTCTCTTTTGATAATTTCTCATGCATGAGAAAGAAGAAAGATAAATTCGTTCCTAGTAAAACCTTTAAATACATACTTTCCATTATAATACCACTAATCTCTGTATTTAACTTTTCCCTGTATAGATAGTGCCATCCACGAAGGCGCGCGCCACCTTTTGTCCTAATCGCTTATTCAATGTTTATTATTTCATATTTTAATATTTGCCACAGACCCCACATTTCGCGATGTCCTCAATCAGACATAAACGGCGCGCGCCTTCGTAAATGGCACTATCTCTAATCCCCTTTTGTGTTCACTTCTTATCTTATTACTTTTATGTCTTATCTTTGTATCACATTAACATAAGTTACAATTCATAGGAATGCATTATAGGAAGCAATAAATCAATAGTTTCAGTTTTAATACTGTTAATAAAGTCAATGTTTTTTTTTACACTCATAAATATTTATAACGTGCGGGTTATTCATATATTTTTCAGGCATACATTTTTACAGTTGAAATTTAACTTTGACGATAAAATATCTGCAAATTCTTTTGTTTGAATGTATTTTTTTATTGAATAGAGATAAAAAATAAGTAGGTACATACTTTAAAAAAACAGTAGTTCTCAATAATTTCTATCACCGTGCTGAAATCGTGTCTTAAGTGTTGTAATCTTAAACTCTCAATGTAAAGCATTATTTGTTATATAAGGTCGAATAAATTCATTTGTTTGCTTTCATTCTTTCCAAAAAATGTCTTGAAATCACTCCACAGAAACAAAAAGATTTTATTACTTTAAAAAACACCTAAAATGTGTTATGCGTATTTTTGTAACATCAAACTCCATTTCATCACACGTGTTCCATTGTGGGTCTCCTTGCATTCCCGCTTTAACATTTGATACCAAAGTCACAACACAACGCGACATATTTCATGATAATTATCGGTGGAGTTTGTACCTACTACCACCGCGCTAGGGTAACCAGGTTGCGTGAAAAGCCGAGTCGAAAAGTGAATATTTTTTTTGGCGGGCTCAGGTAATATTATAATTTGATTTATTGACTCAGATATGGTATATTTGATGGCCAGAAACCATCTACCTACCAATACGATCAATAAACTCTACGCGCTAGCTAGTAGCACAAACATTATAAGGTATTGTTTTTAACTTTCATGGTCACTAACATTAGAATAGGTGTCGCGGCGGTATTCGTGCGAACCGGTCGTGCTAACATCCACTAATTTAGCGGTAAAGTTAGGTACTCATATTTACGCGGACGTCACGGGCGATCGAGTGCAACAGCTGGGCGCTGCGTACCTATGCGCAGCTATACAGCTCGCTATGTGAGTTGTTTACGCCGTGCGCCGTAAACAAAGTATTCATCTAACATGGACGAGATAGATGAATTGAACGAAATCAACGAAGAATGCGAGTTAAGAACACCAAGTCCTTCAGTGTATTTGAATGCGCAAGTTAAGAAGTTAGATGAGGAATATATATACGAAATGACAGAAAAAAATACAAAAACGAACAGTGAGGAATACCCGGCTTGCGGTCCGATTAAAAGAGACAGGGAAGAAGAAGAAGGAGAATGGATTACGGTTACAAAAGGGAAAAAGATTAAAAGCTTAGAAAAGATAGAAATTTACATAACTTCAAAGGAACAAATGCCGAAACAATTCGGTCTAGCTACTTTATTTAAAAAGCTGAACATAACAGAAATCACAAAAATTAAATATTTAAATCCGTACAAAATCAGAGTTGAATTTGAGAATGAATTCTGTGCAGAGAAATTGATTACTTGTCAAGATCTAATCAAAAAAGGCTGGATTTTTCAAAAATCTCTCCAGGTGTCATACTCATATGGAACGATTAAAGATGTTGACTTGGAGCTATCTAACGATGAAATTTTAAAGAAGATCACATGTGACAGTCGAGCGAAATTGGCTTCTGCGATCAGATTAAATAGACGTAGTGCTAAAGGAGATTGGATTCCTAGTGAAACTGTCAGGCTGTCTTTCAAAGGTTCGTTCTTACCTACACACGTATATGTCGATGAATTACGCATAAAAGTAGATCCATTCGTTTTCCCTGTCTCACAATGCTCGAAAT
Organism: Pyrausta aurata; assembly: GCA_963584085.1. Classification (NCBI taxonomy): domain Eukaryota; kingdom Metazoa; phylum Arthropoda; class Insecta; order Lepidoptera; family Crambidae; genus Pyrausta; species Pyrausta aurata. The sequence goes on along the minus strand of OY757266.1, from coordinate 7,629,357 downwards.
GTTGGAAACTTGGTCATGCAAGGTCAAGATGCCCCTCAGAAAATATATTCTGTCCCAAGTGTGGAGACAAACATGAGAATTGTGAGACCAATAAATATTATTGTGTGAACTGCCAGGGTGACCACATGTCCATCAACAAATCCGCTTGTCCAGAATATCAAAAAGAAAAAAAGATACGGGAGATTATGTCACAGTTTAATTGCACGTACAGAAAGGCCAGATCTATGTATGCCCCCACATCCCCTGCTGAAGAAAATCAAACCACGAGAAAGGTCTTTGACTTCCCATCACTTCCAGATATCACATATTTTCTCCAGTATTTAACATAAAAGATCACAAACAATCTAAGCCGGCGACATCTTATGCGAAAGTTATGTCATTCAAAGCAGAAGTTCATTCAGAACCAAAATGCAATGAAGAGTTAAATGCCACCAAGATGAAGAACAAGACCAAGTCCAAGGCTACCCATGACCAGCGCCGCCCCAGGGAACTACCAGCTTTCAACGAGAATTATACACACTTTCCTGATAGGTCTGAAAGTGAAAAAGGTACCACAGAAGAAGAAAGCAAGAAGAGAGAAGTAACGTTTGCAGAGCTGCTGTCCAGGTTGAAAGAGATAGTGTTTTTTAAGAGTCTAACTTGGCGGGAAAAAATATGGAGTGCGATTAAGTGTTGCGCTGAGTGGTTATTTCTAATAACGGTGGAAAACATCTCGGAGTGGCCTGTTTTAAATTCAATAATAGAATATGGTTTTAAAAGCCGATATGGACATTAAGATTAATATACTTCACTGGAATAGCCAGAGCCTAAGACCGAAATTAGCAAGTTTCGAAAATGTGCTAATCCGAGAAAAAAACCACATTGCTTCTGTTTGTGAAACTTGGCTTGACCCAGAAAGCAACTTGAAGATGAACAATTACAACATATATAGACACGATCGAGATGATGGCTATGGGGGTATCGCAATTTTCATCCATAGGTCTCTGAAAACTCAAATGGTCGGTATGTATCATGCTAACCTAGATATTGAACTCTTACATGTTAAAATACACAACTGTACCAATGTCGAAAATGTTATAGCAGTTTACTGCCCACCTTCAAGTCATTCTGCCGTTGGTGATTGGGAATATATTTTTACATTAGCTAACACTAATACATTAATATTAGGTGACTTTAATGGCCATCACACAAACTGGTCACTCAAAACCGACCTAAGAGGTACTCAAATCCACGATGCCTTGCTTGAAAGTTCTTTTGTCACAATAAACGATTGTACTCCCACTAGGATAAAACTCGTCAACGGTACCTTACAACAATATTCCCCGGATATATCAATCGTGTCATCGGATATTGCCTTAAGCTTCGATTACTTAGTTCTAAATGAGACTCTGGGTAGTGATCACAGAATGGTTAAATTGGCTACATCGGTCCCTGCCACACATCCCCCACACAAAATGAGGAACTTTAAAAAAGCTAATTTCACGGGATATAAGGAACATTTAGAACATTTATTTGTTGATTTTGAAATTTCGGACAACCTTCAAGAATCCTACAATAAATTTGTATACTTGATTAATATTGCTGCCGACCAATTCATTCCATTTATGGTAATCAATCAAAATCCAACCTCCAAGTTTACTCCCAAGGGCTATTGGAACCCATCTTTGTCACATGCAGTAGCTCAGCGACGCCTAGCATTAACAGCCTTTCGTAAAAATCCTATACCACAGAACTTGAAAACGTTAAAAGTAAAAATACACTCAGCACAAAAGCTAATCTGTGAGGCAAAAAACAAACACTATCAAAACTTTTGCTCATCCTTAGATCATTCAGTTAACGCAAGTGATGTCTGGGCAAAGATGAAATGGGTGAAAGAGAACAGGAACAGTAAATCGATATATCGATGATGAGCTAGCGAAAAAATTGCTAAATAATCTAACTCCAGATTATGTTCTTTCGCCAATCCCAAATTTCTTGTCACAGAATGAACAGTTGAGTAGTAATATCACTACTGTTGAAGTAGACAATAGTATACCAAACAAAAGTTCTGCTCCCGGTGCAGACGGAATTAGCTATTCAATGATAAAATTCTTGCCGGATAATGGAAAACGAATTCTGACTAACTTATTCAATAAATCGCTAATTTGTGGCTTTGTTCCAAGACAGTGGAGAGATTTTGTGATAATACCTATTCCTAAACCAGGACGCGATCCAAAAGACGTTTCTTCTCTTCGCCCTATTTCGTTGATGTCCTGTTTGTGCAAAGTATTCCACAATATCTTAAACAAAAGACTCGAATGGTTTTGCGAAAAGAATAATATGTTTTCTGTGGATACTACGGGATTTAGAAAGGGTCGTTCATGCTATGACAATTTAACAAATCTTGTATACAGAATTTTATCCGGTTTTTCTGAGAAAAAGGTAACGGTCGCATGTTTTCTGGACGTGGACAATGCTTACAATAACATCGACATCACATCATTGCTTTTGAATTTAGATGAAATTGGAGTAGGTGGTAAAATTTGTTCATATTTGTGGAATTTTTTAAGTGAAAGAGTTCTAAAAATTCATAATAGCCCCGTTCTTTCCAGATATACCAGTCTTGGCTTGGCACAAGGAGACCCTCTGTCACCCTTGCTCCTTAATATTGTCACGCGAAAGATTTGCATTCTGATCGAAGATGCTTTTGTTTCCCAGTATGCCGATGATTTTGTTATTTATAAGACTGGGAAGAAACTTGTCTATTACAGTAGACCTGCAGTCTGCACTAAATTCGATTATGGTATGTTTGGAAAGAATTGGGTTGAATATTTCGTCATCTAAAGGCAAGGTGTGTGTTTTCAGCAGAGGATATCGTAGGGAACCAATTAGTTTACAGATAAATGATAAACATCTGGAAGTTGTGAGTAACATTAAATACCTGGGTGTATGGCTGGATAGATCGTTGAGATGGTCAAAACATATTAACGAGTTAAAAGAAAAAGTCTCAAAACTAATAAATGTTTTCAAAATTTTAAAAGGCCCAGGCTGGGGTGTTCATCAAATCCATCTTAGACGCTTATCTATCCCTTATCCGCAGTAGACTAGACTATGGCAGCATGTTATTCGATTCAAGTTGTAATACGCTGTTAAAAAAAATTGATTTAATTCAAAACTCATGCCTGCGATTAATTGGTGGTTACATTAAATCCACGCCCATTCACGTAATGGAAAATGACCTATGTATCCCTCCTTTGCAAGTCAGACGACATTATTTGGCCGCAAAATACTGGCTCAAGAATAAGGCAATTGTTGATAACAAGACCATGGAAATTGTTGATCATCTTCAAGTACTGTGCAATGGTCGATACTGGCAACATAAAAAGATTCCAATATTAGCTAAAGTCCATCGATATCTTAAGGATCTCCCTATTCACCAGAGCAGATGTTTAGAAATGTTTTCGCTTAACATATGGGTAAGCAATGTGGATTTTTCTAACTTTGTTATCGATAACTTGGACCCGATGGCAATGGCCAAAAACAAGTATGTTAAGTCAGACTTAAAGAAATCATGTGAACAGTTCTTGTTGCGAAACTATGCTTACTGCTACAAAATTTACACCGATGGATCAAAAAATAAAAATAGAGTTGGCGCCGCTTTCTTTGACCCACAGGAGAATGTCTGTTGCAGACTGAAGGTGGACTCTAACGTTTCAGTGATGTACTCGGAGCTTATAGCAATTGCAGAGGCACTATCTTACATCAGGTCTATTAATAAAGCTAGCTTTGTCTATTATCTGACTCCAAAAGCGCATTACAACATATAGCTCGATGCTCCTCGAATTGTCGAGAAACACCGATTGCTTATTCTATTGTTGAGTCCATCCTCAGTTTGCTTCAGTTGGGGAAGAAGGTAGTGTTGCAATGGATTCCGGCTCACGTTGGTATAGATGGCAATGAACGTGTCGATACGCTGGCTAAGGAAGCTTTGGAAGACGGCGACTGCTATAATTGCTTACCATTTTATTCAGATTTGTTACATGTTGCCAGAACGCGTTGCCTCAACCAATGGCAAGAATACTTTGATGAGAGATCTCGATCAAAGGGCATTTGGTACAAAACGATTCAACCCGTTCTGTGCAGATGCCCTTGGTTTGATGGTGTAGACATGAGCCATAATGACATTACAATGGCACTTAGGCTTCGCTCCAGACATATTCCACTAAACAACTTCGCCTTCCTAATGAAAAAAAGTAACACTAATAAATGCAATGTATGTGATATAGAAGAAGACATTCAGCATATCGTAATGGAATGTGTCCGGAATGAAGCTGAAAGATTGATTTTTTTCGCCAATATTAACTACCAAGGTGAGGTTGGTATTTGTAACACAATTCTGTCAACACCTCGATCCAAAAATGCTCGGTTGTTATACAACTTAGTGCATTACGCACTTAAACGTAGAGGATAATCTATAATGTTATTACAATGAGGGTGACATTTTCTTGTAGAAAAAACCCTCTAAAAAATAAAAGAAAAAAAAAAAAACATTAGAATAGTTAGATACGGGATTGCTACCATGTACCTTATTATATAAGAGCTTCCGATATTCCGACATAGGGTGAAAATATTATAAAACTACTCTTGCGTGCATCAGGTCCGCAAAAAATTTGGAAGTCATCAGTTAATACACACGAGGAAAAGCTGTCTGTCTACCTATAGATAGAGATTCGTTTTGTATTTGTACAAAACTTGAATGAATGAATGATGAATGAATAATAATAGTCCCCCTAGCCGATTTCGACTACGGTGGCCAGTCACAAGGACCAACCGACTGCGCGGGACATATTATAGTGCACAAGTGTGTGCGCAAACACAGGTGCACTCTCTATTCCTTTCACTCTCATAGCCCGATGGGACAGCAATCTGACACGAACGGAGAGAGATCAGGCGCAGGACCAACGGCTTTACGTGCTTTCCGAGGCACGGGGGTGAAACACCGCCAACTTCCAAACTCCGGGCTTCCCTGAGAATTTCTGAACAGAAAAACTCAGGTACATATTTTTTGGCCCGACCCGGGAATCGAACCCAGGACCTCTGGCGCAGCCGTCGCTTTAAAATGCGACCCTCTAACCGCTGCGCCACCGAGGCAGTTATGAATGAATGAATGAATATTTTATTTGCTCATAAATAGGGTTACACTGAAGATAAACAAGATTCCACATAGTAACCGCTACTTGTAATCGTAAATGAGACAGAAGGAATCAAACTCTATATCTTTTGCTATTTTTTTTTATTTGCAAGGATAACCAGGGTTTACAAATAATTAGTAAGCTACAAGTTAAACAATTTTTAAACCACTTATTGGTAATCACAAGTAGTAAAAACTAAAAAAAAAAACAGGACGCATGCCTAATCACTCGGCCACCAATACCGACATTGACAAGCCTGTTGATTTTTTCAAGTGATTTCTTTAATGCGTAAAGTCATGCGCCCGGATAGCGTAATACACAGGGTTCGATTCCTTGTCTGGCACAGTTGCTTTTTACGAGTGCAATTTAAAATGTCCTGATCTGTCAGAACACTTGGACACTCAACACAAACATTACTCGAGGCGAATGCCGCTGGAGTTCACATTCCTCGTCTCACCCATTAGTGATATTGGTGAAATATTGACAAACATCTTTATTGATATGGAAGGTGAGATGAATGACGACTATGATAATTTGGTAGGGCCCATACGGTTTCGATTCCGTACTCATAATATTGCCTTTTCTTTTAGCCATTGATCAATCAATAACAAAGTTGTAGTAGGAACCTATGTAAATTGTAACTCTAATTGTAATTCTAACTAGTTATATATTATTTCAGAAAGAACTGAAACACGTGTTTATAAGGAAAGAGATAAAAAATATCAGCCTAGATTGTTTTATTCTTAGACAATCTAAGAAGCTATTTTGTCAAATTCTTTTATAGCTGAATATTGCCGTAGCGTAAAAAGTCATAACTCATAACTTTTTAAATTACGCTCTTCTCTTTGATCGTTCATGGAAGAATGGCAATTTCTAAATTAATATTTCCTCTATATTTTCGCTTGTAGAACAGAAAACAATTCAAACCTGAACTGGTATCACTTTTTATTAGACACAAGGTTTAAGATTTCGAGAAAGAATCTGAACACTTTGTATTCCATAATAACCCATAATTTCTTTACCCAAAGGTTGTCTGGAAGAGATCGCTTATAGCGATAAGACCGCCTAAATTGTACATTTCCTTTAAAAAAATGTGTAAATTCACTAATTTTGTGTGCAATAAAGAGTTATCTATCTATCTATTCGTTCAGAAGTTTTGGTTGCTAACCAGAGCTGTAAAATTGCAGCCAATGCAAGCTCTTTTACAATTGTACTGTAAATACTTGTCACTTAGTTTTTATCTTTTCACACTTATGAAGTTTAATCCTTCCCTTCTATTGTTACAAAGCATACAATTGCCGTAATACTTGGTTACAATTCTAGGTCTTGCAGAACACTGATACCACCGTTCCACAATTCAGATGACATTACAGCAACTATAGTACGGACGACAGCATGTCAAGGTAAACACTATAGTATCTTATGCAGTTGGAATAAAGACTAGTTTGCAACAAAAGTGGAAAACCTGATGTGCTGGCTGTACATTTGCATCGTAAGGTCTCATCGGCCTCCAAATTAACTAAGTTAACACAACCCGTGACTCTTACGGAGAAGAAATAAGGCTCATATTCAATTAATTGCCGCAAGCGAGTGGAAAGATCGAATTAAAGTAACTGGAACCGATTTTGCTTTATATTAAGAATGCGGATTTTCTTCAGGCATTTGCCTTGGTCATTTTTTTTTTCTTTTAGGGGATTTTTGTGGTAAAATATTACACTTTATAAATAAGATCTTTGTTTGCCTTCAATCTCACCTAGTGGTATGTGACAAGAAAATGTAAGATGGAGCGCTTAGATTTTTAGGCTGAGGATTGTTCAGTGCTTTTATCATGCAAACATTTACACTGGCTTCTTGACGGCACTAAAACTTATTCATCATTTTCCACATTAAAGGACATAGTAGGTAGGTTAAGTACCCAGTGATTTTCAACAAAGTTATTCCATTCTGTAAATCATGACGTAGTACCACTTATATTAATCTAAAAACCCACTATCACTTTGTACGGTGCATGCAATATATCTGGTGTAACTCAAGAATTGATTAGCTTTCAATTAGTGCTATGTCACTCAAGAATTATTAAGCTTTTAAGTAGTGCAATAATTCTATAAATTGGTTTAGTAGTTCTAGATAAAAGCAACTAGGAACCTGTAAACTTACAAACTTATCAACAAGACTGGAAATAACGAACCGAAAACACTTTTTTTTATCTACAGCGTATCACATCTAGGTAAAGAGTATCGATGTAAAATAAAGTGTATTAGGAGTTGGGCTGGGAGCACACTTAGCGCAGGAAATGTGTCCCATCGATTAACACATTACTTCAGGTTCGGTGCTCGTGCGACTCTGCCTTTGAAACTCTTCGGTTTGTCTCAAGGTGGAGTATAGAGCCTTCTTTGAACATCAGTTGTGAGATGCATAGGTATTAGAGAAGCGGTGGAACAGCGTTTGAGTCTACGCTCAAATTGCTCTTATCTTAGGCAGTGAATGCGTTGTTGTGTAAGTGAAGAGTTTCGTTCGCCAATTTTGTTCAAGCTATCTAAAACATGGGTAAATATCCTATCCTATCCAATCATTATATTAGGGAATCAGCCTCAGAAATCTGATTCTGACGTGGATATTACAATGTATTTACTATGCCAATATGTCGGTGGCCGAGTGGTATAGGCATGCGCCCGGATAGCGTAAGACACGGGTTTCGATTCCATCGACACAGTTGCTAATTACTAGTGCAATATAAAAAAAGAATGAACATCAAAAATGAAAATGAAATATTCTTTATTACGTATCTTGTGGGGTTTACATGTGTTGTGATTGTGTGTGTGTGTGTGCGCGTGTGTAAAATGTATGGAGTGCGTGTGGTTACATGTAAATATTCTCGTAGATAATATTTTCAATATCTTTATAGGTTTTTGTCAAAAGCCAGTTTTGCATTTTATTTTCACAAATATGTGTCGTATTAGGATGAAAATTAAGAATGCTATTTGATATTATCAATTTTTATTAGTTGCTGCTGTTTTAATTTTATTTATGTAATCGTATATACAGTCATCATAATTTATTTCACACTGTCAAAGCACTTTTATTTTGCTTAGTCGTATTCACATGTTCAATCCTTTGAAGGTAGAATAACCGTAGAACGCAGAAAAGCTTGCTACCCATGGGTGCGACAAGTTCCAATCCTGTCCATCACATCAACCAAATCTTGTCCGTAACATTTTTGAGAAAGTGAGCAATCAGTACTATTTTTAACCTTCGCGCAAAAGGCCAAATAAAACTTTATGGGATCCATACGTCGGGCCGACGTATCCGATGTTTTCCCATTTATTATGTCGTCAATATGAAATCGAATGCATGCTCACTTTTTACGACGATACCGTTCACATTATTTTATGTGTGCCTTAGGGGCACATAAATCTGTGCCCCCTACACATTGATTTGTTTGAACGGGACAACAAGTTGTTTTATCATTTTTACGGCAGCGACTAATACCATTCGTCTTTCTTCGTCTGAGTAAGTACTCAAGAAAAGTTTCTTCTTATTATGGCGGCGGGTGGAAATTGGCTGCTAAGTTGGTACATTTTTCTAATTGTTATGTATGTCTAACTTCTATATACATATAATAAAACTGTAAAGTAGGTGAATTCTGTACATTGCATATTTAAAAAAAAATACATTGACGCTACTTACACGTAATAGATACCAAAAATATATTTTTTGTATTTTTTGTCTGTCTGTCTGTCTGTCTTTCTGTCTGTCTGTCTGTCTGTCTTTCTGTCTGTCTGTCTTTCTGTCTGTTTGTTCGAGCTAATCTCAGAATCTACTGGACCGATTTTGATGGGGCTTTTTTTATTTGACTCAGCATCACTTGGAGAGTAAACCAGGATAGAAATCGATGTTAGTGTCGGTGTCTGTGATTTGACCTGGGAATCATTGTGTTTGCTGACCGTGTCTTTCCTGGGTAGGCTTTTTGCAGCGGTAACCGACATCCACGCGGGCGGAGCCGCGGGCGACCGCTAGTCTTCCATAAAACAGCACCAGTTTTTAAATTGATAACATTTTCAGTGTACATATGCTTAGACAGTAATAATCCAGATACTTATTTTATATACACCCCAAGTTCAACATAATAAGTTATTCTAAGCGGGCAAAAAAATTATGTCTCGTTAAAGCAAAAACAATAGTGCGTTGGTCATAGGTAGAGAATGCATTTAATCATTTAGTCATTCATTCGTAAAACTTAGTTCAATTTATTTAAATAAGATAATAAAATACCGACAGCGTCTCAGCACTTAATGAGTGTTATTTCAATATTTTTTCACATATTACTATCTGTTCATTACAATAATTTGATTGAAACCTGTGTTGCCATCCTAATCTTGCGGCGCGCGCTCCTACGCACATCATTTTGAGTACTTACCTATTTTTTGCTTGTTTGAGAACCCCGTAAAGTAGTTGCTTTCGAGACGTTGTTCCCCTGACACAAAACTGACCTACCAGGGCTCAATTTTCGCGTGTGCTTTCCCTTAAACTTATCTGAAGACCTGTGTGACTGTGCCTGTGTCCTCGGTGATCACCTGCAACCTGGAAACCATCTACTGGCGAATAATAGGTGAGTCCTGACAGACAAAACCTCCTTTATATTTTTTGCCTACCACGTTGAATCCACTGCCGATCTCGAACACTATCAGTTAATTTATTTGACCAACTAGCCATTTAAGACAAGAGAGGCAGAACTATGTGCTTCTTCCTTGCAAAGAGATGCTTTATCTGGAATCGTCCTACACTGCCGGCGTCCGGTCCGTGCCTTCATTCAACATTCCAACAACTAGTTAACGAACGGAAATTAAGTTCTGTAGTACCTAAATAAGACAAAATGCTTATAACATGTGTTTTTGTGAGCCTATGCTTGGTAAAAGATATGGTACAGTACTAATATTATATGTTTTTCAAAATCACACCGAAGTTGATATTTATGTTCATCATTAATATTAAGTATGAGATTTAAAAAACCGGTTAAGTGCGTGTCGGACCCGCGCACTGAGGGTTCCGTGCCACCCTTAACTGAATTCAGGATCCACTTACTTTCACTTAACGAAAACATCACAATATATTGCGACAGCAAAAATAACTTTGTTTTTCATAGTGTTTGTATGAAAGACAAAGTTATATTTGCGGTTGATAAAAATGTGCAATATCTCAAAAACTACTGGTTCGATCTCCTTCAAACCAATTTTCGTTGCAATTTTTTGTTGAGATTTACATCATATATTTTTTTCAAAATTTTCACTTTCTTAGTTCAAAAGTTAGAAGGGGGGGGGGGGGACGCCCATTGTACCACTTTGGAAGCGTCTTTATCTCAAACCTTACACTTTTAGAAAAAATGGTTTTAGAAACCTCAACATCATTTTAAAAGACCTATCTATAGACACCCCACACGCATAGGTTTGAGTAAAAAAAAATTTTCGGTTTTAGTTTCATGTATGGGAGCCCCCCCTTAAATATTATTTTTTCTTACTTTTTGTATCTGAATCGGAAAGCGGTGAACAAAATACATCTACCTACCAAGTTTCAGCTATGTGATGCTTATAGTTTCAGAATAAAGTGGCTGTGACATACGGACGGACAGACAGACAGACAGACAGACAGACAGACAGACTTGACGAAACTATAAGGGTTCCGTTTTTTGCCATTCGGCTACGGAACCCTAAAAACAATGTAAGGTGTTCCAAAATTGACTCTTGTCTATACAAAATGTGTCTACGTCACTTCACCTGTCTCATTAAAGCATTGGAGAATAGATTTTTGGGCCCTTTTCATCAGACAATTAATTACGTTTAACTACCCAAATTGACTTGACGTGATTAATTACGTTACGGATTATTAATATTCAAACGTTTTAAATAGGAGTCCCAATAATATAGACATAGACACTGGATGAAGTCCTGTTAACTTAAAATTAATATAAGGTTACCATCCACTATTTGACTGTAACTTAGCTGTAATTTGACGCTACTTTTAATGCAATTTAAAAAGCTTTGCATGTTTCTGAATTAAGAAATTACGTTAAGAACGTCTTCAGTAGGAATGACATAAACAATCAGTGTACTTCTGAATCAATTTGTCTTTTCGTCCTTACTCAAATAACATCGACACGAATCAATTTGTCTTTTCGTTCTTACTCAAATCACATCAAAAAGAATTTCATGTTACAGAAAACAATAACATATCGAGTTTCAAAATGATGCTCCATCCCTCGATGTTTTGTTTTGATCGCATAAATCTGCTTATGAAGACGGGCATTCCGTTTATAAAAAGCGTTGCAAGTCAGTTCCGAAAGGCTGGCTCGCTCATTGTTCTACCGATGACGAGGCTGACATTGTTCCCGTGTTGCTATGGAACACTCGATGCGTGTTCCTGTTTATTCTCATGTGTCGCTTTTAGAGCAAATCCCCATTTTTTTATTCCATTTATTCGTAACTGGTGACTTGCGACTCTGGGTATTGTTCAGTTGTTGTAGTATGAGTGGGAAAAAATATATAATTACTAGCTTTTTCCCGCGACTTCGTTCGCGTGGACTTCAGGTTCGTCCAGTCTAGTAGCGCAAAAAATGTGTTTTTTTTACGACCTCACATTAGAAACCTCAAAAATTGTAGCCTATATGTTATTCTGATGTATAAGCTATATTGTGGTAAAGTTTCATTCAAATCCATTCAGTAGTTTTTACGTGAAAGAGTAACAAACATCCATACATCCATACATCCATACATACATACTTACAAACTTTCGCCTTTATAATAGTAAGTAGGATTTTACTTTGCTCACTATCTCTAGTACAATGAATGTGAGTAACGACTCCTCATCAGCTTTCAGTAGTACCATTCAGTTCTGCGTTAGATTTGGCAATTTGCCTTGCTTAATGTCTCACTCAATTTTGAACCTAAGCTGTGATCTGGCATATGAAAAATCAATTTATGTTGCGATATCAAGGAGAATGTTTCTATGGTTATTTTTTTATCTAATTCAACAATATCATATACATTCCTATAGGTCGAATTGATAACTCCTTTTTTTTCAGTCGGTAAAAAAAAACATGCTTTCATTTCGGTAGCTCATATAGTCTGGTGCTGAAATTGTTAGCAATGCTTTATTGCTATGGACAGGAAAAACACCATCGAAAATAACTCCAGAATGAATCATCCGTTACTATAGGAGGTTAAAGCCAGCGAACAAAAATAATCTTTGACTGCCTGATTTGATGGACTCTTAGAGCTTTTTCCAGTATCACACTTGCTGTAATCAAACTTATTATGTAGTTAGCACACGAACGCGATAGTCTACCGATTAGAACCGATCATTGCTACCATTAACACAACTCTATTAGCCTTACAACGGCCGTAAAAACTGTCGGCTATTTAACAAGTGTATCACGTCTTTGCTAAGACAAAGATACGAATCGAACTTTGGCTATCATCCTTCCGAGTCATTACGACGCGACTCACGAGGCGGTTGGGAATTTGTTTTGTTCCGCAAATAATTAGAGATAAACAGTGAATAGGTTGGCACCCGTCTATGTGACGGTACGCCATATTTCTTTTAGTATGTTTTTAAAAGCAAAAAAGTGGTCTCATAACAAGCTACGCCAGCTAAATAAAGCGAGTAATAAATGAAGTTGTTTTATGTATTTTTATGTGTGATGTGCAATTACTTAATTTATGTTATTCAATGATTTTTCGTAGAATTTTTCCAATATTTGTGTAAATTATTAAACTCCTATAAAACCAAATATTTTTCGTCAACATGTCACACCTTCTGAAGCAAACAAATCAATTTACAACTCTACAAAAGAAATATTTCGTAAAAAATGTCGAGAAAACAATAAAAGGACACTTGTAGGTTACAAATAAATATATTTCGGTGTTGTCACCGAACATAAAAAGGAATTTATCGTCGGTCTGTTTTCAGGTAACGTTGTTTTATAGTCAAGTCATCGCAGACACGTAGAGATGGTACAGTCAGCGTCAAAACTTTCCTTCCATAAAACCTTACTATAACAGAAACAAATATCTAAAATGTTAACCTAGAATGAAACAAATTGCTTACGGTACTACAATTTACAATTACTTTGTGCGACAGGAAATATCATTATGATTTTGTCGATAAATGGTCTTTGCTCTTGAAGAATTTTAACACCAGTCTGTTTATTTAAAGTTAAATGTTAGCGCCAATTGATTAAGTGGTTATATTTTAAATATTAAAAGTGGCATATTTTTGTGGGCGACTGTACAATGTAATAGTAAAGTGTGTTGAATTATTTACATTGCTGGTGTGCGACGAAATCTTGATCTGTGCTTAGGTCGATCATGGCTGCTTTATGTTCAGCTAGGACACATATAATCTGAAAAGAGGGTAGCAGATCGTCAATTCTTTGAACTGACGTTAACATAATAATTATATTATATCTACAGATATATCTGTGCTATCTCATCTAATAGGTACCTACATAAAACACTCATTAACTTTCATTTGGTTTTCGTAGACATAGGAATATTAAGTAGACAACAAAAACGCTTGCAGCATTCTAAGTGGAAAACTACAAGACAGGTTTTACTATCTTCAAGAAACTTTAGAGCAAACTCTAAATTCTAAAAGCTTGCAGCTCTTACTGTCCTGTTAGTCTTAACAATCATTAAAAGTGGAATCCACCGAAATGCTAGGAACTAAAAGGTTAACAGAGTGCACATCTGTCGCCGCGTTCCAACCAAGATACTAGAGCAAAGTAGCTACAATACTACACTCAGTAAATAAACTGCTGCTAAGAAAATGTCACGAACGGAACACGACAGAAACCAGGGCTGTCCCAAGCTTATTGTTATTTTAACGTGACATCTGTGTGATGCCAAAAAAATACTTATAATACTTGTTTAATCAGTTAATGTCAGTCAGAAACTGTGACTGACATAAAAAAGAAAGTTCCGGTATCATCAGAAAAGGCATACAAGGGCCTTGGAAAGTTTATTTATTTATTTAAAAACTTTATTGCACAAATAAAAGTGTACAAAAGGTGGACTTAATGCTAAAAGCATTCTCTCCCAGTCATACCTTTAGGTCATGCAGAGAGATTGTGATGGGTGCAGGAGAGTGTTGTAAATAGATATTAAAATTGCAACAAAAAACTAAATGTTTTTATGGAGCTTGACTCAGTATTTTGTTTCTTAAGAAATTACAGCCACTACTGTAATCTTAAGAGAATCTATAAATCACATAAATATAAATCGAAATAAAATAATATCTTGGTTAAACAAGTGCAGATTTACTAATTATAAGCCGCTAAACATGTAAAACGAAAATTCAAGCGTCCTTCAAAGCCTGTTCATGGCTAAATGTGACGGTATAAGAGATTTTGTCATAAAATAATGGTTAGAAATCGATTAAAAGTAATTCTTAGCCTTTTATAAATGCAATTATAAAAATTGAGAGTATAAATCTAAAACATATATTTATGGTATTAGCGCAGTTAAAGTAAACGGAAAGAAATTGAATGAATTATTCATCGAAACATAAACTGTGTTATGGTACGGTCAAGCTGTAAAATATTTTAACGACTACTTATGTTTATTACCTGCACAATAAAAATCATATGCGCAAAAATTTTGTAGCGGTCAAGCAAACCTTATCATTACATATTATCTGACCAAAAATATTAAAAAAACGTGTCATAAAACTATACATAAAAGGAAAACATTTAATCAAGTTATTTATAAATGGCCAGGTAATTATGTAAAGCAACTTAATTCCGTGGACTTAAATCTATACTAATATTATAAAGCTGAAGAGTTTGTTTGTTTGTTTGTTTGTTTGTTTGTTTGAACGCGCTAATCTCCGAAACTACTGGTTCGAATTGAATAATTCTTTTTGTGTTGGATAGTCCAGTTATCGAGGAAGGCTATAGGCTATATAACATCACGCTACGACCAATAGGAGCAAAGATATAGTGGTAAATGTGTAAAAAACGGGAGAAAGAAGTCACTATTCCACGCGGACGAAGTCGCGGGCAAAAGCTAGTAACTTATTAATTGTCGTTATTCAAATCAGAAGTTCTTAAACATAAGTAAGTTTTATGCTCCTTTGAGGTTATTTTCTAACGACCTCTGAAACTAATTTTAATAGGCAAATCAGCTTTGATATCGGCCTCCTTTAATTTCCTACAGGCCCCTTAGCGCACCCAAGTAGCTCACTAGTAGATTATACAATCACATTATTACAATAATACAATCATTTAATGCAGAGGTTTTCGAACATTATTAAGTTTCCTGATCCCTTGAGGTTTTTTTAATGCGACTAATTTTGAATAGTCGAAAAAATTAGCTTTTATACCGACCTCTTCTTATTTACTACAGGCCCATCAGACCTAGTTGCGTGATCAAAAGTTAACTCAACCAATGGTTTAACGTCATTACCAGCGGCTGAAATTTACGATTTTGCGCGTTTTAAAGAAAAAGTTTCTGAAATGAAAATATTAAAATAGCTATTCTAACATTTGGTTAAGGTATTTTTTTCCACAAAAACGCACAACCGTAAATATTTATCTAATGTGACCTACACTTAACCATTAGTTTAACTATCGAGCACTCAACAAAGCCTAAGACTACTTTTGTGGTACATATTAAAAAAAACGACCCCTAAAACTAATTTCAATGGTCAAAATAATCAGCTTTTGTACCGACCTGTCCTAATTTCCTACCCCTTAGCGCCCCAAGTAGATTCCAAGTGACATAAGGGGGCGTTTTCTCTCACTTTGAGAAAGGCTGACTGATTTCAAATAATAGCGGTTTTCGATCATTTACGTAGGCAGGTACACTATAATTAACTTTGGTGGCAGCCCTCAGCCCTGAGAGCCACCCTACGATAAAAGCGAAGCGAGAAGAGCGTTTAAGTCTCAATTTATTACAGCGATGCTCTCTAATTTGTGTGTTCTTTCACAGTATTAAACTTTGATGTCGAATGATTTAATGGCAGGGGCGGGGACCAATTATTCTGTTCTTTATAAGATATTAAATTGAACATTATTAAAATAAGTGAAACAAGATATTATCCTAAAACAGATGTAACATTTGGATCATCCTTGAGGTTCCAATTAATTACATCAATTAGATCTTAATAATTTATATATGTATAAATAAATCGAAATTAAAATATTATTCCATATTTCTGTTTGATGATTTAACCCACAGTAGTAGTCGTAATCTAAACCATGACGCTATAGTCTTAGCTAGAATGAGATAATAAAATCTTATTTCACAAAAATAAATTACTGAATACAATCAATATTACAGTAAAATTTTTAGTCGGAATTGAATTAGAAAACTTCCCATGCAAGATCGAATACTTAAAAAAACAAGAAAAAATCCTAGCAAACGTTTGCTTTACCTTGTTATATTCTTGTATAAAATTAAATCAACTTCAAATTACTATTTCATGCAAGTAAAAAAGTTTTTTACGACCATTCTAGTTACATTATCAACAACTGCATACCAATTGAACAGCCATCGTAAAATCTAAATGAAAGAGATGGTATCGAGATTCCATACCATTTCATTCAACGAGTATTACCCAGAACCAAGATTTTTCTATTCGAATAATGGAATGCATTGGAGGAGAAAATACGATAGGAACAAATGGCGGGCCGAAGATCATTGTGGATTTCTCAGACGAATCTAGCTAAACACGCTCGTTAATTCTGAAAATTCTCAATTTTACCAACTGACAGGTACTGGAGGGTGATTAAGTAACATCGGTCTCGATGTCATTGCAACCAGTGGGGCAATTCACTAACGGCAACATCGCCACTGTGCTCGACATCGAGCTTGAATTTCAGAATAGCTTGACGGTTCTAAATGCGCTGCTCAATGTTTAAGTAAAAGAAAATCGTCAAACTATGTTGTCGTTCTCGATGACAGCCTTGTCATTTTCTTAGTGAATCGATATCCTGAATATCGTCGGAATAAGACATCCATTACTCCTGTGCAAAGATAATTTTGTTGCCAAAAAAAGGGTTTCACACCGCAAGGTTTTCGGACCGCGGTACGAATCGCCCAAGATGTCTTTTAAATCGATCCATTTCATAGACCACTGCGTTGCGAATAACCCCATTATGAAATATCACTTGGCCAATACGCCCCGCGATTCGGGGTTTCGTGGTGCGAAACGCCCCAATAGTCGAAAAAGGCCCTACCATGTATTTATTATATGTTTTTGGGCCCTATTGTTGCCAGCTCGACCAGGTATAATCTACTGTGGCAGCCCATATTTTTAAAGTTCACGGCTTAGTCCCGTTGAGTCTATATATTGCCAGATTCTTTGGAGCGTGATATCTGCTATCTCATCCAGGTGCATAATATGCCTCGGGTGGCTGGATACTTCTTTTGCTCATAAGCGGACCGCATGAGAAGAGGTTATGCATGTTTCTTCTTCTGTATTACAGAATCTGCACAGAGCGTTTGGTCATGTTCATATTGGATAAATTGGCCGTCTGAGCTTATGTTCATATGTTGGTTCCAAAGCTTTCTCTCAAGGTTTATCTCTGCATTTATTAATGGCAAAGACCTCGGCTTGGAAGATCAAGATTTCAGTCCCTATTTTTACACTAACTTTGAGCTTAGCCTCTCTCCATAGCTCCCACAGCCTCCATCATTTCCCTTTTTGGATCCGTCCGTGTAACAGACGTAGCTACCTTCCTAAATGACTTGGCCCTACCATGTAATGGAAGATCTGGGAAACGAAATCATAGTCGCTTGTCATTGACCTAAGAGATATTTTAGACAAATAACGTGTAAAATAAATATATAAATTACCGATTGATAAAAGAATATGATTAATAAAATTTAATCAAAATAAATATTTACACCTATTACAATGTATGCAAAAACAAAAAAAAAACAAAAGTTATAATAATAACAATAACTAAATTAATACTATTTACAATACTATTTACATTTACACATCAAAAGCTTGTTGCCTTGTGTGTGGCTAGCGATGATATTAAAAAAAAACTGTTCGATAATTTTATACCATTTCTCAAACATTATACATGTACGTACATTCAAATACAAAGATAAGAAAACGTTTCGCGTTTGTCATAATCTCCATTATCAAAGGAGAAGGCTCGTTTTATGACCTACTTAATTCATTTGCTCACCAGTAG
Organism: Pyrausta aurata; assembly: GCA_963584085.1. NCBI lineage: Eukaryota > Metazoa > Arthropoda > Insecta > Lepidoptera > Crambidae > Pyrausta > Pyrausta aurata. The sequence goes on along the minus strand of OY757266.1, from coordinate 7,610,985 downwards.
ACGCTGGCTCTTTATTCTTTTAACACATTTCGGGGCTTCAAATGGGCTTTATAGCTTCTGCTAATCTTCACTTGTTAAATGCCCCCTGGATCTGTTAAAGAAAAAGGTGCACAAGCAACCCAAAAAAAACACTGAACACTGCGATGGAACTATTTGCGTTCCGTAAGTACTAAGTTCAGTGATTAACACGTTCCGGGACACTACTCCAGACACAATAGATATTTTATTGTTTTCACGCCCGTAGGCGTTCACTGTCCCGGAACGTGTTAAGGACAAAATTTTATTTTTTGGGACGATTAGGTACTTGAAAGAGCTTAAATTGACTTCGTGTTATTGATATCATGGTTCACGATTTTTTATTTATTTACTATAAATAAAAAATCGTGAACCAATGAAAAATTTTAACGTGTCCTGTCGCTAAGTCATACTTACCTTCCTAGCTATGATTATTATGGTGGTAAGGATATTTCATATTCTTTCAATTTGTTTTACAAAAAAAAACTATACTTCTTCAGTCATTCGTCACATTCTACGATTTTTTCTTTTCTGTTGAATCCTCTTTAAACGCCTACTAAATATCTTTCAAGGAAAATGTCGTGTCATTAAAAACTCGTATATCATTGTTATTGTAACGTTTACAGCCATGCTCTGTGAACAGCATTGTATGCAATTACAGTTGTTTTAAAAAGTTTATTATGTTTTGTTTCAGGTAATATTCTGGAGTTAGTTAGTGTTAGAAAGGTGTAAGTTTTTTAGGGCCTTTACTGATTTTATTTATGTGTCGTATATTAAAAGGCACGTGAAAGGCAGAAATGATAAATAGTATTTTATTATTCTTAAACATATTCCATTATAAAATTAAATACAAAGCATTTATTTCAGATAACTGTGGCTATCTTTATTGCCTAAGGTTATTTAGAAGAGTTCGGGCGGGCACATATAAATAAATGGCTTATATTTTATTTTATCGAAGCAAAAGATATCTAACAATTTACACCTTTTCGAGTGTTGGCAGTCCTAATATAAGACACAAATAAATTTTCGCCTTTGTGCTAGTGTCCGGGTAAATATATTTTCTCACCTTTCAAATAAAAAAAAGGAAAGATAGGATTTAACCTTTTCTTCTTTGATTGAAACGGATACGAGTACGTTTACTTTGTCAAAGGTAAAGAAGAAAAAAAAAACTAGCGAATCGGTGGTATTTTCATAAGTTAACTGATAACTGGCTGGCAACAAAAATAGTATGTTTCATTTTTATGTTATATCCAAGACACCTACTTATTAACGTAACGATCTGTCTCTGGTTTTTGCGCCCTTAAGTTAGCGTAGAAAAAATATCAAAGTAACGAATGATAACATTTCGTCTTGACAAAATAGTACTATAAATACGCATTGTTTATACTCATATTATATAAGCTGAAGAATTTGTTTGTTTGTTGGAAGGCGCTAATCTCATGAAGTACTAGACCGATTTGAAAAAATCTTGTTGTGTTGGATAGTTCATTTATTGAGGAAGGTTTTAGGCTCAGGTAAAAACATCACGCTGCGACGGGAGGGGATAGAACAAACTCAAAACGGCGGACGCAGTCCCGGGGTATAACCGCTAGTATATTACATAAATCGAATGACATTACCTGTGCCTATGCCTAGACACAGAATTCCCTTTTTTATTCATTACATCTTAGTTTGGTCGTGAATTAATTACTTAACTAAGTATGTATGACATGTTAAAACCATTAACAAAATACAGAGACACAAATACCAGTGCAATGTAGTCACTTTTTACGTAAAATTGTAGTCAGTTGGTGAATATTAAACATTTATCCAAAAGGACATTTCAGCTGAGCTTTATGAATTATTTAAAGCTCCTAAAAGACAATTTGAGCTACCGAATGAGTTTCTAAGACGTTATTAGGAACAAAATGGATTAATCAAACTTCTCAATCTTACTTTTTCCACAAAGAGCACCGTCGAATCGGGGTCTAATCTTTTACAGACGGCGCTTTTATGATTCTGCTGGAATAGAGACGGATTAAAATATATTAGCGATCAGGCGTCTGAAATTATTGTTTCAAGGAAATCTTTTTTTTTTTCATAAGTTGCATGATATTTTCATTTAAGTGCGGAGGTATAAAACTCAGCATGGAGCGTATTACTTCAGCTATCTCTCAGCCAAATCCGGCAAACAATGACCGTTGGTGTACAATCACGTGGGGGATACATTTTAACTAGCATCAAATATGTACATGTTGATAAAGTTGGTAATAATATGCACACAGGCATGAAGGTGCGATCGTGGCCAAATAACATTAACACATTCCGGGACTACTCCAGACACAATAGATGTTATATTGTTTTCACGCCTGTAGGCGTTCACTGTCCCGGAACGTTTTAAAAAGTTTCAATTATGTTTCTTTCGCGGTTTTACCATTACAGTTTATTTATTAATAAATATTTATTGATAACCGCAACTATTTCATTTCCAACACTTATGGGTTGGCTGGAAGAGATCTCTTTTAGGGATAAGCCCACCTTTGTTCACATTGTGACTCCTTGTATTTTCTGTACATCTTATAAGTGCAATAAAGGATATAATATTAATTACCGTCAAAAAGAGGTGTGACGCTGATGCTTCTTACCTATTTCCATTAATTAATCAGCCGTTATTTTGAATAGTATTGTTATGTGTACATACATACATGTACATATTAACACACTTTTATAACGCAGTACAATTAGAAAGCACGATCATAAAATGTATATTTTTTGGCATTACGCCAATTTTACTCAATACCGTTAAAATGTCACCATACAGTTTTTTTATCACTTACAATGCCACGGTTGGTAATGAATACACGCAAAGCATATTGAAGAGTAATATCGCTTAGTATGCATAAAAAATAAGGTATTGTTCACAATAATATTACAAACTAAGGCAGAAGGCTTGGGATCATTTTGTACCATCCAGAATTAGGTACCCAATTGGTAGATAAACTTAAAAGTCAAACAAAAAACATGCACAGTAATTAAAGTTTTGTTAAACTCAAACCTAGATATTACTTTTATTTTGTTACTGACTTCAACAAATAAAATAAAAGATTAGAGGTACTAATATAGATCAAAAACGTTACGTTTTTTATTAGCATTATACATCTAAAACAGGTAAAAGTTTCCAATCTGCAAATCGCTGACACTGTAGATATTTTATCTGCGACCAACAGGTGTACCTACGAAAACTTGATAAATAAATCTCCTACAAGTTGCCGTAATTTACGTGCAAAGTTGGTGGTGTCCGTTTGAGTATTCAATGCACATAACATTCAGTAGGTTCTTTAAGTCACTAGCTGAAGTAATAATTTATTGAGACCAACTAATCACGCTAACAGTTAAGAAAGAAAAGTTCTAGATTGGAGACACTTATACCAAAGGACCAGCGTAGAACGTCCACCGAAAAGATGAACAGACGACCTTGTAAAGATCGCAGGATCACACTGGATGCAGACCGCTTGCGACCATTCGCGGTAAAAAATCGTATTGAAGGCCTTATTTGACTATTACTACGCATACGAGTACTACTATGTTTAGTACAGTAATTCGATGAAAACCCAATGGACAAACACTCAGGAACAAAATTTAACGTGGCTGGCAGAAAACATGCACCTACAGATATAATTGGTATTATTAATCTAGCACTGCCGATAACCGCAACTATTTCATTTTCCACACCAATGGGTTGGCTGGAAGAGATCTCTTTTTGGGATAAGCCCACCTTTGTTCACATTGTGACTTCTTGTATTTTCTGTACATCTTATAAGTGCAATAAAGAATATATAAATAGTAGGTACCTCTGATTTTATCTGATTATGTATCCTAGAACTGGGTACCTATGTAAGTTATTTTTTTACTTAGATAAAACCAACAAGTATGCAGACTTATAATTGAAGACATGGAAATACTGATTCTAGTTGTTTTAGTGCGATATAAGAATGTTGCGAAAAAGACGTATGTTGTTCGAAGTTTAAGCGTTTACCTATTCTCTCACCCCTATTGGGAGAAGACTTCTAGTCCATTTGATAATACAATAGACTAAAATTTTTCCTGTACAAGTAATACAATCAAGATTTGTTTTAATCGATTTATTGCAGGTCGACGTGATATTTTTTTAGACCCTTTGCACACTGCGACTTTTAGCAGCTATGCAGTCGCGATGCAGCATCAAAGCCATCTTTATTAGATTTATAAGATTTAATAGAATAAAGGATGTTGCGAATTATTCTCAATACAAGTGTCTTCAAAATGTGTAACAGTACTATTTTGAAATAAAGATTTTTTATAATAATAATTATTATTATATTTTTTTATTCACATTGTGACTTTATGTATTCTCTGTACCTACAACTTATGTGTGCAATATATAAATTCATTCTATGATTACCTGTACAAAGTAGTACTAATGTAATCCGTACTTCCCAATATAAAGAGCAAACTTCCAAAACCGTTTCTCAGAATCCAAGAGCCGAGAATGCTTATCGATCTATCTGATCATGACAGTATAATATCTATGGAAGTTCTCAAATCTCGCTAGTTCCAAGTTTATTCATAAGCCAAAGTTCCAAGGCTGTCAAAGGGATCATTTGTAAGGGTTTCTTACCATCAAGTTACGTGTTCCTCCTCTAATTTAATCAATTATACTGTTCGTGTAGTTTTGTAGGCATTGCGTTGGAAAATCAGTGAATTAATTCACTATGGCTGTCGGCACGGCTTACCGCAATCGCTGGGTAATCTCGAACGATTCCACGGTTGGTCACCTCTTTGTATGTGGGCAAGCTAAGTGACCAAAAACTGATTGATTAGAATCGAAAAAAATACTGAATGAGATTCTGAGTGTGTAATTAGAGTGGGCGGCAAAAAACCAACAGCCCTTCAAGGGCGCAGACAAAGAGCTACGAGCAGCGATGGAAGAATGGGAGCCAGCTCTACGTGACTACGCGCTCACCCAGCGCATCGACTGGCGCTACATAGCACCGGGGGCACCGCATCAGGGGGGAGCGTGGGAGCGTCTCATTCGCTCTGTCAAGAACGCTCTACGAGTCACTCTACATGAAAAAGCACCGAGAGAAGAGGTACTTCAAACTCTACTGGCGGAGGTCGAGCACACCATGAACGCGCGACCGCTCACCCACGTGCCGGTCAGCGCTGATGACCCGGAGGCGCTCACCCCTAACCACTTCCTACTTGGGGGACCGCGCGGCCTACCCATCATAGGGCCGTGCGAACCAGCATCGAGGAAGACGTGGAGGGCGGCGCAAGCGCACATAGATGTAAATGAAAGTAAGCTGGGTGCGTATTGCGATGCAGTTTTGACAGTTAAACAGCTCTGTTTTATTGTCAAATTAGCAATTCTTATTCCAATTTCGCATTATATTGATAATATTACTATAATTTAGCAATATAAATATTCATATTCATACCACTGTAGTATTATTATAATATTATCATATTGATAATATTCGTTTACACTGAGTGGGAATTGAACTGCCTCGGAATTGAACGAATTAAGTTGGATCGCAATACGCCCCCTGAGCTAATGGTTGAATATTATCAGCGCTTGCGCGCGCGCAATATTTACGATTGCGTGTATTTTGAAGAAAAAAATGGCATTTTTAATGACCACAGACTAAATTATTATTTTCTTCCACTAACGTAACCATCAGTCGAGGTAACTATTGATCACGCAACTAGACCTTAGGCTAGGCGTATTCAAGTTTTACTGGTTATTTTGCAACAGATTTTAAAACCTTGCTTAAACTCGATCGTGAAATTATTGCAACTGTTACCTAATGACATCATGATTTTAAAAGATTCAAAATAAGCACTTACTACCATCTGGCAGCTATTGACAAATATTTTAATAGTTCATGATTGATAGTCGATCTTCTTTTTAGGGTTCCGTACCCAAATTTCGTTCTCTGTCCGTCCGTCCGTCTGTCTATCACCAGGCTGTATCTCAAGAACCGATCACAAATTATGTGTTTCTATTGCCACTATAATAACAAATGTACTAAACACAAAATAAAATACCTAAATATTTAAGGGCATTTATTGCTCTATTTTGCTCGATCTCAATAAAGACAACAGGAACGCACTTGAAATATTCATCTCTGTTGTTTACCTAGTCAATGGTACGGAACCCTTCGTGCCAGGGTCTGACTCGCACTTGGCCGATTTTTACTTGAGTCATTACCACATATAAATTAATATCTAATTTCGATTGCTTGACGATTAACATAATAAACCTGCGTAGTGTTAAAATATAAACCGACAATATAAGCAAATCGTCATACTCTGTTCTAATACTTAGAAGATGTACCTACTTCTACTACTTCTTTTCGAGTCAATGGCAATTAAATTTTCTGCGCCCAAAAAGTGGCAACATCAATGGCCTTCTAGTTGGCGCTGTAAAGGTCCTCTTGCATGCAGGTGGCAGGAGAGGGGCACGACATTAAGTGTGGCATAGATTGTAAGGCGCCACATTCGCACCTACCTATGTACCTACTGAATATGCTTTATTCTTCTCAAAAAACACCGTGTTTTGATTCTAATTCAATCAATTACTTACCTAGTTTTGTGTAAGAGAAGCAACCGCGTGGAAAACCAGTTGAATTCATTCGCCACGGATGACTGGCTGTCCAATGAGACGTTACATCTTGTTATTTAAATAGCGGCGGGAGATGCTATGATCATTTGTTACATGAAAAAGGTTCCTTTTGTAGGCAAAATTACATGTTTTTGGGTTATTTGCGCAGAAAATTGGAGTAGTATGATATATGATTCCTTATACTGTTCTCAATATTTTAATAGAATGGTAAACATACAGAAAAAATATTGATGCAGAGGTATTTGTACTATAAAGAGTCAAAGAAACTCGCTGTTTTTGAAAGAAAGATAACAAAGAATCGCTTACTATAAATTGCCGTTTAAAGGTAGAAGACTGGAGCTTTCCACCTACAAGAAATTTTACCTACTTTTACAAAACTCTACGATAAATAAGTAACCTTTTAAGTTAGTTCTTATACTCTTCTATTTTTTACTATATTTCCTATATTATGTTGAGCCCGCTGCAGCTTTGGAAATAATTTTCTGCCACGTCGTGTAAGCACCTCTAGCTTTCTTCGCTTATAAAGAATAGTCAAAATTTATATAATTATATATTCACGTCCATACCATAACATGTGCGTATGTGCATACAGCCTTGCTCTTAATAATAGCTTTTGTTTAACAAAACGATAATAATTTCCATCTCTCTACATAGTATAAAACAAAGTCACTTCTCGCTGTCCGTATGTATGCCTAAATCTATAAAACTGCGCCACGGATTTTTATGTGTTTTTTTTTAAATAGATAGAGATTTAGATTTAGATTTTGTTTGTGTAATGTTTATACAGGCGGACTTTGAAAACATTGGCAATATTTCAAACTAAAACCTATTAATGATTTATAGTCCTTTCCACATATTAAAATGAAAATCAATTGATTTGATCAAACCGAGAAAAATCATAAAGTTTCACTCCGATTTCCGAGATCGCGGAGTAATTTTTTTAATACTTTAACATTATTTGTCAATTTTAGAAAATTTTAAACTAATTTATTAGTTTGATTTTAAGCAATAATCAATTCTAAAGTGTTTAATATATTTTTTTTCGGTTTCATCAAATGATAGTTCATAACAATTGATTTTCATTTTAATATGTGGGAGGGACTATGAATCATTAGTAGTTTCTTAATTTCAAATATTGCCAATGTTTTCAAAGTCACCCTGTATAATAATGCCGGGGGTGAAAAGAAGGTCGCTAGGTCCGCTAATGAAATACATTTTTTTAACATCATTATTCTAGTGTATAAAGCTCTCAACTGCGATTCGTTAGTGGAAGCATACGCGATTCCGCCAGACCTGAATGGTGACCTATTAATTATTTCCTCTTTGAGCTCCAACTTGCCTTTCGGTGCTGATGAAGGGAAATATTGATTCCTTTGATGCACTCCCGGGCTTATTACGTGGACAAAAGTTAATGTTACTGAACCATGTAAAATGTGGATAAAGGTATGTAAAACGTAGGGAGGAGATCAGATAATGGAGACCACTGTACCGTTAATGATATAGGCCATATCTAACTAGACAGGTTTTCAGTAGGCACGAACAAAAATGTATACTTTTCATCTAAAATTTAAGCAATGGTATCTGACGTTAAATGTTGTTACCAGCGTTTAAATATTTACGATTGTGTGTGTTTTGAAAAAAAAAACCTTTAAACCAAATGTCAGAATGGAAAAATGACTATTTTTTTTTCAAAAAGCGCACATTATTAAACCGCTCGTAATTTTTTACTGAGTTAACTATCGATTACGCAACTGAGTATTGAAAATCTAAAAATATGCTCTCGGAGACCAAAATGTCCTATTCTTAACACATGATTTATCACATCAAAAAAGAAAAATCTTATTCCGATTTTTGAAATTGGCGAATTGTGGCTACAGCTTGGCACTGGCCCAACTATGTGAAACGAATAAAAAAAACTAAGACACTTTTTCTTGCCGACCGAACCGGAACCATCGAAACTTAAGTAAAATAAAAAATAAGATAGTAGATACTGAAGCTGGGGACATCAGTGTTTTCTTTTATCTTAGATTGAGCACATTTTCTTCTAAAATATAACAAACTGCGGCAAGTAATTTATTGATAGAATCGGACTAGTATTAATAGCTTGTTACAACCTCTCTATCTACTTCTACGAATATCTAATTCTCCATTACTGACGCAATTTTTAAAATAGAATTAACAAACAAAATAGTATGATCGTATCAAAAGAGATGCTCGATGCTTGTATATATCGCTAAAACTGCCGTCGTGTCTCAAATAGCTCGTAGACTTGTAGCACCAACAACTACGGAATGCTACGACATTATCCCGCTACGAAACTACGGCGTAGCAGATAAAAGAAGCTAACCTTACTTTAAGGACCCGTATAAAACAAGAGTAAACCGAGGAACATCTGGGCCAATAACTAACCGATGTGACTTGGAGCACAGGTAGTAAACCCCTTAAATCCTTAGATTTATTACCAGAGCGCTCAGTTTAAGGTTTAAATTCAATGCTTCCTTCGCCATGCAAAATCTTCCGGGCTTAATAAAAAAAGTTATACTTTTAAACTAAAATGTTACGTGCGCTATAAAAATCGGATAGATTTTTACGGTCGTGTTCTGCTTTGCGATAGTGTAAAGTTTTTAGAGGTATTGCTCACTCAATCCTCACTCTTTCATTTTATAGGTATTTTCTTGCGGAGTATTGATAGTTCAATGTGTATAACAAAATAAATGCAAGATTGAAAAAGAACTAGATACGTAACTTGTAGCTTAAACTTGTATTTAATACTTTTTTGTCTTATTTTGTGGAATGTTTTTGTTGAAAATATACTTTTGAATCCATGTGATTGTGTCAACTTTACACAACCAGTTTGATAGAAATAAGAAATAGCCTTTATTACTTATTAATATGAACTAACAACGTTATGTAAGTACAGACTATAAAGGTTGAATAACACTTTTCTACCCGTAACGGGAATAGCACCGTATCAACTGGAAGATTTCGATATTCTTTGTATGAAACTCCATACCGCAACGCACACCTTTTAAATTTGCAGCGTAACCACCTCGGATCGGGATCAATTCGGGACCCACTCTCGATATCAGCAGCGCATGCGTTGTCACGCGTTGTAAGGCTAGTCGTCCGATGTTCGTCAACTATCCATCAACTCTGTCAAACGGGCTGTCATTCACAAGAACTGTCAAAAGTAGCAACGCGATCTAAGGCGAAGCGTTTGCTATCCGGTGCCGATCCAATGCCGAATCGTTGCTAATTCCTTTACGTAACGTGCTTCCGTATGGATAATGCATGTTTGATGTCTATTCGATGTCTTTCCCTTTACGCGCGGTTAGATATGCGCCAATCTTAATTGTGTCAACTATGAATTGTCAACTGTTAGTATAACTAGTTGTGTTGAAATAAGATATAGACTTTGCTACTTATTTATGTATGAACCAACAACGTTACGTAACTATAGAGACTATACTAAAGTCGTCCATGAAGTAATAATGATACCGTTTGTATTGCCAAGCCTTTTAATACATATTGAATGAAGACTGTTGTTACGGACACCCAATCATTTGTATTAGTTTAAGGTTTTATATGTAAATAAAGATTGTTTCTGTTAGGGCCATAGTGAGTAAGCATTGTATTAGCTTAGGGCTCGTTTTATTTGAATAGAAAACCGGTTAGTTATGAATTCCCACTTGCAAGATAGGTAGGGTAACAGTTAACTAGCTAGGTAGGAAATATTACGAATTAGGTAGGTAGTTTGGTACAGGGGCGAAGGAGACCCTGGTAGGCTGTCTTGCTCAGATGGAGTGAGACCGATAAAGCCTGTCAGCTGTTCCTGTCCCCCATCTCGCACTTTCTGAGGGTAGGTAGGAAACCCATAGAGTGGATTGTTGCGGGTGGGAATTTTATGACGACTAATGTAGGTAGGTGACAAAAATGTTAGAAGGAGATAGGTACAACAACATCGGTTGTCTCCCTCCATATCTCGATGTAGGAGGGTGGCTGTAAAAAGCGTAGGAAAGAGTACGCAGATGTTTGTTTTGTGTCCGTCCTTGTTTGTTAATAAGCTACATAAGTCAATTGTGAATGTTAGAATTTTGGCAATAAATATAGGGCCGTGAGTGGGCTAAATTTGTACGCGCTCTCACGGTCACCGATCTCAGAAAGAAGAGTTTTATTTGGAATCTACAGTCTACTACATCGAGGGAACCGACCGTCGGAACATTGGCTCGGAGAGTAGTCAATATCGTCTGGTCCGTTGCGATCCGGATAAGAAGAAATCAGCAACGCGGCATCGACTTGTGCTTTGGTTGGCACATACACCGAGGGATCTACGCCGAAGCACAGTGTAACCAGGGCCGCGTTTCGGCCTATACTCCTACGAAGAGACGGTCACATTACACGGGTTGTTCCGTGGCTCGGGTATTCACCACCTAACGGTGCCAAACGGTGTCTGTCTCGAGTTTAACGCCATTCCCAGGCGGTGCAGTCTTCGGGCGAGCTGCCACAGTCGCGCAAGCGATTGTGAATAAGTCCGACCGGCGCCGGTACGGTGTGCGTAAGCGTGGGGGCCGGACTGTAGGCACTGCGGAGGGTTCTGGACATTCCAGCCAGAACTGAGCACCCCACGGATGCGTACATTCTCTGCCGGGCGGTACCTCCCTTTCGATCCTGCACGACCATCCATTCCCAGACAGGCTCCCCTTGGTAGTGTACCTGTTTAGGATTGATAGGAGTAGGGGCAGCAAGTAAGAAGATGCCGACTACGCGCAGCCAAGCTGGGAGAATGGAAGCCGAAGACTCAAGACAGCGCAACTTTGAAGAGCCACCCGCATCACCGTCTGTGCAAGCCACCGCGAGTAATTTACAACTACCCGCAGTAGGCGGACGAATAGAAACGGCAGTAGAGAGACGTCACGACGCCGACGCGCCTAGGACAAGGCCGCCGTCGTCATCGAGAGGGTCAAGCGTCGCCGCTCGTCTAAAGCAAGCCGAATTAAGAGCAGCCGAGCAGTTTGCGGCTATTGAGAAGAATCTAATCCAAAAGAGATTAGAATTTGAGATCGCTACGATAATGGATACAACAGATGAAGATGACCGTGAGAGCCTACCCGCCGGTGAGGCCCTAGCGAGGGTAGATGACTGGTTGGAAAATGCCCAGTCCCGGCGTCGAGATGTAAATACGCAACTACCCACAACCGAGATGTCTTGCAGCGTTCCTACCCTCTGTGAAGAGAGGAATGAAAGAGATAGACATATGTTTACGAGACGCAAGGAAAAAGATGCGCGTAACATGGAGGTAGATAGAAACCGACATTTGAATTCGCCGAGCATAGAATTAAATGAAGATGTCAACAATATTAAACAAGATGTGCAGCGACAGGTCGAGTCAAACAATGATTGTATAGCGAGACCCCAAGAGACTATGGACGGGGCGGAACGACTTGCTTACACATTGGAGAGGATTATGTCGAAGCGACCGGCCCCACGTCAAGCTATTGAGTTACCGATATTCAATGGAAACACGAACGAGTGGTTGTCATTTAAAGCTGCAATGGAAGATTCAACACGATCATGCAACTTCAGTAAAGCTGAGAACCTGACTAGATTGAGGAATTGTCTAAGAGGAGAAGCCAAAGAGGCAGTAGCGGCGTTATTATACCGTGCCACCGATCCGGACAAGATAATACGAACACTAGAACAGTGTTATGGGAGACCGGAAGTTACCATTGATCGGGCACTAGACGACCTCAAGAACCTGCCGCGAGTTGGAACGACAGCCAGTGAATTGAATTCGTTCGCGATTAAGGTGCAGAATATCGCGTACACACTGGACTCTGTAGACAATAGAAGCTACCTCAGGAATCCGTTGCTGACACGAGACGTGGTCGATAAGCTGAGCCCACACTTAAAAACAAGATGGTGCGACTACGCAGCGCGGTACGCAAGCTACTCGGAGCCAGAGATCGTGACACTATCGCAGTTTTTGATGGAAGAAGCGAATAAAGCGATTCGATTCGCATACGTGTCGCAACCTAGCAACAGCGCGGCGAAGAAAGAAGTGCAAGCTAAGCAGAAGGCTAACTCAAAGAAGCGAAACACTGGTGTGTACGCCACAGCCGAGGATAAGGCTGCACGAAGTTTACAACCATGACAGTAAAACAAAGATGGGATTGGTTGAAGGAAGAGAAGATATGCTTTCTATGCTTGAACAATAAGCACAGGCGAATCAAATGTAAAGCACCGATGTGTAATGAGAATGGCTGTAGCCGACGTCATCACAGGCTGTTACACACAGAGCGTGACAACAGCGAAAGTCAACAAAACCAAGAAGTGGTAGCCTCAGTTAACCATACTGTGGGGGCAGCTAAGGTGTTGTTGAAGGTGTGTCCGATCGTCATTGAGGGGCCACGGGGTAGAGTAAACACACACGCTCTACTTGACGAAGGGTCTACAGTAACGTTGATCGATCAGGACTTGGCGGATTACGTCGGTGCAGAAGGCCCGCTTCGAGACTTACACATATGCAGTGTAAATACACAGAGCGTACCACACACAAGCAGAGAAGTGGAGGTTCAGATAATCGCAAGTAACAACGAGAAACATTTGGTGAAAGCGAGAACGATGGAGAATCTCCACTTGAATACTCAAACGGTGGGTCGAAGCTGTTTAGAGTATGAACACATGCGTAACCTGAACGAGAGTGACGTGTGTTATGTGAACGCCAAGCCGCGTGTCCTCATAGGCGCGGATAATTGGCATCTGATAGTAAGCAGGAAGCTGTTGACAGGCAAACGCCACGAGCCAGCAGCATCGCTCACCAGACTGGGGTGGGTGATACATGGTCTAGCGCCGTCCCGAGTCATAAGGGAGAGAGATACGGTGTTGTTCGTTGACGACCATGGGAGAGCTCGGTCTACGCAACCTGACGAAGAATTACACAACATGGTGAAGTCATACTTCGAGATCGATTCACTGGGCATTCAGAAGAAGGAACGCGAGAACCCTGATGATGTGCGCGCCTTAGAAGCCTTTGAGTCTACAGTGAGATGTGTCAATCAGCGATATGAAGTTGGATTGCCGTGGCGCAAGGTTAACACAGTTATGCCGCCGAGCTACGAAGCTGCGAGGCGGAGGCTCACGTCAATAGAAAAGAAGATGGACGCATCGGAAGACTTCAAAGCAAAGTACACAGCCCAGATCGAGAGTATGCACAGAAAAGGCTACGCAGAAGAATGCCAAGAAGCCGACACACAGAGCCCGCGTCTCTTGTATTTACCACACTTTGTCGTGGTAAATGTTAACAAGCCACAGAAGGAATACAGCGTTTGGTTGCGGAACGTAGAGACACTTAGCAGTCTGCGTCTACCCCGCCTCTACTCTTTGACGGGGGGAGTGACTGGAAAGCAGCTGCACGTGTTCTGCGACGCTAGCGAGTCTGCTTACGCGACAGCAGTCTATTGGCTTGTAGAGTACGAGGATGGATCACGTCGTGTGGTGTTAGCGGCAGCAAAGGCAAGAGTAGCCCCGATGAAGACGCAGACGATACCGCGTCTAGAGTTACAAGCGTGTCTTATCGGAACGAGACTTGCGTCGACAGTAATGGAAGAGCACAGATGGCAGCCAGATAGAGTTACATACTGGACAGACTCTACGACCGTTCTGCACTGGATTGGGAACGATAGAGTGCGTTACACGCCATACGTAGCGCACCGCTTGAGAGAGATATGCGAGTTTTCAAGACCCGATCAGTGGCGGTGGATGCCGACGCAAGACAACGTAGCGGACGACGCGACTAGAGTCGTCACAGAGATGAAATCACATGAAGACAGATGGTTTACTGGGCCATCGTTTTTATACGAACCGGAGAATACATGGCCGTCTCAAGCAGTCTGCACAGAGAGCAGCGAGGAGACTGTATGTAGCGTCGCGACAGAGGACAAATGGAGCGTGCCAGACGCCGGGCGTTTCTCTAACTATGAGCGCCTAGTGAGAGCGATGGCGTATGTGCTTCTATTTATAGATAAATGTCGCAAGCGCGCAACTGTTTTGACCAAAGAACACATAGATAGAGCGGAAAGATGGCTGATGAGGCGAGCGCAGGCCGACTCATTTCGAGAAGACATAGAGCGCCTAGGAAGAGGCCAGAACTTGAAGGCAGGGAGTCGCATCAGAACACTGGATCCATTCATCGACGAGGAGGACGTGTTGCGGGCGAGAGGAAGGACGAGGGCAGCGGGTGTGTCTGCCCCCGATACTACGCCCGTAATATTGGACGGCAGCCACCCGTACGCGCGGTTGTTGTGCAATCGAGAACACCGTCGCGCCCATCACTCTCACAATGAACGCGTCGTCAACGATATACGACAGAGATACTGGATACTTCGATTGCGACCTACCGTTCGCGCCGTGGCCTATAAGTGCGCCTTTTGTCGAATGAGAAAGGCGAGACCTGTGACCCCTGTGTTGGGAGACTTGCCGCGCGCTCGAGTAGAGGCCTTCACCAGACCATTCTCTAACTGTGGTCTAGATTTCTTTGGTCCCATGAATATAACTGTGGGCCGTCGTCACGAGAAGAGGTGGGGAGCGTTATTCACATGCCTCACCACGAGAGCCGTGCACATAGAGTTGGTAGCGAGCCTGTCGACTGACTCAGCTATCATGGCGTTGCGGCGTATGGGAGCGCGACGAAGGTGGCCACAGAAAATGTACTCAGACAACGCGACGAACTTCAAGGGCGCAGACAAAGAGCTACGAGCAGCGATGGAAGAATGGGAGCCAGCTCTACGTGACTACGCGCTCACCCAGCGCATCGACTGGCGCTACATAGCACCGGGGGCACCGCATCAGGGGGGAGCGTGGGAGCGTCTCATTCGCTCTGTCAAGAACGCTCTACGGGTCACTCTACATGAAAAAGCACCGAGAGAAGAGGTACTTCAAACTCTACTGGCGGAGGTCGAGCACACCATGAACGCGCGACCGCTCACCCACGTGCCGGTCAGCGCTGATGACCCGGAGGCGCTCACCCCTAACCACTTCCTACTTGGGGGACCGCGCGGCCTACCCATCATAGGGCCGTGCGAACCAGCATCGAGGAAGACGTGGAGGGCGGCGCAAGCGCTAGCCGACGAGTATTGGCGCCGCTGGCTGAAAGAATACCTACCCGACCTGGTGCCAAGAAGAGGAGCTCGAGATGTCGCCGAGGTCGCCATCAAGCCGGGCGATCTAGTCGTCGTGGTGGACCACACGCTACCTAGAAACGTGTGGCCCCGAGGCGTCGTCACAGAAGTACATCCTGGACCGGACGGAGCAGTGAGGAACGTCGAGATTTGGACCAAGGGCGGCGTGTTTCGTCGACCGGCGTCGAGATTGGCTGTCCTGCCGGTGGAATAAGAAGAGGTTCGCACTTCGCAGCGCTTCACCGGGGGGAGACTGTTACGGACACCCAATCATTTGTATTAGTTTAAGGTTTTATATGTAAATAAAGATTGTTTCTGTTAGGGCCATAGTGAGTAAGCATTGTATTAGCTTAGGGCTCGTTTTATTTGAATAGAAAACCGGTTAGTTATGAATTCCCACTTGCAAGATAGGTAGGGTAACAGTTAACTAGCTAGGTAGGAAATATTACGAATTAGGTAGGTAGTTTGGTACAGGGGCGAAGGAGACCCTGGTAGGCTGTCTTGCTCAGATGGAGTGGGACCGATAAAGCCTGTCAGCTGTTCCTGTCCCCCATCTCGCACTTTCTGAGGGTAGGTAGGAAACCCATAGAGTGGATTGTTGCGGGTGGGAATTTTATGACGACTAATGTAGGTAGGTGACAAAAATGTTAGAAGGAGATAGGTACAACAACATCGGTTGTCTCCCTCCATATCTCGATGTAGGAGGGTGGCTGTAAAAAGCGTAGGAAAGAGTACGCAGATGTTTGTTTTGTGTCCGTCCTTGTTTGTTAATAAGCTACATAAGTCAATTGTGAATGCTTTGATTAAAGTAAAATAGCGGAAGATAGGTGACGCGCCACTCGAACGTGGACCGCTAAAATCAGGCCCCCGTCGCCTAATTGCGTCCAGTTAGAATCGGGATTGCGTGCGCGGATGACATACGTAAGACGTGTGACGTGAGGAGAAAAATATTATTTTTTCGGGTTAAACGTAACCAAAATGCCTTCGTGTGCTTTCATACGTTGCCCAAACCATTCTAAAAGGAAAAACTAATCGCATGGAATCACATTTCACTCGTAAGTACACGAAAACTTTAATTTCTAAATTTATTTGTAAACGCAGTCTTTTTTTGACAGCCATTTTTCAGGGCGAGATAGAAATATACGATTCATTGATGTGCGACCAGTTAGGTATGATGATGATTGATGACATATAACGCAACAAATGCTGCTTGTTGAGATTTGTCTACGCGGTACCGTTAGCATAAAATGTCGATCATAATAAATTTATATAATTTAACTTTTACCTGATATTGATTGTTGCTTCTTGATTAATTTTTGGTAAATAGTATTCAACTTCAATAATGTAAACAATAAAATAATTACCAGGTCTCTTACGGATACATCGTTGCGTGACGACAGCGCAATCTATTCATCATGTCAACTGCAGCGGGCCAAGTAGTTATTCATTACAAAATAAATTAAACTTGGAAATCATTAATTGGAAAAATCATGTTTTAACAATAAATATTTAAAAATAAACCTATATTTTGTTTTATTTTTGGTAACCCTACTCACGCCAAACATCACTCGACATTTCAAAATAGTAAAGTAATAATAACAAGTAATTTATTAGTTTTCACAAAAAACATGGAACACAATTTCGATCCGATTTGTCTGCTGACGCTTCTTGATTCTTATTGCAAGGAGACGTCAACGTGACAAGAGACATCTCAAAGCGCGCGTTTGTTTCGCTCGCACTACCGTCGTAAGAAATGGGTTTGTCTCTGTCGTCAGTAGCGTAAAGTTACACAGCTGTGTGGGTATCTTGTATGTAGTAGTGAGTAGTGCCATTTTTTAGCTGACAATAAGTATGACATGCCGTATCTTCCGCTATTTTACTTTAATCAAAGTGTGAATGTTAGAATTTTGGCAATAAATATAGGGCCGTGAGTGGGCTAAATTTTTACGCGCTCTCACGGTCACCGATCTCAGAAAGAAGAGTTTTATTTGGAATCTACAGTCTACCACATCGAGGGAACCGACCGTCGGAACATTGGCTCGGAGAGTAGTCAATAACTGTGCCTAAAAATATTGAATTTTAATCAGATATCACGTTGTTTATTCTAAATTAAAATTTAAATATATCT
Source organism: Pyrausta aurata (assembly GCA_963584085.1). Lineage (NCBI taxonomy): Eukaryota > Metazoa > Arthropoda > Insecta > Lepidoptera > Crambidae > Pyrausta > Pyrausta aurata. Next base: position 7,593,023 of record OY757266.1, on the reverse strand, counting down.
TTGGGCATTGCTATCGTAATAGCTGCCTTTTTATTGCAAAAAATATACTTTAATTTTTTTGCCATAAATCTGAATATAGACTTGAAAGGTAGCCTTCTGAAAATTAAGCATAGATAACTTATCTAAGTACTTAAATAAGTATAGTAATTTCATGTGAAGATCTAATCAATTGTAATATTGGTCTCGCAAGCCGTTTGTAACGAATGATAATTAATTTCGATTCTATGTAAATACGAATCCCTAGTCTGTGGAAGGGGATAGAGTGTTAACAAATTCCAATCTGAAATAACATTAGTTCTGTAGGATTGGCCGGCCTTCTAATCGAATAAATAGTTTTGTCAGACTGTCCTAGAAGCCTACTATTAGTTATTGCTATAGTAAAATTAAAACAAGCATTACTTTATAAATAAATGATGAAAGCTTTGAATATGTTATTTTACATCTAAATAACAGGTGATGTATAAATAAATAATGCTTGTGTTTCTTATTAACTTATGATTTTTCATAATTTAATAACGAAGTTAGGGTGCTATAATTTACTTTTAATATCCAAGATCTCAAATTTCCTTACGTTAGTATGTATAACAAAAATATAACGTTTATAATAATGAATTAATTGTCGATGTTTCAAGGGCTGAACGCAACTTTAATAAATCATATTCTCTGTTCCACAAAGTACGACCAAGATTGAATTGGTTTTCATTCAACTTATAACCTAGATTTTTCATTAAATTACTAATAAAAACATGTCATTTATTTTTGACAGTTATTTATTGCTACGAAAAGTAAATATCACCTGCAACCGTTAATAAAAGTGAAAAGCATGACCCTTTTAATAAATCAATCTATGGCTGTATTCTCAAAACAAACGATAAATAATTCATAAGTCGATTATGCGTACCTTTCAGCTTCAGAACCGTACGGCATCATTTTTCATTTCATTAATAATAAATAAAATAACCGACGACATTGTGAACATTGTCCCGATTCGGAAATAGAGTGAATCTTTATTTCACGGTAACTTAGATAAATAAATAAATTATAGGCTCGAGTTTCGAAGTTGTAAGTTCGGAACGTGATTAATTTAATTCAGTTGCTTTATTTTTTTTTCTGTATGCCACGTGTTTTCAAAACGAATATTTGAATTAAAAAAAAAACGGTTAAGTGCGTGTCGGACCCGCGCACTGAGGGTTCCGTGCCACCCTTAACTGAATTCAGGGTCCACTTACTTTCACTTAACGAAAACATCACAGTATATTGTGACAGCAAAAATAACTTTGTTTTTCATAGTGATTGTATGAAAGACAAAGTTATATTTGCGGTTGATAAAAATGTGCAATATCTCAAAAACTAATAGTTAGATCTCCTTCAAACCAATTTTCGTTGCAAGTTTTTGTTGAGATCTACATCATATATATTTTCAAAATTTTCACTTTCTTAGTTCAAAAGTTAGATGGGGAGGGACGCCCATTTTACCACTTTGGAAGCGTCTATATCTCAAACGTTAGACTTTTAGAAAAATGGTCTTAAAAACCTCAACATCATTTTTAAAGACCTATCCATAGACACCCCACACGCATAGGTTTAAGTAAAAAAAAATTTTTAGGTTTTAGTTTCATGTATGGGAGCCCCCCCTTAAATATATTTTTTTCTAATTTTTTGTATCTGAATCGGAAAGCGGTGAATAATATACACCTACCTACCAAGTTTCAGCTATGTGATGCTTATAGTTTCAGAATAAAGTGGCTGTGACATACGGACGGACAGACAGACAGACAGACAGACAGACAGACGAACAGACAGACGAACAGACAGACAGACAGACAGGCAGACAGACTTGACGAAACTATAAGGGTTCCGTTTTTTGCTATTCGGCTACGGAACCCTTAAAAGAATGTCTTCCACAGGTTTGTGATGAACTCTAGAACTGGAGATTTTATTAAGCTTACTGTTTTCCTTTAATGAACTGTTCTTTGTTCATAAAAATATTTCAAGTCCATTCTAATGAAAAAAAAATCTTTTAACGTATTTTGTTTTAAGCAAAACTTTTATGGCACATCACACAAAGTACCTTGTTTATGTGCAAGTTAAGCTATCTGGCAACACATTTATAAAGTTAAATCTTCTAAACTTTCTACCAAATCAGGACGAAGAGTGTTGCTAAGACGCAACTTGGTACTCCATTTCGGTCGAAATGTTTCATTGTACCGTCCTCTAGAGTGGGCTTCACCAAGACACTAACCATAACGGTAACTGTTAATATTTAAGCCGTAACTTAAAACTTTTGCAGGTCCTTAGCTCCCATTTTTGAAAATTTCATTTCAATATTCATTTTATTTCAATTTTTGCACCGTGGCGTAGAACTATAATGTGGCAATTGTCTAAATTAATACTTCTTTTGTCATAACCTAATAATATTATGACATTTACACGATGTTTTACGACAATGTAGAGTGTATACAGGGTGTAATAAGAGGAACAATTTAAAGTATAAACCGCTAAAATTGAAAGTTATTTTTTTACAACTTTTGCTTTGAAATTTGAATGTAGTCACTACTCGTCAGGATTGAAACATAGCTGAAACTGTTGTATCTATCTCAACTATTTGTAGATGGTTTAGATGTGACTTGCAGCAGCATTATCCCAAACCTTAGTGGTTTATTTGTGCTGTTCTTTATTGTAACCGTTTGTATTCTTTTTATACGGTAATAAATGAAAAAAAAAATGTTTTTATTTTTGTATAATAATAAATAAACATTATTGGTTTTTTTAACAAAATAAATCAAACTATCATTAGGTTAGGAACTTTTATATAAACATTGATTAGGAATTAGATACAACTTTTGATTACTAAATCTTGGAGTTAAAGCATTTTAGAGCATTAATATCAGGTCAAAGTAACTAAACAAGGTCTGTAGAATCGTTGTTTAAAATATTCGCTCCTATTTCAGGCCAAACGTTGTATTAATAGGTATTGTTCAACCTAGCTGGCTGCCTGCATGACACATATGTCATATTAGCTTGCGTATATTTTTTGTGGTTGCGTTTCCATTGCGTAGACGCAGCTCTGTCGATTTATAGGTATATAGGTATATCACACAGTGCATTGCGTTGTGTTGCATCGTCGGAATGCGCACGCAACAAATATAGACGGATGCAACGCAACGCTAATGTGGCCTCTCTAACCAGTAGCTTTGACTTTAAGATAAACGTTAGTGCAACCCATCTCTAGTGTTATAAACCGTATTGCGAGTGAAACTTGGTTAATCAGGCCCGTGACACTGTAAGTTGAGTTCAGACAGCGGTCGCCGCAACTTGCCAACTCCACTCCAACCGTTTTACAAGCGACTAGCTGCGAATAGCTAACTGGCCGTTCTGAGTTTGTTTATGAATTTACAACGGGGACAGCGATTATGTTAAGTTTCTTTGTTCGTAACTAGATAAGGAAGGTAGGTAGGTAGGTGCGTGGTTTGGCTTGAGTAATAAGTTCATTGAGAGACTCACTACGCTACCAAAAACCTTTTTAGCTAGTATACAATAAAAGTCACAAAAGTCGTTTTCATGTTTGCTTATAGACCCACTTATACACGTCCCAACATAGGCCCTACCACAGCTCTGGGATAATTCTGGGCTAGTGCTGAGAAGAAGCTGCGCAACCTATAAGAAAGTCGTATTAGTTACACAACTTATTACTAGAGAACGGGTGGACCGATTTTCATAATTTTATTTAGTTAGATTGTTCGTCGCCCTGGATAACACCTAAGGGGGGAAACAAAGTTAAAGTGCCAGGGTCACAGTATATCATACATTGGCATTTTAATAAAGATAACTAGCACTATAGACTTTGATTAAAGTAAAATAGTGGAAGATACGGCATGTCATACTAATTTTCTGCTAAAAAATGGCACTACACATTCCTTACGTCACACGTCTTATAAATGTCACCCACGCACGCAATCCAATGGCAATTAGGCGACGGGGGCCTGATTTTAGCGGTCCACTTTCGAGTGGCGCGTCACCTATCTTCCGCTATTTTACTTTAATCAAACACTATAGACCATCACGCGTAGTTGGCAGCTAGACCAAAATGGTATAAACATATAAAAGTCAGCAAGGTTGTAGAAGTAGATGCTCCATAAGACTCTATCTTTTCAATCTAGTGGCAACTCAGCAAGTTTGCTTTTAGTCGTTTTACGAGTGAGCTGTAACGGCCGCTGCTGACATTAGTGTTTGTTACGTGGCCTTTAACAAATATGCCTTTGCCGAAGTTCGGTATTAAAACTTTACGGTTGCGTCTATAACTATGTCATACTACACTTATCTGGGAACAAGGGTTCTGTTATAAGAGATGGATAACTATAAATAAATTGTACAAGTCACAGTGCAATACTTAAAGTTTAAATAAATAACAAATAAATATGCGCCAGCACACCAATTGACTGCGGTTTCGAAGGAAGGCATTTTAAACCAACTTAAAAAAAGGATGTTCTCACTTTGACCTGTATGTTTGTATGTATGTTTGTCCGCGAATATCTCACGTTTCGCTGGACTGATTATGGTGCGGTTTTCTGTAAAGTATTTTTCCTGGTGTTACGAAGAACTAGGCAATGATTATGACGGGGACGTCTGCCACAAATGGTTTAATACATGTAACATCCATGATTTAAGTAAACATATTCGTGCTTATCACACCTTGCGGGATTCGAACCCGCGACTGCTGGTTAGGTAGTTAAGAGCGTTAACAACTGCACCAAACTTTTGACGATTGAGACATTGATCCTTGTTATTTAACACTCAGACAAACATTAGTTTACATTCCAAAATGTATGTTTATCTTCCATCTTTATGATTTTTATCAAACAATCCACCAAAAATACAGGGCTACTTTTATATAAATACAACAAATAATGACCTCTACTATCGCGTACACTGCAGGTCATCAAAGAGGTAAAACCCATTTCTTGTTTCTCGTTACATAGAATCAACAAAAGTTTTAATCGAAAAACCGTTAAATTTACCATTCGCAGTCTATTTTCTACATTTCAATTAAAAAACCGATTGTTTGGTTCAGCTCTACACAAATAACTTTACAGGTATTGCAAATAAAATCTCCTAACTCACGAACACTTATTTAAATGTAAATATTTCATTTAACACTTAAAAGAAGTTGGTATTTGTTTTAATCATTCAAAAAATATTTACTAAACACCTGAAAAGATCAACGCAACGCAATTTCAAGAGCCCTAAACAACTGCCTACGAGCTACCATAACGTTCAAATTTTCTCCATTAGCAAATTGCATTTCAAAAACGTGTACCTACCCACTTTTATATTTTAGGCATAAATAGTTCGTTCTACTGCGCTTGCAAACAAAATAGGTTTGCTTGCATGGAATATGACATTATTATTGTGTAAAATTGCGTTAATTGTTCGTCTTTCATACGTAAGTATAAAAACAAAAATGTACTTTCGTTCGGAAAAGTCTGCCGTCGATGCAGATCTTTATTTTTTAACTGCACAGTAGAATGCTAGAACATCACGTGTAGTCGTATTTTTTTCTGAACGTGCGCAATGACAGGTGGTGAGGCGACCGTGTGACGTCACGGTGGGAAATTAGAGCCTTTCGGGAACGTGCCAGGAATTTTGATTCGTCACCATTTTCGAGAGTTATGCGAATACGTTGGACGTATTGCGTAACTCGGTAAACCACATGTTTTGTAACAAATATCGATGACTGTATGAAGCATTTTGTGAAGTTCATCAACATCATCATTATCAGCTGAAGGACGTCCACTGCTGAACATGGTTGTGAGCGGTCTGCATCCAGTTCGATCCAGCGATCTTTACAAGGTCGTTTGTCAATTTTGAAGTTAAGGTCCAGCGTGCTAATAAATATCTCAACTAAAGGTTTAATTTCTGGTAACGACATTAACTATCACGCAACTAGGCCTTGCTTGATTTGTCTATCGATTCATGAAGTAACTGACATCGACCATCTTATGATAAGTTCGATTAGATAAATTAAAGTTCTAACTTTATTTTTACATTTTTAGTTGCAAGCCCTAACTCTGACCAAGCCACATAAGAATTGCTATCGAATCGCTATCACTATAGTTAGGTAATCATTACCATGCCGTACCATTCGATTTTGACGCTCTTCTACCCCTTGGACAGTTATTGCGAAATATTTCAGAACAAATTGGAATATCTATTCACTAAATGTGTGAAATATCTTTTCACTGGAAAGGTATTCTCAAATAAACGAGTACGCTGTGATAGTCAATATTAATTTTTCTGTAAAAAATTGAGTGCATTTTTATGACCCTGCAGCTCTTGTGCTTGTAAATATAATCAGAAAAATGGTTAGTAAAATTGTCTATTTATTAAACGGAACTGTATTTTTTTTATTAGTATATAATATTTGAGCCTGATGTTTCAAATGTTTTTTGCGTTATTTGTTTTACAAATATTCAACGAATGCTTCGAAAGTACTGAATTTTAAACACTGCCTTTTTAAATTTTACAGTCCAGTTAAAACCAAACGTTTAGTTTAGGCTGCACTGTTAATGTATCTTCTTAATTTTTTATGTCGTTTTCTTTTTCATACCTACCTAGTTTATATTGATTTATTCTATTTTATAATTATTATGTGGTATATGAAATTTGAAATGCGTGTTTTCATCTCATAGTATCTATTTCCACAAATGAAACAATACCAATTTAGAACAAAAACCAATACTTATAGCCGCGAGGAGGAATCTGGCGTGTCCAATAAAAATTATACAGTATTTTTTGCGAGGCACTTGGGAGATTATCTACAAAATCAATTAGTGGGAACATGAATTGGCCTCTAGAGATGGCAGAACATTCTTGCCCTCAGGATACAATAAAGACTTAATAATAGAAATTCTTAGCATTTTCCGTTTCACAAAAGGAAATGGCAGGTTGTCGGGGAAAAAATTAAACGTCTGAAGGGCGTTTTATTCTTTATGTTTTATTATAGCTTTCGATCTACAGCTTTTTGATTTAATTTTCTAAGAAAAAAAATATTGCATGGTCGTTGGATTCGTTGGATTCCAGAGAATGTGACTTCTCTTTTTACTCGACTACAGAAGAGTTATGATTTAAGCACTATTTATTTATGTGTTTGTGTGTTTCACATTTACGACTAAAATACTGAGTCAATTTCGGTGAATGAGGTACTAATCGATTCCTTATTACATAATATAGTCTGGGTGAAAGGATTCCTTCTGTAAAAAAAATTGCATTGCGGATGCTACAACAATATATTGGGGTACCTACTTTATTTATTTATTTAAAAATAAAACAAATAAAACTGAACAAAAGGTGGACTTAATGCTGAAATCATTCTCTCCCAGTCATGCCTTTAGGTCATGCAGAGAGGTTGTGATACTTTAAAAAAATGCAGACATAACTAGTGGGGTATCAAATGAAAGAGAACAAAAAAAACGATTTTTAAAGTATTTATTATGTTCTCCTTTGTATCTACTTACATGTTTTTGAAAGTTTTTTTATAATGTCTTCTTCTTAGTCGCGCACTCTTGACAGAGTGGTCGTGGCTGTAGATGGACAGGGTTTCGGCTCGCCGTCACACACCGCTCACATTCAGGGCTGCAGCACGTCTGGCGATGTTTCTGCATCTCTGCTGGTTTTCCGCATTGCGAGCACATTGTATGGCAGTCGACCCGTATGGTTTTTATAATTTAATTGAGTCAATTCCACAAAAAATAAAATTTAACCCAAGAGTAATTTAGTTATAAATAAATTACAATATAAAAAATAAACACTACTTTTCTAGCGCTAAAGTTGACTAAACAAATAACTTTACAGCAAGTAATATTTCAACACAAATTAGTACATGACTTTTTTTTACAAAATGACTAAGAAAAGTGACACTACAGTAGCGTTAGTAACAAATTTTTAGCTTGACTTGGTTGAGATACTACTTACATTCTGACTGTTTTCTAAATAGGTATTATTATGGTGCAACCCGTTAACAATTTTGGTGAAGTATACTATCTAATTCAATCAAATTCAGGTGTAACCCATGTCAAACGCTTGTTCAAATGTCAAAGCTGTAATGCAACTTTAAAGTCGTGTGTACAAAGTTATAAATAGTTGAATCAAAGCAAGGGCCCCACAAGACAAATATTATCCGACGTTTAATATTTGTCTTGTGCGATATGAAGTTGTGAGAAGTTTTCTGATCGCATATTGCGAGACTCGAGTTTGTAAAGTGACCACAGATTGTTAATAACTCCGTAGGGTTGTTATGTAACCCGATAGATATCACATTGCACAAGTATCTATTATTATTATTAACCTATATCATCCCACTGCTGGACAACTGTCACACCCAGTCCAGTCTCCTTGTAAAGTCTGATAGTGGTGTAAATCACTGATATCGATACATCCAATGCGCGACTGATTGAGTGAATGGTGTGCATTTTCATAATCGTGGTTGCAGCTTTAGACGTGTTGGCATTAAAACTGCTGGTAAATCAGTCATGCATTAAGATAATGTGTAAGTGGTGCAAGAACCACTTCTTAAAATACCCCCAAATATATAAAAAAAAACAGTTCTCCTAAATGTGTGTGTACATATCTTGGTCATGCCACATACTACACTGATTGCAATTGTATTGCTTTCGTTTGCGAGTTACATAATTATGACTCTTCCGAGATGCATTGGATTCTGTCCACACGGGCAATCCCGAAGGATTATGTACTGGATGTGGTAGATAGCGTTGTCAAAGTTAGAGAATCCATTTCCGAGTGGATATTTGGATTCCATTTTTAATGAGTTATTCTGTTTATTGAGTGTCTATAGAGTGTTTTTTTTTTAAGTGATCTCTAAAATAACGTACATTTTTGTGTATATTATTTTTTAATCACCAAATCGTGGGAAATGAAATGCCCATCAAAACCATTAAACTTTTTGGGAAAAGTTCTAATTGTAGTCTTGATCATTTGCAATTATTGATGCTGCATAAATCACCATAAAAGTCAGATTTATTTTTATGAAGCATTTGAAAAGGTATTTACGATTTTAAAGGGGTAGGTAGTCTTATCTCTGGTTATATGTTTAAAATAAAATTGTGTATTTTGCTATGCATATACTTTTTCAACCCAACTTTGTACTATATTTTTTCGAAAGGAGATAGCTAGAAATCGAAAGAAAAAAAAGAGGCCATATGAGTTACTTTATCTCACCAATCCATTCTTAACAATTACAAGTTCTAAGGCCAGTCAATGTGCCCTGCCTTTCCCTTACAATTCAAAGTCCTTCACCCAAAGACCTCTCTCTCCTATAATCTGTTCAAGATAAGTTGAGGCTAATAGAGCCAACTTTAGGAGCGGAGCACTAATGATGCGGCGATTGGTCATCTATCAACTCAGATTGTCGCCTGTCCGATTGACAAGCGTTGAAATAGGCCGTGGTCGGACTCAGAGCGGATAGTTTGAATTTATTTTATTAATATAAGATTTAAAAAACATCATTGGTGTTGATAGTTTAGCTTTTTGTGACTTCACATTGAAAACTTTTTGTAACTTTAAACGCTCTAAGGTGGAGGTTAGAGTTAACATCTAACTTTTCAACGTTAAATAAAAATAAACAGCAGCAAAATGATGACTTAATCCATAGTTGGCTACCCAGGATTTGTGCAAGTGACCCTAGCTACCCCATACTAATCATAGGAGGATGAAAAAGGGTCTTAGATTTTTTATATGGAGGCAGGCTCACTTGGTATTGTTTTTTTGTTGAAATGGCGGCCACGATTGAATCATTTAAAAATAAGATTACATAAATATAAATTGACAACATACTTTGGTGAAACTTTGTAATTTTTTTTTTGAGTAAATATGTAGGCTGACTTTTGTGGAATGCCTGACTGAAGATTATCAATGACAGCAACAGTATTGACAACATTTATTTACAGTGCGTCTGGCCAACGGTGACAGTCGGAACTAACGCTGTCAAATTCAAAAAATGCGGTTGTCAGACCGAGTGTAGTGAAATCTCCCCAATCTTACAAGAGATTTTTTGATTTGCCCTTTTGTTTTATTTTCATGCGGGTTCTGTGTAAACTTATAATATTATTGTTTTTAAATACCGTACAGCAAAACTCCTCAAATAAAGTTTAAATTTTCAATAGTATTTTATTGTTAATACAATTGTTTCGCATCTAAAATGGTGGAACACACATGATGTGCCTCTTATGGTAGAAAATGCCTTCAACGACATTTCCATCCAAGAAATCTTTTCTTTGACTGCCATGTTAGGGTAAAATTCGTTAAAGAGCTTCCTAAACTCCCTGAATCAAGGTAGATTTTCTTGCTCTGGCTACCCTTTTGAATGCTAGCGCCCCCCTGTCAATGTCATCCATTGGCCAGAAGATCCTTGTCGCATTGTACGTGTAACTGACGTATGGGATGTGCCATAAAGAGTTATCTTATCTTACCGCCTCTTATATATTTTGCAACTACTACGCTTTTAGTAAAACCACAACCAAATTGACCAAGAATCGGGTAATGACTCATCTCCGAGAGTGCCGTAATCGCTTTTATAGGCACTTTGTGATGAAAATCGAAAAGTTAAAATGAGAAGGATTTTAAGGGTTTAACTTCAGTGACGTTTGAGCTCCTGTCTTTGATAAAACGATCTTAATTAGTGGAACAAATTATGATAACTATGTATATTATTATAAGCGACCTGTTTTTGAAATGCTTTGCGGATTGCCACTTTTAATATTTGTGGCGTTTGCTAGTGTATACCTAAGACTGCTGGGCATGCATTAACGAGCCATCTTCTAGTTTCTACAAGCAGAAAATTTTCTTTTGCAAACTTTAGGAATCTTTTTATTACACTGTTTGGCAACTTTAACAATGTTTTTCGCTAACATTCTTAATAACAAAATGACTGGGTACTAGTTTGCGCTGTTACTGAAAAACCGTCCAAGTGCGAGTCGAACTCGCGCACGAAGGATTCCGTACCATTGAACAAGTAAACAATTGATATAGAGATAAAAGGGTAAAAATGGCGTTTGTTGTATACTTATTTTATTAAGCTTTTCGTATTTTTTGTTCTTGTACCGGCAAAAGGAATACATATTTTGTTAAAATTTCAACTGTCCAGCTATATATACATATAGGTACTTGAGTTATAATTAACCTAGTAAAAGCAAACGAACAGACGGACAGACAGCGAAGTCTTAGTAATGGGTTCCCATTTTAAACCTTTGGGTACGGGAACCTAAAAATACGTTCAAATTAGTGAACAAAAAACTTTTTTGAACCCGCAAGGCAGGAAACAAAAATAAAATATACCGTAAATCAGGCAGTTTCCCAGAAAGACGCCCTTATCTTTCCTACGGACTGTTAGCATCTGTAACGATGTTTTGATAGCGCCCGCTTTCGGATACAGCTATAATTAAAATGCCATTATGAAAAAGTGAAAACGTTTTATTCTGAAAATTGGTGAGGAAGAGCTTATGACGTTTCATACTCGGACCAACATAACAAATGTAGTGTGCGTAGTTTAAAAAAGATATAAACGGATCGGGACCACAGCTGGGCAAATTTTCACAGGACTTTATTTTTATATCAACTACTAGTGGACCCAGCGAACTTTGTTTCGCCCCCAGCCCTGTCCCGTCTGAGTGGTATGATAAATAGATGAGACCATGATAAATAGGTGAGACAATTCTCAGACCTACTCAATATGCTCACAAAATTTCATAAGAATCAGTCAAGCCGTTTCGGAAGAGTACGGAAACGAACATTGTGACACGAGAATTATTGTATAAGATAACTTAAACAGGTAATACCGTTCCTACCAAGAAAAGACCCATCTTTGATAGATCATCCTATTTAATCACGGAAACATTGTAGCACTGTGTGCATTAAGTATCACTAACACCCAAATGAGAACGGTATTATTAAAAACTTATATATTTTTTTACTTGCTTCAAACAAACACGAGAAATAAGTACACAAAATTTCAGAAAAAATTGCTCATTACCACAAACTTATTTGCAGAGATTTCTATTGTCCCATACAATTACGAGGCTTTTAAATTTTGTACAAAAGAGACCGGTATATCAGGTCCTAATTCTCATGCAGCATCCGTAAAAAGTTTCACAATCGAATTTTCTTTTTGAAGTAAATACAGTACTTGCTTTCTATGCATTAATTCCGCAAGCAATCTTTTACCATGTTATTTTTTTTCTGTAAAACTGTGAAACTCATAATTGAATTACCACACGTAGGATAGGAGGGAGATTCGATTAACGTGAGAATAGAGGCTCAGATCCTCGGATGGCCTCTTATTAACATAAAATCATTCATCATACTTTGGACGAATTCTTCTTAACGTATTTGCATAACGATGCCATTGGATCGACAATTGAATTAAATGACAATTCGAATAATTTTAATGAGGTTATGATAAGCAAAGAAAATGTTAAGAATTTATACAGGGAAATAAAATAATAACTTCCGAATAAACATAGAATAACCTCATTCTTTTGGAAGTCAGTTAAAAATGCTTGTTATTCGTATTGATGTTGAAATGGATCATAACACAAATATATTATGTTGGTTACATTATACTTATGTCATATAAAGTTGATATTTTCACAAGTATCAAATAATGACCAAATGCATATGGTTAGTTAGTAAAAAATAGTCCATATAACGTTGAAATGTCTGATGTAGTTCTGTCAAAATAAAAAATCCCAAAGCATTTGTGAGGCTCATAGAGATTAAATAAAAATATCCAATCAATCGTAAGTTAATGAATTCATTATCCGCAGATAGCTTTGTTAGTGTTTCAAGCCTGTTTTTTTCTTATCAATCATTTTCAATTTAGAAGGAAAAATCCAAAGTTTGTAACAGCCCGCGATTTTGAGTGACACTTTTAAATATTGACTCACATAAAGCCAATTATACTGAAATGAATAAGAATAAACATTAACCTTTTTATTCGTTTGTTCCAGATATAAAAAGCATCAGGATGAAACGAAGAAGAAGAGATTCATCGTGAAAGAAACAAATTTATCTCAACTATGATAAAATACCAAATAGAACACCAAAATGGCGCAAACGCCACATAGCGGTACAAAATTAGACACTAGAACAATGGCTAACACGACACAAGTGCCGTATAACTATAAAACAACTTATCATAGTTCAACAACATACCTTTACCCTTCTAAAAGGCCACCTGATGAACTGAAACTGGAAGCAAACCATACCATTATAATAAAAACGAGGCAGGCCCAAGCGCTCCATAAAACATTTAGAAATGTTACAAATAGTAATTCTAGTGGGAACTACATGATGTTAGTTGAAGATTTTAGTGATTATTTTTACGGAAATACCAGCCATGATATTTTTAGCGATCACAATGGCACGTTAGATGCTTTGAACGACGTATATGAATATTCAAATTGTACGATCAATGGCACGTTCAATATATCTTGCTTTAACAAAGGGGATATAATGCCAGAGTATAATTTGTGGGCGTTGCTGTTGTTGATATTTCCTTTTTTTACTCTGTTTGGTAATGTGTTAGTTATTATGAGTGTTGTGAGGGAGAGGACATTGCAAACTGTGACGAATTACTTTATAGTGAGTTTGGCTGTGGCAGATCTACTGGTGGCTGTGGTGGTTATGCCGTTTGGAGTTTATTATTTGGTGAGTGGATTTACTTGTGTTTTATTTAAGTTGTATAAATAACTATACAAATTTTTATAGTCTCTTTTAGTGTCATATATAAGCGTAACCTTTTCAAGCCAATAGAAGCTACGATAGTAGGACTAAATGAATTCAAATGTTTTATTTTTTGCGATCATTTTAGTATTAGACTCGCTGTTCAATCGCCGTTCGCAAACGTTCAAATGGGAAAACCAAATACCACTGAATTTGGTCGTGGAGTTACTGTTGAAACTTTCTGTCTGGACCCAAATAGACAGAATACTAACCGTGTTCGAGTAAACATGAACAACGGGACAAAAGCTGGATTTACTTGTTGTAGATGCGTTTGTTAGATAACGTATTAGCAAGTTGGGTAATACAATTGACGGCAATGTAGAATAAAGTAGATATCGTAACTATGTGATATACGGGTACGAGTGGTAAAATTATTCAGTAATTTTGTCATTCTCAATAATTTGAACATGATAAGTTTAAGCAACAAAATACAAAATCCACTTGAATGATTAAACGAAGTTCGATCGAAATGGTCCAGACTTCGTTGAAGAGGTTTAACAATTGCTTTGCAATCTGTGATCATCACGTTATGATTTACCTTTTTACAATTTTTATATGTACGTTTAAAGTTCTTATTAATTGAAAACCTATGTTACATAACATGATTTAAATCAGGAAGATTTATGCTGTCATCATTATCAGTGCGGGAAACTGCTAGTCTAAAATAATTTTTAGTAATATAGAAATAGGGCTCATAGATAGAATATTATCAATAGTAACAGCTGTATATTACAGATATTGTCATGATATTCTTACGCATGATCTATTTCATAGCCAGTGTACTACTCCGATACAAGGAAAGGTCGTAAAACTTTTAGAGGCACATGAATTTCGGCTTGCCGTAAAATATTTGCAATAAAATTATATTTGCCGAAAAGATATACTTACTCCATGGCCTACATTTTTCGGATTCTTCTCTTAGAATGATCTCGCGCAGGTTTTAGAAGCGCTTTTATTGCGGTCTAGACTAGATTAGAAAATGTTGACCCTAGAATAGTAGGTTTTATGAGTCGTCTGTTATTTAGCCCGTATAGCCCGAAATTGGGTGCCAAATTTGGTATAGTTTACTTGTAGGTGAAATCTGTCTAAGCAGTTAACTAACATTGCGTAGCGACGCTTATGTATTCAAATCGATTGTTAAACAATGTTTAGTGGCTAAAGGATAATATAGGTATACTAGATGATTTTATGAACGATTACAATGTATGGACTAGCTGGAAATATTTTATAAAGAGGCAATAGTAGCCGAGTTTGTTACGAAGCTTCTTCTCAACACTAGTCCACAATTATGTCTCGAAGCTGTGGCAGGCTCTATGTTAGGACGTTTACAAGTGCTCCTAGTGAGTCTACCTACACAGAAATAAATTTAGTTTATTGCATTTGTTATAATACTAAGATTATACAAGGTCACCTCGTTTTAAGTGATAATATTTAATGGGCTGATTCAACATAATAACCATTTTTTGTAGAAAACACTTTTCTGATCTTATTTTTTCTTTTGTTATACCATATGTCACGTCAAATCTTAACTTGTCAACTAAAAGAGCAGTTAAAACATATCTCATCTTTTGAATAATTCCATCGAAATGAAAGAAGCAAGTTGGACTGGAGCAGCACTTAAGCTACAATTTGAGGGAAAATGCGGCACTCCTAATGGGCTCCTAAGGCGTACAGGCGATTTACTGTTTAAACAACTTAACGATTGCGCCATGATTTAAACTTTGAGCAATTTGAATCTAATTTCTGGGACTCCGATTAAGAAGCGCGCGATCGTCGCTTGTTTCACAATGTGACAACAATTTGAATTCAAGAAATAACTGTTTACAAAATAGCAGATCTTGGAAATTATATGGTTACAAACTTTTCTAGCCTAATAACTAAATTGGAGTTGAGTTTCTGTCAATGCGGTGAAACATTTTGTAATATACTTATTGCAAAGCTTACATGTTTTGTTAAGATAAAAATGCCTCCAATCTTTTTATTTTATACTTTTGGAGTAAAGGGGTAGAATGTCCTCTTTACTCTTTCGTAATGGTTGCCTATTTTGTTACAGATATTATACATTTTTAATTAATGTTAACGATGTTTGAACTCGTTTTCAAAATTAACGGTAATGCTAAAAAGATATAAAATTCTAACACTCTCTGGGTACCAATGCAATAAGTGTCAAAGGGGATATAATGAACTTAAATTTTAAACTCCTTCATCATTTTTTAGGTACTGAAAAGTGCTAAGGTGAATTTAAACCGCAACATTAATTGTATTGTATTTGCATAATGTTTTGCTGTCGTTTCACTTTGCTTGTATTTGACAGTTCAGCAAATGCTCAATTATGTTTCAGTGTCCTCTATTATTTAAGGAGTTAAAAGCTTTGTTTTTATAATTTATTGTGCCATTTATAATCATTACCTTATGAATTTCAGACTTGATAAAAGCTATTATTTTCGTGAGTTCAATCGCATACTTATGACTTTAGAAGATTGTGAGGTAACTAGGAAATTCAGGTATTTAAAAAGAGCTCAAAGACATTTTTTAGGACGTTGAGTCTCAAATAAACCTCGATAGCCGGTAATTAACGTTGTCACCTTTAATTTGCTCGATCCAAATTAAAATCCACTCGTGACGCCGTAAAATCTTTTACAGCCTTTTCCGAGACCTTGGCTATGCAAATATCTGCATACTTAAGGTCGATAAGAATAATCGCCATTTGCCACGGGCAGCTATTTTATAATGCTGTATATTTCGCCACACGATGGATTCTGCGGTTGACCGAAACACGCAAAACGTGTGTGCCATTTGACCACAAACAAAACACAAATACAAAATGCTAATCTCAATCTTATGCGTATCATCCCAAAATCGGTTTTTCAGCGAACGTATTGGAGCGGAGTTACATAATTGAAATCTCATTACGGGTATTCAATTTTGAGACGTGTCATAAAGGGGTAAGGTACAATTTTGCGGCGAAGCATTTGATAGGTCGTGATGGAACGGTTTGCGTCGCTAATTGGGTATTTTGCAGATGCGGTGGAAAATGAAGTTTAGTAATATAGTAATACTAAAATAAAATAGTAAAAAATATCTTCTATACAAGAAACCATGACTTTAAGGATTTAATAAAACTATTTACTTTAAAAAAACTTTTCTCCTACTTTTTCATTCCATTTATATCTTACTGATATGGCAATTTCCTGTTGTCGTGAGATTTTTCTCATACAATATTATGTCTTGTTGGGTCATGGGCTAAGTATATCAAAACCGATTCTTATTAAGACACCAAAATCATGGCAAATGAAATAAGTGAATCAATTCGTTGAAATATGTGAATTTTATACGATACCATTTTTTATTTTATTTTCATGTGCTTTGAAATACTAGTCTGATATTATGTAATAAAGTACAAGTATGTATACAAGGTCATCATTATCATCATTATTATCAGCCAAGGTCGGTCACTGCTGATTACAGGCCTTCCCCAACATTTTTTTCCTCAGTGACCGGTAGCAACTGAGGGGTAATTGTGTAAAGCAATCCATTTGACAGTTCATAACGTACGGTATGCTCCGTCAAACCCTTTGTTCTTTGCCGTTTGACAGATCATATCGTACGTTTTGAACTGTCAAATGAATACGATTGCTTTACACAATTCCATACCTGGTCTGCCTTCAGTGTGGTATTAAACACATCAAGGTATTAAACATTAATGTAAACCTTTCTTGACATAACTACTGGAGCATTTTCTTCAGAGACCAAGTTTTCAGTCATTTTCCGTAGTGCAAGTGCTTCAGAATTTTAATTTGATAAGCCAAAAAGAGCCATACACCATTCATGTTAAGACGGAAATTGAATGCTTAAATTTTAATACGCCGGCTACACATGGCACTCCCGAACACTTTATCTTGCCCTCCTGAGGGAATAATTTCATTACGCGATGTTAATAGAGTATTAATGGACTAGGTAAGAGGTCGATTGGACCCAAATGCTTTTATTGAAACGGATTTCTCGTAGTAAGTCAGTGCTTTACAGTGTTCCCATTTGATTTGGGTATCTGCTGAGTACCTCCAGTTTGTAGTTTTGCTGGTATTACTAATAAACTTTAGAAAGTTTGATTCAGGTGGAAAAAGATCATTATTATACTATTCATATTAAATTTCGAAAAATTTTCATCGTGATGATATTAAAATTGCTCTTTTCTGAACGATTGAGTAACAATGCCATGACGTTAACCTTTTAATCAATTTATTTACACCTTCAAGTGATAAATTGATGAACAAATACGATAAATTTAGTAACAAAATATAATATTGGGTATAACATGCGGTCCATAGTCACTAGAACAGTATTTTGGTATTATACATTGCCACTGAAATCAATATAAATTATTATGTTTGTCAAGATGCTGGCAGCCATGACAAATTTATCAACAAAAAACATTGATAATGAGAAATACGATTAGGCATTTACAGTTCGCTTTTTAAATAAGTGCCTCAACTGTCAGTCGACAATGCGAGTAGCGGAGAGCATTCAACAACTTCGTCTCATAACTGACTCCGAGCTGCGGAACTTTTTTAATTGGCTTCTGTGCTCGCTCCGCTTAGTTGAATACACTGAGAGATAAGAGGCGGGAAATTATTCGTGGAAGATTCGAGATATATGAATGTGAGTTCTTGGGACTATTTTGGGTGTCGAGTTCAGAGTAAAAGAGGAAAGTTTGTGTCAGTTAAGTGGGCATATGAATGACTGATAGACTAAATTTGCCAGTCGAATGATAAAAATTCTCAAACAATTTCAGATGGATGTTTAAATGGATATATAAAACAATAGTATACCTTAAAAACCTTCTGAAAACAAAGACTGAAGACAAAACTAGTAATCGTCATGATTACTGCATTTCCGAATAAATTACTACAATATTGATCGGTAAGAGCAATCTAAGTACACATCAAAATTTTTAAAGGCATTTTTTATAATTGAAACGTGTACGTAACACGTTGCGTAAATCACTAGCTTCTGATAACATTTTAGAACCCAAGATTATCTGGATTAACTTGGTTATAGCTAAAATCCTAGCCTACATTTTTGCTTCAGTACAAAAGTTGATCTTGACTCTGTAAGCTTCTAAAACAAATTAGGTAGTGAAAGTTTTAAAGACTTTAGCGCTAATATTCTTAACTCTGAAATAGTTATCTGTGTTTGGCGCGAAAATTAGACAGGGCAGGCAATTTGAGATAAATTAGCTTACGTTTTGGCTTCCCGAGTCATGAGTAGGGTAGTTACACTTGAAATGTTCGCAAACTGCTAGGACCTTGAAACTGCTAATTTCGAGTAACTGTGTTTAACATAATTTGCCGACTCGCAGTTCCGCTAACAACTCACAAAATATGTGGTGGAACAAAGCATTCGCAAAACTCGGTTTGTAGGAATGCACAGAACTTTTTAGACAAAATTGACATAATTTGATGCAATGAAATAAACGTTATATATAATAGAGCCAGCCACTAATTTCACAAAAATAGATAGTAATAAACAATTTATCTAAGTATTTAACGAAACGGCTGTTTTTTTATCTATCACTAGCGGATATCAACGCCAATCAAATATTGTACAAGCTCTCAAAAAAATTCAAAATAAGTACAAAATTATTCAAGCCACGAGTTAGCCTAAGAGCAATATGCTCATTCAAACCTTTTGCCTTGAGCTTTAATTCTTACTGAACAAAGGTTAGTAAATATAATATAACATTTTAATTTCATTTCCTGAAAGAGCGTTAACAGCTTTTCACATTCTTGGAAAGAAAAATCCCTTCACTCATCTTTAATATCTGAATCAACATTTACGTAAGTAGCCGGAACACTGAGAGCTTATTTTTGGATAATGGAAAATATTCTTCCATTGTTAATATGTATAATGTTTCAAGCCTGAAGTACATAATATATTGGAGCACATCCTAAGAAGATGTACATTAGAAATGATAGTAATTGTAAGCGTATTTTGGTATATTAAAAAATTTGGTATTTATGGTTGTTTGTTGGTTATGAACACGTCTTGACATGTCAAAATAGCTGGATAGTTTATCACATGAGTGATGTATAAGTAATGAATGATCATTACTTACTTGTAAATACAAAATGTGCTTTTAAGAAATGTTATATTTATTTATATTGTCAATTACGTATAAAATTTGAAAACAAATTTACAGAAGTACGAAAATAACCACAAAATAATGTCACTATTATACCGCGATTCCCTCGCGACTGGATCCTAAGGATAAGTTGAAAGTGAAATCAGCTTGCGACGAATACAACAAAACTCTATTTCCTTTGGATGGAAATCGAAAACATCCAATTTATAGAATCGCGAAGTGGTCGTAGATAGGCGAAGCTTACGAATATGACTTCAAAATAATTGTGCAATATCTTTTAGGTCAACTTTTTTTAATTTACTGGCATAAATTATAAGTTATTCAACCAGTTCGTAGTTTTGGACCTCTGAAAAAAAACTGTTTTTATCTTTCTCGAGATAAACAGAAAAAATAAGATTTTGCCGAGAAACGGATATATTTTCACTATCATAGATTTTTGTATTGTTAAAAAAGCCTTACAATTTAACAGAAATAACATATAAAATGTCGAGATATAAAATTTCGAACTTTATTCTACAGTTTTTGTGACCAAAGGTTTGGTAGGTTGTGAATATTTATCAATAGTCTAAGACAGTGACGTGAAAATATATTAAAATTGGTTCGTTAAAAGCCTATTTGAAAACTGTGAAGGCAAACATTATTCATAAGTAGGTGTTGTTTTATGCGAAGCGGGTTTCATGAGGTATAATTAAATTTTCAAGCACAAGATGAAGAATAATGACAGCTCACTTTTTAATTAATAGTATGCTTATGCTTATGCTTATTCAGTCATAATACAGCAGTAACAATGTTAACTACTTCACAGTAAACATTGCAATGTTTTATCTACGTACTAAAAAAATTAATTGTAACAAAAAAGCAGCCAGCATCATCTCTCACTTTTGCCTCAAGGTAACGGATTCGTTTTTGAATAGGTAGGTTTTATGTTTTCATACAATACTTACATCTACATATTATACTGTAAAGTACTAACAATAGATATATAGACAGCGTAATCACAATGAAACTTCTTATTTTTATATCCCAAACACTAGGAAATTTAGTATGATAAAAAGGTCACAATTACTTTTTAAATTAATCACCTTTTCTGCGACTGACAAAACCGCATGAAAAAGTTATTTGTATTTTTTTTTCTATTTGAATCTTTTAAGTTTACTCTGCAAAATTCGAAAATAATAAGCAGCCCATTTTTTCAGGTCATTTAATACGTTCGCACTCAGCTGACTTGGAATGCCCTATGAAATATGAACGTGATTCATATTCCAAGGGTTGCGCCAAAATCCATTTTAGGCTTCGGTCCACATAATGTCCTCTCGTTTCATATCCTTAGGGTTCTCGAGTATCTAGTTTGATATTCAAGCCAATACTTTACTTTACTAAAATTATTGGAGGGTTGTTTTCTTTATATTCTAAGGCAACTATTGTTATTCTGAATCTGACTCCTTATCATAAATGGTGTTTTGTTTTTTCAATGTTATAGGCTTTTCTAGTCGTTGTTTGCATAAAACTAATAAAACTTTACAAATATCTGTTAGTTTTTATTGCATACAAAAGGGAACCAATGTTCGATCGCAATAAAACCAAATAGTCAAACATATAGTAGTTCATTCCAATATACAACATTTCAAAAGAGGAAGTTTTACTCTACGAGTTTGCCAACTCGTGCCACATTATTGAATACTATCCGCTCTACTATACGCTCCGCTTTGCATCATATCAATTTAACCTTATTCTTATTATAAGTAAAGTGGTATTTTGAGTATAACAGATTTTTGATTATTCTTTGTAGGTTATATCTTAATATTCACATCCTACATTGAAACCTAAGTATTATGTGATTAAGTTGAATATCACTAAATATTATTAATTTTACTTTTACGTTGAGAAAATCGAACTGAAAATCATTATCTCTTCTAGGTTTGCGTCGGAAAACATGTCTTTGTTTCAATAGAACCAGACCGGAACATCACGGGTCGAGGATCTGATGCAGCCAACATCGAAACTGAGCAATAGATCAGATAAACGATCTCAATGGCGATGCTCTTATCCAGTACAAATGGAGGTGATCATTTCCATTAGCAACCGGAACCCAGGGTCGACTCTGTAATCTATGTCCGCAATGTCTTTCCGTCCTGCTCACTCAAGCCTCTTGCAAGGTGAGTGAGAGAGACGACATTGTTTTTGAAAATTCAGACAAAAGAGTGGGGCTCCTAACAGTCTGATATGGCATTGGCTCTTGGCTCAAGGGACAGAAATTGGTTTTATTCAAACATGCAAGGATAGATATATTATACAAAAGAACCGTTGTGCTTTAAAATATAAAAAAAAAACATTAAATTTATGTTTTATCAAATAATTAATTACTTACTTACCAAATACTTAATCAGAAAGCTTTTAACTTTTATATGCTTTAGAATATGTTAAATAATGC
This sequence comes from Pyrausta aurata, assembly GCA_963584085.1. Classification (NCBI taxonomy): domain Eukaryota; kingdom Metazoa; phylum Arthropoda; class Insecta; order Lepidoptera; family Crambidae; genus Pyrausta; species Pyrausta aurata. Next base: position 7,570,656 of record OY757266.1, on the reverse strand, counting down.
AGGTGAATAGTGACAAAATGACTCGTAAATCGATTATTATTATTAGCATGACGGGACTTTTATCAATCTTAATGAATTTATCTAAATTTTATTCTTTTATTTCCTATTATTTTTGTACAAAGCTAAGAACCTAAATAGCAGCTTGGGCCAGCTAGCGATAAAACACAAAACATAGGGGATTCCCACTGGTCTTCAGGAATTAATGGCGCCAGTGACCATCCCTTTTCGAGTGAGTGTCTGCAGATATACGAGAAAAGCCCGAATTTTGGCCAGCGCTAGTTGACGTAAATAAAATATATTATACCTAGTACTCGTACCTGGTAAAAAAGGTTCCTGGTAAAAAAAAAACAATCTAATTTTGGAGCCAGGTAATCGTTCGCCTAATACTTTCGAATTATTTTCAGCAAATAAAAGCCAAACTTAAACTGTTGTATGAAAAATATCCAAAGTTATTTTTCAAAAAAAAACTGAAAGACCCAACTTATCAGACGCGAGTTATGAGCCGAGGCTAAAAAGTATGTTTATGAAAAAACTCAATATTACTTTACCCTAAAACCTACCAATATCATCTCGCCTAAAGGGTGTGCGAATTTTCTCGTGCGGTTCAAAAGTATTTGCAATTCAAAATTATCGACGGATTCGGGCGAGAAAAATATTTTTTACCCGTCATTAAGCTGCCCGTGATATTTTCAACACATTGTTTGGTCTGCGCATTCCATAAAATTGATTTATACCCGCTGTGTTTTGTTCGTTTTACCTGAGTAACCACGTGGATGACTTCCTGAATGTATATGGTAATCACAGTCGTAATAAATATTCGGTTTTGTTAACCAAATGATGGAGGAGCTTAACTATTTATTCACACTGAAGATATAAAATTTTGGCTTACAAGTACGTAGCTTAATACAATTAATATTACCTATGCTATGTAACACTTTGAGAAAAAACAAAAAAAATATACTTTTAGACTATTTTTTTGTTTCTAATAATTATGAGCACGTATGGAAAGATTTTATACAAATTTAGTACTACTGTTATTAGTCAAAAAAGTGTTTGGGCTCGTCCGGGATTTGAACCCGGGACCTCTCGCACCCTAAGCGAAAATCATACCCCTAGACCAACGAGCCGATTGAATAACATTTAAAACTGATACAAGTCATTCTTCACAGCGATTGTGTAATCAGAAACTGGTAATAATCAGCGCGTAATCTACAAAGTCATCAACAAAGTGAAAGGTGCTCTACCTCACTTACATTATGGGCTCATATCAGTTTGGTGAGATTTTTACTCACTCTGTTTTTACGTGTGTTCATTGGCTTAGCATGAGTTCTACTGCCTCAGTTTAGTAGTCGTAGTCGTAGGCTCAGGGTTCAAATCCCGGGAGGGCAAATTATAATTTATCAATGTTGTTGGCTAATTTATGTACAAAAACCAAACGCTCAAGCTATCGCTGGCAACACTTCTAGGCGCTCCTCCCTCTCCGCTAAAATACATACGGCAAAGCTGAAACGTGCTCTGTATTTATATTTATTTTTGTAATAAATTAAAATATTTTCAGTTTATGGCAAAAAATTGCTCTGAAGCAGGTTGAATAAGGTTAATCAAGAGCTAGGCTCTTGTCATTGGAGATTTTTCACAAAAACAGAACAGGAGAACAGGCTCTGCTATCCAAAACACCAGAGGAGAGCTTATTTGATGGCGCGTTTACTGGCCATGGCACGGAATCGTCACTGAATATCCTATCGCCCTAGACTCCACCTACATTCTAGTAATCATGCCGCTGTTTGGTCGAGGGCTGCTTATTTATCATGTTAGGTGCCCGTTCACTTCAGTTTCAAAATCTCTTTATTTTATTATTATAACAATTGTACAATTTTACATTACCAGTGTACATTGACTTATTGTAAAGACGTTTTTAAGCTATTTCGTATGTCAAAACTTATAAAAATATATTATAATATCTATTTACGAAACATGAACTACGCAGCTACGCTTTACTTAATCTCTTATTAACTTAAATACTTATGCAAGCTATAGTTCAGCATTACATTTGTAACAATTATATTAAAAACACTTCGGCCCGTTCACTATCCGCCACATAGATCCCGCTAGTATAGCCTACAGCTCATTACAATTTGAATTTACATAAGTTATAAGAAGTCCACTAAGTTATTGTTTGTACCTGTAAATATTTACACTCTCAATCAATAAAAAGGGTATCTAAACGCACACACGTCGACATTAATTTGCAACCACGATACGAGTTCAAAACAAATCTAAATGTTCTTATACGATAAACTTGTTCTTTGTATTAAAACTTTAAATTAACCAATTCCAAGCTGCTTTCACATAAAGTAAGCTGAATAGTGCCTAAGTAGAAGAAAACAAGAAGCTTCGCCTTCTTTGTTCACTCACTTTCCGATTTTAGTGTCCTTTTGTAAAACAGAACTAAAACTATCAATGATTCAACGAGATACATGTACCTTTAATGGGGTTCAATCGCCCAAAAAATATTTTTAGTATTATTGCAAGTTGTTGTGTTCTTATGCATCAATTTTCCCATTGCTAAAAATACATTGACCTAATAATTTATTCTGAATTATATACATATCAGGTAAGATATCATAAGATATTTTATTTTCGCCATAGGTAATACAAAAGAATAGTACAATTATTGTTACATAATTAACTTAATTAATTAAACATAAAGTATATTTTTTTAAGTTTATTATGGGTTTGCTCTTGACTCCAAACCAAGCCAAGTGCGACTAAGACGCAGTCGATACAAGAAATAAAGCAATATACACTGTAAACACTATGGCGGGCTAACCTGCCTGAACAAAAGAAAGGCAGAGGCCGCCCACCTCTGACCTGGTGGTCTAAGATTAAGAGAGACCTCGAGGAAGCCCAAATGCCACAGAAGACAACCCTAGATAGAATATCCTGGCGCGGATGTGTGAGAAGACCCGACCCCAGATGATGGGAATAGGAAAGGACGAAGAAGAAGAAGAAGAAGACACTATGGCGGGCTAACACCTGAATGTGGAAAGCTCCTGTTGCTCAGGTTGCTAGCCCACAACCCAATAAAAGATTACACAAATACACGAATTGATTACGTAGGTAGCTAAGTAACTGCTCAAGAGATCTATTATTAATCAATAAATACTTTCTGCATTTACTCCACCTTTTTCACGCTTTTATTTGTGCAGTGTTTTTTTTATAATTAAACAAAAAAATACCTTGGTATATTGGTATATCTATATCTTGGTATACCTACGCATATTACCACTACAAAATTTATCAAACGTTTGTTAGTTATTAGCCAGGCTTAAACCTCCAATTATTACGAGCTAGAACGTCCTAAGAGATTATTTAGTCTGTCTGTCTCCAAAATGAAATCATTCAGACAGTAATCAAAAGGAGTCTTTTGTAAATAAGTATTGTTAAAGTTCAGCCATCTGATATTTAAGCTGTTGGTATACAAAAGTTGTATCATTCCCTCGCCTGAATAGTTCGGTGCAAAATCGAATCTTCCATTGGCCACCACTAAGAGATGTACTGCAAACTTTAGAACGTACTGCAAATCAGAGATAGATGTTTTATTGCATTGTCAATATCTATGAGTGCTATATTTGAACTAGACTTGAACTGCAGTCCATAATATTTTTCTCTTCTTTGTAACATCACTTTAGTAGGAGATTGATTTATGCTTTCGAATAATTTAATTACTATTGATACATAATAATGATAAGATAATTAATTTTATTTACTTTTACAACCATTTTATTGTACTTTAAATACCGACTTAAAAGATATGAAAAGAATACATTAGATTTTGTAGATATTTATGCAACCGGCTCGTTGGTCTAGGGGTATGATTTTCGCTTAGGGTGCGAGAGGTCCCGGGTTCAAATCCCGGACGAGCCCAACAATTTTTTATAACACCCTGGTTCTATATCTTGACAATATAATTAAAAAAAAAAACTAGGTAAAATCCACAAAGTTTGATAAATGTATAAAATATAAATAATTATATTTTGGAAGGTTGTTTTTGACTGATATTGTTTTTTTTTGTTACAAAGACATTATCCACATGAGAACAGTCCAACTTCTATAAGACATTTTGAATTATTTCACTGTGTTACGCTTTAAAATTTGCAATTAAGCAAAATTTTTCTACATTGATGCCGAGACTAAAACTCAGTTGACTCAAAACAGCTGCCAATAACATCTCAAGCACGGCCGTCGGCTCCAAGCCTATAATGGTGCTAAATAATTTGCAATGCAAAACGGCTCTTGTGTGCTGCACTTCGCTGCATACCTCTTTGACGCAGCCTGCGCTAGATACTAGCATTACTTACCAAGTTTGCCTTCTTGGAGTTTATTATGCATTTTCAAACCAAATAGATTTAGCAACTGATTCAGGATTAGACAGGAGAAATTTTCTGGATTTCTGACAAGAAAAAGGACTATTTATTTTAGCGGGAAATACGTAAGGACACAATAACTAATTGAAACTACTACTAATTCAAATTCAAATTCAAAATCTTTATTTCAATTTAGGTCATGAAATGACACTTATGAACTTAAATAACTTCACTCACTTCAACGTACTAAAAATAAATTCAATGTATTAAAATTTTAAATATTGGTTCTTTAGCTGATGCATGTTATTTAGAAAAGAGTTATTTATAATGGTGAGGTGTACAATAAGTAATCAGTAGGTACTTATGTACAAAATAAAATAAAAATAAGAAGTCGGGCTCGTCCGGGATTTGAACCCGGGACCTCTCGCACCCTAAGCGAAAATCATACCCCTAGACCAACGAGCCGCTGTTTTCAACGATAAAATTTAATGTTTTGTATACCTATGTGATAATAATGAGCGTAATTTTGTAGAGTGAAAGTAGAGCCGGGGTCTGGGTGTGAACATCGAATTAATTTGTTTATGTAATTATCTGATTCTTCTTGTTATGACTTTGAATTTTTGATCAGTCGTTCAAAACGAATCAACTTTTTACGTTAGGTGGATAGAACACAATTATTTAAAAAGTAAAAATTTACAATTATTTAAAAAAATATTTTTTTTAATTACATAAAAACATTAATTTAGTCCGTTCAAAAAAGTTTTTTACAACCATTCTAAATTAAGTTATGACATGACGTGACAATACACAATTATTTACTTACACAGTACACTTCAATAAAATAATGTGCCCTTATTTAGTTTTCCCTTCGAGATTATCAATACATGTGATTATCATTGATTTTTATTTATTCTAATAGATGCAAATCTACAGTAACTGAAATAACTGAGCGGAAAACAAAATGGTTTATTCAAACCACGTCGCAACTTATTGGCTTGTTTGATTCCTTCCCGCGGCCCGCTCGCAATCAGGCCGCGGCCTAACGTCGTTACGTTTTGGAAATACACGACCAATCAGATACAATACGAGTCAATCGTATTTTTGTGACTTTTTATTTGTTACACCCTCCAATTACACTGGTTTGCTACTAATTCCCTTGAAATATTTTGAAGTATTAAAATGTATAGCTCAACTAAAGCTTGCATAGTACTTACTTTAGGCCGCATACCATTGCAACATAAATACCTTATTATACTTAAGTAATTCTTATCCTTACCTTATAAGTTTGAAAAGGCGATATAATGAGTCTGCAAACGTGCTTGTACTTTATGTTAATACAATCTAGGCTATAACACTGGACTTGTATTTCTTGTAAATTTTTACTTATTGAAATAAAGATCTTTTGAAACTCGTATTTTTATGTAAATGGACTGGCTTTTTGATGATAAACAACCAACGTATATCAATAACAGTTATTTTTCAATCATCCTTATTAATTCACTGATGACTGAAATGCCATAAAGTTTGATAGTGAACTTGCAGCATACAAGGAAGACAAATGCTACTCGTTGATTTTTTTATACATTTACCTAGCTTATTTTCAGTAGGTACCATGATCGACAGAGACCTCAACTAATCATACCGGCAGCACGGTAGCTTATTTGAAAAAGCAGTTGGCCCGGTTAGCCTGAAAAATGCTGGTTCGAGTCCCGCCCGTGCGCAATTTTATCTTATCTCATTTTAAAAAAATACAGAAATGACATTATAAGTATTAAAAAAAACAATCAAAACAACCTCAACTATCAAAACCAGCACTTGAATATTTACGATTGTGTGTATTATAGGAAGAAAAAATACCTTAACATAATGTCAGGGTGGCTATTTTGATAACCGTTGGTAAAGATAGTTCTTCTTTAAAACAAATATTTAACCGCTGGTAACAACATTCAACCATTAGTTGATATAACATCGGTCGATGGTAATTATAAAAAACATTAAGGGAAAACGATCTTAGGATAAATATCATTAGAAAGAAAGATTGAAAGAAAACATTTTTATTTGGTACACATCAAATCACAAACATAATAGAAAACAAAAGTAAAACCATATGAAGAAAATAACTTAAAATACAAAAAAATATTTAAATACCTACAATTACGATGTGTAACCAAAATGGTCCCTCTTTGCCATGACAAGCCAGTGGTGCTTGACCCGTCGTCCATTTACATATTTTTATATTTATTTATTTATCTTGACACTAATAACATAGGCAACTACCAGTACTTTTCAAGTAGTAAATTTTATCAATGGGTAATAAACAACATCAAATGGCTACTTACTATTATTATAACCTAATCTTTATTGTATGATAAATATGACGTTGAAATAAAAATTAAAACACATTTTGTTTGTTAAAAGACTACGCTTGAAATCTTGCTAACCGAAAATAATAGGCGGCTTAATGGAAATTTATGTTTCCGTGACATAATGTATGTCACCTGCTTATCTATACCTATAAAATGCTTTGTCCTGAACGACTGACTTATTGATTGACTGACTGACTGACTGACTGACTGATGGATCAACGCACAGCCTAAACCGCTGATCGTAGAAACCTGAAACTGGGAGGGTGTGTTCTTTGTATGACGTAGGGATCCGATAAGAAAGGATTTTTCGAAATTCTACCCCTAAGGGGGTCAAAAAGGGGTGCAAAGTTTGTATGGGACAACGTGATCCCTTGGTCCAATCTACTTCAAATTTTGCATACACATTCTTTTACAGAATTGACGGAAGATTTATTTTGTATTTTATTATAATTAATCTCCTAAAGGGGTGAAAAAGGGGTACAAAGTTATTCTGGGGGTGATTTTCTTCGAAGTTGATATCAATACTCTTTAGTGCTTACGACTAAAATGATTGTTATTTATTTTGACAATAATTTGACAAGTCTGAAAACTCGGTGTTTTGACACATGTTTGTTATTGATTTTGCTCTAGAGAACAGACTTTATTCCTTGGAATACATACTATATCTAAGGAAAAATATATAGTTGGAATAGTATAATAATCATTTTTTGTGTTTAAACCGGGTAGTTAAATAGACCCCACAGTTTTCTACAGCGACCGGTCGCAAGCAGTCTGTGTCCAGTGTAATTAATTATCTTCAGAAGGTCGTTTGTTCATATTATTGGTGGACATCCTACGCTGTACGCTGCTCCTGTGGTCGAAGTGTGTCCAATTTGAAACTTTTCTGCAAAGTTTTCGTGGGGAGTCTATGCTTAGCAGTGAACGGACTATAGACAGAACACCCGTTGATGATGATGATGGGGTAGATTACATTGAATGGTCCCTTTAAATTCACGTTTTGAATTCAAAATAGTAGAGTATTCGTTATGACCATAAACAAAGCTCAAGTTCAAACTCTTAAGGCAGCGGAAGAAGACTTGAGGGAATATGTCAGCAGCGCACAGAGAGCTAAGAGCACCCGAAAGAAATATAATTGACGATAGGCGTAGAACGTATTTTCATTTCGTTGTAAAATATAAATATAATATCCCCGTGAAAGTTTGACCAGAATAAATGCCAAGCTACGTGATTGTGTACATAAATTAATATAATATTTGTCTATTCGTATTTCTATGTTATATGTATATTTAAAGGTGGATGTTTTTGTTTGAACGCGCTAATCTTAGGAACTATTGGTCCGGTTATGAAATTTGACAGATACATTGTTAGATAGCTTACTTATCGGGAAAGGCTATAGAAGTAGTTTAATGCGTATAGGCTTATATTTTCGCTACGATCTATGGGAACGGAGTAAAACTATTATGCGCGTACGAAGTCGCTGGCGGGCCGCTAGTCTGACATAAGCACAGAAGACATAATTGACATAAGACTTTTGTAATGGTAGGGCTTACTATAATAGAACAAGAAATGTTAAATCAAGCTAAACTTGGTACTTACTAAAGTTGAAGGGCATACAATTGTTATAGAGGGGAATCGGGGCAGTGATTGGTCAACCTGAGGCAAAACGCTTTGGATGAGATGGGGAATCAATATACTTTTGCAAAACCCTTAAGTGGGCAATAGCCATATGGTTTACTTTACATAAAAAAAAGAACTATTCAACAAGCAATATAGTGTGATATAGGTACTTTTTAGTGGTACAATAGTATAAATGTTTGTTATTGAAGTTTTGTGACATAATTCTTAACCAAAATGTAGCTGGGCTCGTCCGGGATTTGAACCCGGGACCTCTCGCACCCTAAGCGAAAATCATACCCCTAGACCAACGAGCCGGTTCATTGTCTGAGTAAATTATCACATCAGGTATCAGTTCGATCACCAGCGTCGGAATGTTTTATGACCTAGATAGGAACTTGTACCTTTCACTTACATCAACGGAATCATTGCGATCACTTTTAGTTTTTAAGAAATCCGTGGCTAAACTACCATACACTTGCGCATTACGAAACTTGGCATACGTGATAAGGAGCTAACCTAGATCATCATACTCAAATATAATCCAATTCCAAAAATATCACAAACATTTAGGGCGAATTGAATACCTCTTTTTTTAACTCGGTAAAAATAGTTCGGTTAATAATTATTGTTTGGTCGAATATATGTATTCCCGAATTTACAATGGCATACTTTTAAGATAGCAGAAATTTATAAGGCATAATTACCTTTGGCAAAATTTACTTTGCATACATTCGCTAAGCATAATGTTTATTTGGCATAATTTGACTAAGCATACTATGAAGAAAGCAGAATTTCATTTTGAATAATTTCACTTCGCTTATTGCTATTTCTTTTAAATAGTATTTTACCCTAAAATTTAATTAAAAAGTAATTAAGTTGTGGTACAAAAGTTATAGTGACAGAAACGAATCGGTGCAAAACCGACTCCACGCAGTCTTGTTTGCCCCACCCCTAGAGTGTAATTCAAAATCGCGTAGGCGCGGAGGGGCGAGGCAGCCCGCGAGCTGAGGAGCAGGTGGGGAGCGAAAACCATCTGCGACGATAAGATCGCGTGGGTCTGCCGGAGCCCCGCAACGCCGGAGCCGTGACAGAAACCATGCATGTTGCATGCTTGCTTGCTTGCTTGCTGCATGCCTGCCTGCATGCTGCATGCTTGCTTGCTTGCTGCATGCTTTGCTTGCTTGCTTGCATGCTGCATGCTTTGCTTGCTTGCTTGCATGCTGCATACTTGCTTGCATGCTGAATGCTTGCTTGCATGCTGCATGTTTGATTTGCCATGCATGTTGTATGTTAGTGTTGCTGAGATAGAACTACTTGGGATACACAGAGAAATAAAAACCATAATATGATAGTTTTGCCTTGTAATGATTTTAAATATGAAAAATATGCCAAAAGACGATTCGGACTGTGAATTTTCTGCGATAGGATGATTCTGCCTATTAATGGCTATATATACGAATTGTATGCCACAAGACGATTCTATCTGTGTACTTTCTGCGTTAGGATGATTCTGCTTTAAGACTATTATGAATATTAAATTTCTGCCTAAAGATGATTCTAGCTTACACGATTATGCGTTTTGAATGTCTGATAAATGAGTGAATGCTAATTGATGTTCTGCGAAAGGAAGTTTATGCTATTTGATGATATGCCAAATAAAATTATGACAATAAAAATTCTGCGAAACAAGGTAGACCCAAAATACAGATCTTAATTCGACTAATTAAGTAGTAGGGCGGTGCGTCATTTCAGCTTAAACAAGCTCTACTACTGCCTGTTTTGGAATCGAATTATATCCACCATGTAACTGACGTTGACATCCAATCCGATAACAGATTTCTTACAAAAAAGAATACGGCCGAAATACGGCATCTGAGATAGATTTAGGAAACTTATTACGCGAAATGATGTCGAGATTTGGTGGTCATGTCGTATTAGTGCGCGGTTACGTTATTTAATTTCGCCCTCTACTCACGTATCGAATCCGGTTCGAGTTCCCTTTGAAGGTAATGATTTTGGCAAATGAACTTATCCTCTCCATTTTGCCGTTCCGATGTTAAGTAAAAAACAATTAGAATAATCTAATGTATCATGTAGCAAAAGGCAATTTAAGGAACCATTATTGCATTATAGGTCGACCGCAAAACTGAGTCACTGAAATCAACTTTATTTTTATTTTCCTTCCAGTTAATGTACTCTTTATCATTCTTGAGAATTAAACGATCTTTTTACCACGTAATTGGAGAAAAAAGTGACAATAGATATGTTTCGGTTTCGTTGTTTACCTATAGGTAATGCTCTGACTCGGGACCGCTTAGCTCAATTTTCAAGTATTTTTTTTATAAATTCACCGAAGTTTGATATATATATAATATATATAGTCGTATAATAAAGTCGTGTTTGTTACAACACTTATTACTCGAGAACGGCTGGACCGATTGCCATGGTTTTTGATTTGTTGGATTTTTTTCCGTCTCGAATAGCAGAATACATCTTAAAAACAGTCAAAACTCGAATAAAACGGGTCGGGGCGGGACGGGGCTGGGGGCGAAACGAAGTTCGCTGGGACCGCTAGTAAAGATAGATAAACAATGACACTTTCTTCCATGATTTGGAAAAGAAAAACTCCTCCGACAAGAGCCTAGCTCTATGATGAGATATTTATAGAGATAAATAAAGTTTATCGTTGCTATCTGCAAAACTGTCAAGAAGTCGGCCAATTTTTCGGGTAGTGGTAAGTAACTTTGTAACAGCTATAAATTTATAGACCTAATGAAGCCAAATACAACAAATTAAGAGCCATATGACAGTCTGGAGATTCTCAGATTTTACCGAATTTATCAATGTGTGTGTGCGATTTTATATGTCCGGAACACCGGGATGAACATAGAAAATGATGGTCTTATAAAAGTCGATGTGATAAATTAATGTTATACCAGTTTTTTTGTATTTAAAATACCTATTACTAATACAGTGAATACAGTTCGGAATCAGGGCTCGCGTCCATTCCGTTCGCGAACATTTTCCTTTTGATAATTATATAACTAAATTCACAGATTTAAACACAAACGTACAGTTATAATAACGTAAAAAAACTTACAGCATAGAAACAACGAAATGCATCCAAAGGGTGAAGACATATAGAGGCGGGTAACACGCACTGACCTGCAACGACTAACCAGTGTTGTGCCGTGTTGGCTATTTCATGGAAGTGAAATGCTTTATAGAGACTTTTCCGACTCAAGTCTTGATTTGAATCTTGTTTTAAAACAATTTTCTAGTGTCAGTCGGTCCTTATTTGGATTGTTGTAACGAATTTCTTAAATATTTCGAGATTAAAAATAGATGACTTGGCACATCACTAGTCAGTCGGTACAGGTTGGTACCGGTTATCTGCCTCTTTATGTCTTCACCCAAATCGTGACTTCTCAGAGTAGGTATTTTTTTACGAATGTAAACTCCACAAGAAACGGGGACTAAGGGTTATTGGTGGATAATGCCATTGGTTCTGCGCTTGATCTACCACGTGTCATACCAGCTGGATGCTATGAGGATTTATTTACACATAAATGCTTTTTAGTGTAACGCTGTTCTTTGATATGATTTGTATTTTGATATATGAGATATGTCACAAGTTATTATAGCTGACATTCAGAAAATGTAGTTAAGAAAATTTCGATCAAGATTTTAAGTATTTCATGTATAACAGATGATAAACAAGATAATTTTTATTTAATTATTTGGTTTACACCGGTATTATATCATTTTGTCCATATACATTTTTCAATAATGAAATATTATATGAATATGGACTTGAATAGAACCATGGAACTTCATGGCATTTGCGTACAATTTGAATACAGGTTCATATTAACTACATACACATCATATGAAACGCTTCTATTTAAACAAGCGTTTTACTATACAAGTTTATAGTTAGGTTGTGGTTGTAGATTGTGGTAGAAAGAAAAGTAATGTTAAATAAGCAAAATATTGCCCTATTTATTTAGGTTTAAACCATTGAAACACTGTTACTAGCGTATGGAATTAATGCCATGAACAAGTCCCACACAGTATGGAATTGACACCAATGGCCAATGGTATGTACGTACAAGTGCGTATCAAAGGTTGTGGAACTAAATAACGCCTATATACGGTCTATATTAAAAAAAAACTGACCTTTTACTTTTTGTCGTCCGTTTATTCTTATTCAAAATCCAAAGCACGAATGATGTAAGAAAATTTATAAACTTACTTGTTTACTACTCAAAGTCAAATACTTAAAACAAAAGCCCTTATTTGTCTTCAATTTTGTTGGGTTAATGGTCACTTCACCACCATACTATTTCAATAAAACCGACTTCAAAAACAAAACACATTAAAAAGTCTTGAAAGGACTCCATTTTAGGCAAACCATTTCTTTTTGGAGTCGATGCCCAGATAGATGTCGCTTAAGATGGAACTTGAGAGAGCCCATGCGATGGCACTGACTTCAAAAAGAAATGGTTTGCCTAAATTGGAGTCCTTTGAAGAGTTTTAGACTTTTTAGTGAAAAAAAAAACTTCGACCACAGAAAACTTTGCTTCATATCCAGCCTCGGCGCGCCCCAGCCCTGTTTTATAATAACTTAAGGGGTAAAAGGTTAATACTAATTCAACAAAGTAAATATCATGAAAATCGGTCTACCGTTGTTGAACTATAAAGTAGTGTTACTGATATTACTTTATTTTATATAAATAAGGTTATAATTTGCAACCCCATACATATGCAATAGAATTGGTACTATTGCCTATTCTTGGCCTTATTAATTCAGTATTTGTCTAAAATTGACATTTAACTGTTTGGTGATAGAAACAGTTTGCTCATCATATACCACAATTTTATTTTGTAGACAATTTTTTATTATTATTATTTTTGTCGATAATTTTGGTCCTAGTATGTGCACATTTTGTTTGATCAAGTTTCGAAAATACAAATTGTATATGATAAAAGATCTTCGTTATAACTCATGAACCTCTTGAAATAGTCGCCATACATATAAATCTTTCTTGTTTATAGTATTAATAAGGATTCCTTTCCATGCAAGTTTACATAACATTGATTAATCATTTAAATACTACTACTAATTGATACAAAAGAACGAATACTTTTTTGTTATAATTAGAGACCATCGACGATCCAAATGCACTATGGCTTTATGCCTGTTGCATAAAGCCTCAAAGCGAATTGGTCGCCGTATAAAAATTGTGCAAAGCGTGATATTTTCAAATTTGGAATTAGTATCATACACGAAATAAAAGAGTAGCAGCGAAGACAACGAGCGACACACCCTTCCCCTCCGAGCGCTCGGCGCTGTCTGTCAAATTTCGATCGAAGAAGAATGTTCGTGACAGCTCCAAATCTCAAATTTATAGGTTACTTTAGTAAGATATTTTGAATATATTGCACAAGATAAAATCAAAAATTTAGATGCTAAGTCAAAGATAGGAACCTCTATAACATTGTTTTATCAAATAACAGAATAAGTGCAATGTATCTCAGAGATAATCGCCTGTCTTTAGGTGCGTATTTTATGCCAAAACATGGTTTCAATTTTGTCTTCATTTGGAATAACCAGAGTGATAAATAAAAAAAACAGAGTCGACACCTTGTATACGAACGTAATTCTCTTCAAGTTTATGTTATTTCGATAGCTGATGTCAACAAGTGATCTAGAAGAGTGCGCCAGAAAAACCGTCAATTTGGCTTCTATGATTGCAAATTACAGACATTTTAAAGATTGAATCAAAAATTCAGAGTCGACATCTTATGGAGATAGTTCATTTCTACACAATTCATTCAAAAAAAGTAGTCAGTTTAGTCATTTTTGGGGAGAAATTTTCATTTGAACTTTGTTAGAAGGTAGGTGACAGCAGCCTTAAGTATAAAACTAGGCAGTCGCGTTTTGAAATATGGCCTGAAAAGCACAATTAATGTTGATTGAAAAACATCCCGTCTTCACCCCTACCCTCATTAGATTTCTTCTTTGTTAATTATTCATTGCTGACCCTATTTGAAATTCAGAATAGATTTGTATTACCAATCTTGCTATGACTTGCGCCTAATTTGTTTTTAATTGAGTAAACTCGAAAATTTACCTATTTCTCGTCTTTTTTATCACCTCTTGTAAGGAGTACTTTAATTTAATGTTCGTTTATTTATTCTGAGAGCTGTTCTAATCTTATTCTTCATCGTAATTTGTCACTATAAGCACTTAAGTTTTTTTAACTTTTCATATTCCTAATACGATGAGACGCTCAAAAAAGATTTCATTTGGTATGTACTTAGCATCCTGACATAAAGTTTTTTCAACGGTTTTTTCGCATTTGTAACACCATCCGTTCTGTATTTGGATTTAGTTCAATCACTTAACAGACATTGTATAATTTTTATTTGACACTGAGTTATTTATATTTAGGTCTGATAAACTCACATGCGCTAACTTTGTTTAAGCTCTACCAATTTTGAACATTATTGTTGCTTGTTTCGACTTAGAGAATACAATATTTTATCATAATACCTCAAAGTACTTTCATAGAATATGTTCTGAAGAAAAGTTAGTAAAACAGCAGCTTCTGAGAAATGTTGAAGCGATTGTTATCTCGCACATATTCAAGGGTTTAGTATCATAACAGTATATCAAAGTCATAAAGTTTCCTCACACAGGTAAGAAAATACGGCAGAAAATGGGTGTTTACTAATACTCCATATGTTTGCCCTTGAGATTTCAAAGTTCTATGTTGAGTAACGAGTTTTGATTCATTTCTCGGAATACGTATCAAGTTTATACAGCGTGTAGCAGTATTACATACAGGTAATAGGAGCAAAAACTTCAATCAATTATTCCACAGAGTATACTTAATTACATTGACCTGGTCATAGTGCTCTAAAATGCTTTAATTCAGAGATACAGAAATCCAAAGTAATAATACCTAATCAATGTTTATCAAAATCACTAACTCGTTGTACGTAGTAAATGACAATATCAAGTTCCTATGACTGGAAACATTTGTTTGCAATACATTGCTGCTTCGATTTTATTGTTATAAAACAATTAGTTTATTTTGATGTAATTTAAAATTGATTACTGATTACTTAAACGACCTATATTTAAAAAAAAATATTGTGTATAATATACTCATGATGCAAAATGCAGACCGCTCACAACCAGTCGCTGTAGAAAACCGGGGGAGGCCTATGTTCAGCAGTGAAACGTTATTTTGATGTTAATGATGATGATGATGATGATGATAATATACTCAGAGCATGGCGTCTGTATTATTTTTTAAATTTGTGAAATTGCCGCAGTTATTATAGCGGTTTCAGGTTTTTTCTGCGTTGACGGTCGGTGGAATACGAGTCATAATGTCCTCGGTGCGAGTAAACAGCTAAGCGCATAGTATCAACTAGAACTAACAAACTTCATTAATTTTGATGAACTTCAGCATAGGTGTTCGGATTACCTAACTCATGACTTACTTAACTCAACTGGCATTCCCCCGAAATGTGACCTGGCTTCAGGTGTAAAGGTGCATTTTCGGCGGACCTGAAACTTGGCACACATTCAAACATGGTTAATAGCCTCTTTGAAATAGCTTACATGAGTTTTACACGTGAGGTTATTTATTGTTATAGCATATAAAAGCGGGATAAAACGACTTTATGGAAATTTAGATCGTTTAGAACGTAAAAGAATCACACCATAACTATGCGTTTTATGAAAATTGCTGAATAAGCGATATTTCGTGACTATTCTATCTGCTACTAAGCTGGTAATAACGGCTTCCGATATTTTTAAAACATGAATATTATTGGTAATAGTTGATTTTTGTTTTAAAAATGTTAATAATATAAATTGCACTTGTAAAAAGCAACCGTGACTCTGTGACTCTGTGACAGACGACAAATCGAACCCAATCGATAGCTTCAGACACGGGGTTCGATTTCTCGTCACAGAGTCATGATTGCCTTTTACAAGTGCAATTTATATATTATATGAATATTATTACAATAGCATGGCAGCTATATTCAATCTCGGGAATGTTTTCAAACAGATTGTTATTTCGTTGGTTAAATTGAGTTGAAAATATATGGTATTTGAATAATACTAACCTAAAAATTGCGTCGAGTAAATGTTCAAATAAACACGTCAACTAAAGCAAAAACTCGACTTAAATCGTTTTTGTATCGTCCCTCTTTAAAGAGACCTTGTTAATTATTCTAAAAACGGGAAAAGCGCCTGAAGGTTAGTGTTGCCATAAAGGAAACGAGTTTTCGCAATAAATCTGCCCTAACGCTTGATTACGTGGTTGTACTTCACGCGGCTCATTTTAAGTGTACACTCGTGTACATAAGTTGTTCTTTGGTAATTATCCACAGTATTTCATGCCTCACGGCTATCCCAGAATAGGTATGACATTCAAAGTATCAGCGGCCTTCTCGCAAAGAAATCAAGTTACCTTATATTGTAAAGTTTACATTTTTGTAAGGCGTGTGCTAATAGTTTACGTGGCCAACGAGTACATGTTCTGTGCCCTGATCACGATCGATCATCATGGATCAAAGAACAATCGAATACATAAGCGTATCGAGAAATGTCAATTAGTATGGAAATTGGACTAGCGCCCCTGGCGGTACGTAAATAAAAACATTTATTATTATGAATTTTGACATTTCTCGATACGTTTACGCATTCGATAGTTTTTCGTGATTAGGGTACTGTAGTATATTATACTTTGGTACTTGCTACGCTTGAATCACTGTCATAAAATGTTATAGGAATGGTCTGATACCGTTTTCATCTAACATTAAAATAGATGAGACAAAATTTCTGGAGACATCTTTAAAATTTACTGCAAAGCTTCATCATCATCATGAGTAATTTATAAGATGATACCACTGTACCATAACGTTTGGGTTGTTTTGTTATGCATAATCTCAACTTACAAAATATATTGATATAAACCCTTTTTGCTTCAACGTTATCGGATAAAAATAGAAGGGCACTATTAAAATAATGATAATATTTGCTGTTGAACATCCTTATTTTACATAGCTATGAAAACGTAACAATTAACATAGGTATAATAATAATAGATAGTGTTTGTTCATAAATTCTTCTTTCTTATATCTTTTGTTCCTCAACCTCCCGAGATTTAAAGTAATTGCTATATTAGACCCACTAGGATAAGTATCAAAGCATCGTTTAATAGTATTTTCCTCATCCGAAATAAGTCCGACCTCGGTTTTCCTGGAATTCCTGGTAAAATTAGGGAGGTGAAGTTAATGAAGGAAAATCAACTTAATTCGAGCAAAGCAAAGATGTTATTTTTCCACAAATGAGTTTATATTTCGTTATTTTTACCGGACTGGACTAAAAAAATATCTGGAATGCTGGCAGTTGTTCTCAAACAAAACGTATTTACGGACTTTAGAAAGGAAATAAAAACGTTTAACTGAAATTATTTACTTTTGAAGCAACTGAGTAGTTTTGGATTAGATAATCATGGGTATTACACATACAAGGCAAATTGGTACCGATTTTAACGATCCATGTAGTTATTCATTTTATTCTCCGAGCAAAATCCATAAATCAAAACGATTGAGTGCCAATTATTGGACTACACTCGATAGTGCATCCGAAAGCGTCTCATTTCCATCCATCAGTTGCTTTAAAGTAAATAAAACACATTTCATTAATCCTCAACGTTCGAACGGGATCGAAAGTGTAGATGTCAAGTGCGAAAGCAATTTAACAATTTTTATTTGCGCTCTCAGCGATTCTCTATTTAATTTACCATCGATACTTGGGATCGTTTAAGAGCGTAGACGAAATAAATGCAGAAATGGAAGCGAATATTTTCCTTTCATGCGCCCAAAAGCTGGAATGATAAGGATTCGTAATCGCTGAAGATTACGTGATGCCACGTCAATTTTCGTCCGTGGGCTTATTTTAAGGACCGTACTCTCTATTTTTGTCACACTGCCATAATATTTTTGTTGTTTCCTCGAAATAATTTGTTTCTTACATAAGATTCTCGTCTTAGTATATTTTATTCGAGATGCTTATCTTTTACTTTGTTTGATAGAATTGATTTAATAGGATTAAACCAAGAAGCCTCTAATTTTACCAAAATTCTAATACTCGAAGTGTCTGGGCCAGAATTCCTCAAGTGATATTTCATAGGTCGCGTTGTCAGGTGCGACCGTAAATTCTGAACTCTAGGCTTTATTTGAAATCGGATTAAATTCCCCTTCCGCGTCTGCAGGTATTGCCGATTTTTATTTATTAGAGCTCCGAAAATTTCATTGCTCAATTGTTTACGGCTTAGAAACTCGTGATGAATAGCCGTTTGCAGCGATTGTTGGAGTTTCAATTGAATTACATGCAGTTATTCCTCATTAGGGAAGTTAATTTGTATTTACAATTTCGAAGTCTTGATTGAAATTAGTAAAAGTAAAGGTCAACAAAACACTTTCATTGATGAAATGTGCCTTCTTTCAATGTGCAAAAGTAGTTGAGACTTAAAACAGCTCTTTAAACATGTTCGTTCAACAAGTACTTACAAGTTCATTATACATTTCAGACTATAAGCAATCAGTAATGAAAAGAGATTACTTCATAAAGTCCGTAGAAAACGCTAGCCCCGTAGCACGTAACTCCAAACATATTTGTAAGCCCGGTACTTTGGACTTGAAAACTGTCATAACACAACCCTAACTATTACATGGGATTCCCTAACTTGCCCCCATAAGTGTTCCATTATAACTGTTCCAACATTAAGGTGGCATGTGCTCCCCTCAAATTGATTCCAACCTTGAAACAAAGTTGACGCTTCATTCCAATCTTGGAGTTTAGACTTGTGCGTCGTTAGTCCACCGCCGTATTCGCATAAGGATTGTGACATTTGAATGCCGCATGTGACATTAGCATATGCTCTGTCTCGCTCTAAAATAGCTAGTTGTGATAATTCCATCCTTGTCGG
This sequence comes from Pyrausta aurata, assembly GCA_963584085.1. Lineage (NCBI taxonomy): Eukaryota > Metazoa > Arthropoda > Insecta > Lepidoptera > Crambidae > Pyrausta > Pyrausta aurata. The sequence goes on along the minus strand of OY757266.1, from coordinate 7,551,282 downwards.
TTCGGTATCATTCGCTGTCGCATGCGAATGCGTTGATGTACGTTAGTAACGGCGTTAGAGCTTACCCCTAATTTTGGTCAATTGTTGAAAGAGATTGAGTGAAGACAGGCTTGTGGTAACTGCATCGATTGATTGTGTTTCAAGTTTAAAGATACATACTTAGTTATTTGTGGTGAATGAAGCTTTGACATTAATCAAGCTAGTGGTGAGACAGATAAATTGATTTGCACATCTACAGCGGTCAAACATTTAAAATGTGTTACTATAAATAGGCAGTAAGATTAGAGCTCATACATACGTACTCATAAGAAACGCATAAGCTTATAAATGTGTTTTGTCAAATTAGTCATTCTTTTTAGGTAAATTGCAACTTCAAAGGACCAAATTAATTTTGAATATTACTAGGATCAAATATATTCACAGAATTTTCATTATTTATGTTACAATGTGTCTTATCTGAAAAACTTATTTTAACTTAAGCCTTTACGAAACAAAGGGTATCTCGAACTGTTATTATAAATACTTTTCACAAAATAATTTTAAATTCATATAATAAGTTTACTTTTACTAAAATAATTTTATGGGTGCATTGAACGACTGTAGTATTACATTTCTGAGAGTTAAGAACGTAGAAAATGTATAGATTTAGTAATGAAACCTCATTATCACAGGCTTACTCGTGATTAACGCTGGCATTATGGTAGACAGATATTTAGGGATGCTTAGTGTTAAGGTTTTTGTTTAATGCCTATTTGATGAGAAAATTTTCTAAATTCTGCTTAAGGTATTTCGAATTTTAGTTTTAAAAATTGTACATTTAAATGCCAGGGCTATTAAAAAGCGTTATTAACAGAAGAATAATGATGATTAAAAAAGCTAAAAGTTAAAATATAATACCTCTAGAGTTCATTTACAAATAACTCTTACTTGTGGATAGTAATTTTTGTGGACGTGTTTTCGCCAATTTTTTTTTTTTGACAATATGTGTTCCCGTATATTGTCAAAGTTTATTCGAGAGTGGCAATACTAGCCCAGGGTGCGTATTGCGATGTAGTTTTGACAGTTAAACAGCTCTGTTTTACTGTAAAATTAGCAATTCTTATTGCAATTCCAATTGCATTATTTTGATAAAATTACTATAATATAACAATATATACTAATATTCATACCATTGTATTATTATTATAATATTGTTTCTTTCATTATTATATTGATAATATTCGTTTACACTGAGTGGGAATTGAACTGCCTCAGAATTTAACGGATTAAGTTGGATCACAATACGCCCCAGATAACACTTGATTTAATTAAAAAAATACCCTAGCTAGACTGATGATGAGATACTTATAAATTCTAAAATAAACCGTGATTGGCCTAACATGGAACCCTGAAAATGGCTTACACATAAATCAGGCCATTTCTGGTTTAAGTCGACAGCCGCCGTAATTCTGTTTTGGCATCGTTTCAAACTTTGTTGACAAAGTTCTTCGATTTATTTATCGAAGTAAGATAGCCGTCCGAGATATATCCGACCTAAAGAAGAAATCCTTAAACCCGACACGATAGATTCTAAGTTATACAGCGTGTGGCCATTATTAGGAGCACAATTTTTAATCAATGATTCTACAGAGTACTATACTTAGTTACATTGACCTGGCCATAGTGCTCTAAAATGCTTTAACTCAGAGATATACTAGGTAGAAATCTAAAGTTGTAATCCCTAATCAATGTATATAAAAATCACTAAATCGTTGTAGTAAATGTCAAATTATATGTTTGAATTACATTTCTGCTTCGATTTATTTTTATAGAAATTAACATTAAATTATTTTTTCATTATAATAAAGTAAAACCATTTAGAATTGATTACTGGTTACTTATAGGGGCTATATTCTTAATATTAGTAGTATAGTTTAGTAATATTGGCGCGTAATAAACTGAGTTTTGATGCCATAATAGCATTATAGATAGGAAAAAAACATATTTCCTTTTATTTCATATTTTCATTTAGGATTCATAAAAATTGTAATCCGTGATTTATTAATTAATTTTATGCATATTTTTAATGTTTTTTTAAAAATATGTTATAAATTGTAATTAATTATTGATTGTTTAGTTTTTTTAGTTTTCAGGACTAACATTTTATTTCATTTTATAGTTTCTGACTAATTTTTACTTGTAGTTATATAAGATTTTAATGTTATGAAATGCAACAGACATACGTAATAAAAAACAGAGGTCAAATAGTTTTGAGAAGGATAAATTGTTTATTATTGTAGAGATATTCACTAAAATAGTCACGACAATGCTATGATTGCTAATCGCTGTCGCTTACAATAATAAAACTGACCAGTTACTTATATCTTATCTACTTGTTGATTTTATGTTTATTGACATAATACTAAAGCGGTTTTCGTAGTTGCCATTTACTGTTTTAAATTGTATGATTAGGATAATATGACTTCCCCTCGTCACTGTATGACTATGTGACTCTACGATGCTATTAATGATGAATATTCACAAACATTAACATAGCAAATCCTTGTTAATGCTGATCATCTTTATCTTATCCATTATATATGGATGCACACTGTTGTTCTAGAAATCTTTGGGGGAGGCCTTTATTCAGCAGCGGACACATCCCTTGGCTGAGAATGATGATGTGAAATCCTTAGCAATTGCGAATTTATTTCAAGTTGACAAATGAATGTATTTCAACCACCGCTTAAACATTTAAGATATTACACGAACTAAACCATACCTCTAAGTAATCACAGCGTATGGCTATGCAAGCAGTGACAAGATTCAAGTTTAATCAAAGTTGTAAATCTTAGAGCAATCGCTGTATTGCTTTGCAAATAGCGATATGTGCGTTTAGAAATCTTTAATCTATTTCCAATTCTGGGTATCAATTTTGTTTGCAGCTTCAATTCAATTTGAAGTGAGACATAAAGGAATCTTATTTTATTTTGAACCATCCACCCTTAGGTATAGGTTTTATTGTAATCTGTACAAAATTGGTATCTAGATACTATTTCGATATTAATCCACAGTCAAATGATTACTGCTAGTTAATGGCTTTGTTGCATCATCATCATATTTTGACTTTCTTCACGACGAACGTCCAATAGTTGTCAAAATTGCATATAAAAGCATAAGTGACAGTTATAACGCTGTTAGTTCACCGACGCATTCGCATACTGCATCTGAAACTCATGCGCCATTGTGAAAATCTGTGAAATTTAAAGCCAACGTTTTGCATATGCTATGTCTCGCTCTAACATATCGTCGTGATCATAGAACAATGGCGTATGTGCATTTCGTCAAACTTTACAGGGCGGCCATTTGAAATATTTTAAACGGTTGTTTTTATATAACTTTTTTCGCATATAACCTAGAGCAATACAAATTTGCATGTGTCAATTTTAAAAGGTCTTTTACTGTATGGAATAGGTATCAAAAGCCTATATTTGCTAGTTTTTGAGAAAAATCACTTACGTCATTTTACTTTGGATAAAAATGTGACTCATGGTAAGATACAACGTTTTTCTGCGGATATTCTAATGTCAGATGATACAATACGACTATTTTCTATGGACTTTGCATTAAATATTTTGTCGTATTTGAATAATATTAACTGTTATTTTATAAATAGAACTCGGAAATTATTTTTTTATTAATGTGTTTTGCATTTTAGTAAAGTTTCAGATAGTTACAGTATTATTCAACAATGATTTTAGGCCTTACTACAGCTATTTATTGTTTTAAAGTTACTCCGTGATCATGGCATGGCGCTTGCAACAGTGCCGAAATATCGGAAGCTCATAAATAATAAGGTACATGGAAGCAATCCCGTATCCAACTATTTATACTACAGCTAGACAAACAGGTTAAGTCATTGGATTTCTAAGTCTTATTTATTTATGATTTGGTTAAAAAAAATACCGTTTTAATTAATTTATTTATTTATATTTTGTAGGACTGTGAGTTGTACAATTGGCGGGTTTAATGGCTTAGGGCATTCTCGACCAATCATCCACCTGGGAGTGCAGAAAGTTGAATCAGTAACGGAACAATTTCCCGTAATATCGTGATGTATATATAGCCTTTCTCTATAAATAGGGTATCTAACACAATAATATTTTTTCTCATCTGACGAGTAGTTCCTGAGATTAGCGCTTTCAAACAAACTTTTCAGCTTTAGTATATGTATAAGTAGGTATAGATTAACTTACTACTTTAAGAAGATAATCACAAATGTCTTAACGGTAAGTCTCCGTTCCAATAACCTGACAAAAGTGAATCACCCTAGAATTAAAAGCTTTGGTAAAATCTTAAAGATGTTTATCATTATTTCACTTACTTACAACATATAAATCATGTAGTGGTATGGCATATTATGAAGAGTAAGACTAAGATCATTTTGAAAACTTACAGGTGTCCAAAAAAAATAGTTCTCGTAACTATCAATAGGCTTTTTAAGCATATCAAGGCATTAAAACTTATAATAATTGTTTAGATCGCTAACCATTAGAAAATTAGTTATAATAACTGAAAACAACTGGTGTTTTACCAAGATGGAGGTTTCAAAACAGAGTTGGTTACTAATTAGCTAACAGTCATCAATCCAGTATTAATGAGAAAAATCTTGGCGTTTGGACAAATAGGTACCAAAGCATTTGTTTTGAAAGCGTTTGCAGTAGGTGGGAATATAATTTGGATTTTTTTATTTACAGAAGATCTATTATCTCTTGCCATAATACTATCTGGTCCTCGTGTAATAGTTGACTCAATGACGACGGTATACCTTCTTCCTTTGCTTGCGATGCGACTCCATGGTAATTAAGTCTGGGTCTGAGGAAGGAATCCTTGAGAAACCAGTGGTACCTTTACAAATTTTATAAGCACACTTATTGTTCTTACATTATAACAAAATTTTCCAGGAAAAAATTTACATTTGTATCGATATCATCGAATTCATTTTCTATTACATTACCTGATAAGAGAGAGAGAGAGAGAGAGAGAGAAACTTTAATCTAGATTAAATTGACCTAAAGGTTTGACTGACAGAGATTGCTTTTAGCATTAAGTTCACCTTTGTACCATTATTTATGCAATAATCTTTTATAAAATAAATAGATTCTTAAGATATTAGGTTGTTTCCCGTTGACGACGTGTAGACTGACGATTTGTTACTATAATCACTAACTACTGGGTATGTTCAGTATAAAAAAATCATAAAAATGAGAGTAGACATCATTAAAAAACAAAGAAAACATAAAGCGATTTTCTTAGGGAATAAAATTTAAACATTCGTTTTATACTTCGGTGTTCTCCTTGCAGAGTTAGTTAGCAAATACATTACCAAAAACTTTTTTTCACAAGTCAAATAAATAAATATTATTATTTTAACTAGTAAAGTAACTTAAGACATGTCATAATATTACAAATAAAATAAATTTAGGTAAAAATATTAACACACTGTCATTTTTTTCAATGGTACAATGTCGTAAATTATTCAGTGTTCGAAGAACATGGATACAAGTCCACTTACGACACTAAAATACGATAACATATCCACAGTATATCGTCGTATGTGATTATCCGCCAGTGTCATGTACACAGAAAAATGCAGTATGGCTACATATGACACGTTTTTTTTAATTTTTAAAATAAATAAAAAAACAATAACAAAAGCTATATTAAGTGCTTATATTGCGTTAAAGCAAAACTTGTTATCTTTTAATCAATTTATTCTTATGCCATAGAAAAGTGACGTATGATAAAAACCGACTGCTGAATTTGTTTTTAGCATTTTTGTCTTTTAATTGTGTGTAAAACACATTTAATTGAATTGGAGTCATTTCTTGGAGTTCCTGGTACTTTGCAGGCTAGTCCAACGAACAATGTCACTTGCGCGGATCCGTCGGACGCAAACGTGACGTATGCGTACATACGTCGTATTACTACGGACATTTATCAGGAACGTCATTGTACCTACTGCGTAACTCCGGATCTATTAAGAAAAATATTTTTTATCTTAATTGCTAATAAAATTTTCGGTGTTTATATACCAAAAATGCAATAAAACGGTTTTTGGATTTTTGTCAAATACGTCGTTGTTCTAAGATCATGACGATATAGCAAATGGTGATAGTTGTATCCTGGTTGGTATCGTTCCGCAAACATATGCAAAATAGGCACTACACCGATTCAAATGGACGTTTTGCAATAAGTTTAATGATAGATAAATATTGTGGCGTACTAATAACGATTACCGTACGATAGTACCGTAACGATTGGCAGATGTTTTAAATTTGCATCGCTGCCACATACAAATTCAAATTCAAATTCAAAATCTTTATTTCAATTTAGGTCATGAAATGACACTTATGAACGTCAAAATATACAGTGAAAAAAATAAAAATAAATGTGCCCTGAAAGGGCCGAAACATGTCTCCTTATCTTTTGGGCCCTACCAGCGCTTTGAGACAGAACACAGACAATAAGGCAAGTGCTGAGAAGAAACGCCGGAACAAACTCAGTCACCACTAGCTGCCGTAAAATCAAAATCATCAAAGGTAAGTACATCAGTCGGTGCATTCGTGTCGTTTAGATAGTCTTGAACCTTATAGCCTTTAGACATAAGCGTGTTTTTAACGTGTTTCTTAAATTTATCAACCGGCAATTCGACAAGATTGTGTGGTATATTATTAAAGAATTTTATACAATTTCCCATAAACGAATTACTAGTTTTAACTAATCTAAAGTTAGGAACGACAAGCTTGTGTTTATTTCTTGTGTTATATGGGTGAATGTCGCTTTTCTTCATGAAATTATCTATTTTTACGAACGTACATTATATACAAATGCGTAGATAGACGTAATTTAGGTCATGATAATATGGTGCCACAGAGCATATACTCGTATCCAGTCTAAATATCGATTGTACGACAACCATCCAAAACACCATGCGTCAGTTAACCCGCAGCACCGATTACGGTATCCGATTAATTCATTGGTCCTCCGCAAAACAATACAGCTCCCATAGCAAACAAAGGAGCTGCTTAACGCCTCTCCCGTGGGATGCACGTACTAGCCTTGTTTACTCAGAACTGTGCGTACTGACCCAGTTAAAGCCATGGACTACGATTTGAGTAAAGTTGTAGACGCAGTACGCGCAAAATTTTAGAAGGCTGATGGAAAAAAAGTAGCGAAAAATTTACAATACACAAAAAAAAATCAATTAACGTTAATGAAAAAACCTCGCAATTATAACAGCGACAAGAGACATTAGGATTTTTGGTTAGGTTCGAGTGAGTTGGTCATAGACTGAAATGTTTGTGTTGCTGTTTTCTCTTCATTTGACCAACCAGAAGATGATAATTAACATTTGATCAAAGGGTAGAAGGTATTATAAAAGAGCGTTTAAACTCAGCTATCTATTTTTCGGTCAATTTATATCGGGCAACCCAAGGAAGATATTTCTTTTTCACCATAAATCTGGCCATTAGGGCCATAAATCTGGGGTTATATTTTTGAATCACTCTAGTAAATAATACTACTAACTTACCCACTTACTCTCTGTAATAGATATTTTTCTTTTTTAGTTTTACTTTTATATAGTTTTAATGTATCATAACTCACCCTATATTTACATTAAATACCTTAATTTGTTCTCTAGTATTGACTAGAATATTCCGAATGATAGGCGTTCGAAACGCAAAATATATCCGCGAGTACTTACAGAAATCAAGTTTTCTTTTTTCAATCACTATTATGTGGATTCTATCTGGTTTTTATTCGAAAATCAAATATTGATCAACGAAAATTACACAAGGCAAGTTATTTAAAATTGGGTGTTTAAACTCTAGACTAGACTATAGAAGCAATCATAATATAGAAGCGAGATGCAAAACTCTTGTTGTATCGACAGCCTAATCTCAATCGGCGTTTACATACGGCCGACACCGTCGCACACTGGGTCAATATAATTCACTTTCTCTAGTCTGGCGTAGGTAATCGCATTAGCTGAACAGTGGAGTTGGGGGAGTGAAAAAGATTTCCTTTGTGTTTCTTTCCTTCAGTTGTTGCAGTTAAATCTAATTTAATTATCAAGAAAAGAAGTCAAGGATTTGAAATTCATTTATTTGTTGCAAAAAGCTTCGTCACCTTTATCGTAAATATTTTTTTAAGAGAGGTTGGAGGAATTTCATGTCTCGTAACACCATGATGCATTACGACGATGGATAAGACCAAAATTAACATTATTATTGTAGTTTAGTAACTGTTAAAATAACTGAATTTAAAAAAAGACTTTATAAACAGCCAAGGTTTATGTGTGATGAAAATAAAAGAAAGAAACAAAAACGACCACATAACTGGTCACAAACTGTCCAATACCGAAGATTTTACAAAATGTTGATCAAACAAACTGGTAAGTGCTACACTAATACAAATACTTGATGCATATGTCGCATTCCCACTGAATGGCAACATTTTCTTCGAATAAACAACAACTTTAAAACGTCTGCCACAAACCTAGTCTCTCCACATCATAGAATTGTTTCAAAGAACAATTCCGTGGCAGACACAAAAGCAGGCCAAACACGTTCAAGTGTATGATGTATGGACCTAAGCCACTCCACTGGAGTATTATAAGGAAGCCCACGACCCACAGAGTAACCATCTATGTAGAGGACGTATGTGTATGTACTTCGCGTGTCTAAAAACGAAACGTGTTTTATTTTTTACGCTTTAAAATCACCGCTTCAATGAATTAAATCTTCGTTTTTGAATAACTATTGAGTGAAAATTGACATCTAATACCTACATTTAAAGATTTTTTCCAACTACACCGTACCATACCACCATAACCGTGCTACAAACGCGTCGGGCAAAAAAATAACTTTGTATTGAAAACTATGACACCGTGCCCACTAAACCGTTCCGTCACCGACCAACAGTCGCGTGCCATGTTCAGAACATGTCATCACCGGCAAAATACGTTCTCGCTCGCTCTCGCTCCATATAACGGTGAGACAGAACGCTGTCAATCCGTTTAGTGGGCAATGTAAAGCGTATCGAATTGCTCTTCGTGTCTGATAAATTACTAGCACTGACATGGTTAGATACAGTACATTGAAAAAATACCTTATTTGGAACGGATTGCGATTTTTAACCACTTTATCACTTTCATGATAGCGGAAAAAAATGTTGTAATTTTAATACATTCACAGGAACTTGCGTTGTCTACTAAACATAATATGTCTGTGCCCACGACCCACGTCAGACGATCCGAAAAACAACCATTTATAAGACAAAATTTGACGTAATTTCAGGCTTTATTCCCTGAAGCGGAAAGGTTAGAATGTTGTGCGGAGCCAGAGGTGTGGCTTTGGACTTGAAGACATGTCGCGAGATGATTTGTGTCTGTCATACTTGACGTCAGCGTCTTAATCCACAGTCTGATAATATAATCTGGTTTAGAGGTTACAGCGCATAGATATAAAACTTTAACGGTTATAATATAAATGTAGGTATCAAATAAATATAATTAAGTTTTAGGACACAGAACCAAGCTGGACGGATATAAAAAATAATAATTTTCAAAAATAATTAATCGACATAAGCTTTTGAATTACATAGTAGGTACTTGTATGTACGAGCTATGTAGCTGTTTCAATTTGCATTAGCAACTTCATTAATTAAATATTTTTATATGAATATTAAAATAATAAATTTAGGTTTTCGTATATTTTATCTTCCTTCAATATGTTCAATATTAAGCCTTCTTCATTGAGAGCCCCTCCAATGAGAGGCTTAATATTTCCATTTCTCGACCCAAACACTAAAATAGCGGGTTTCGAAAGAACAGCAAAACTTATTTCGTATTCTCGCGGCGGCCTAGGCTAGTAAATCTTGAAGGAAGGCAATCGGTCCGCGGTTGTGCCGGGTTCTATAACGCTGGCTGTCTACCTAATGACCATTACAAAGATTTTCTTCTTGTTCATTTATTTTTGACTGATAGTCGTGGTCATTATGTAGACAAAGGGCCTTTTTCACCAATGAAAAAAAGCACTAACCCTATAATTCAAATATGCAATGTCATTTACATTTAATGAGATCGAACCAGTAGTTTTTGAAATATTGCACACTAGCTTTTGCCCGCGACTTCGTTCGCGTGGACTTCAGGTTCGTCCCGTCTAGTAGCGCAAAAAATGTGTTTTTTTACGACCTCACATTAGAAACCTCAAAAATTGTAGCCTATATGTTATTCTGATGTATAAGCTATATTGTGGTAAAGTTTCATTCAAATCCATTCAGTAGTTTTTACGTGAAAGAGTAACAAACATCCATACATCCATACATCCATACATCCATACATCCATACATCCATACTTACAAACTTTCGCCTTTATAATAGTAGTAGGATTTTCATCAACTGCAAATATAACTTTGTCTTTCATACGAACACTATGAAAAACAAAGTCATTTTTGCTGTTAAAAATATTGTTATATATTTTGCCAAGTGGAAGTAATTGGACCCCGAATCCAGCTTAAGGTGGCACGCAACCCTTAGTGCACGGGTCCGACTCGCACTTAGCCGGGTTTTTATAGTTTTAGTTTACATTTTACAGTCGAGATTTTAACGCGGAATGGATCACACAAAAAACTCTTATCAGTTTTCTTTTTAATTGGAGTTTGTGATTCCTTTCTCAGTTTGAAACGTCAGTCAACAGCGACGGTATTGTGCAAGTTTTCTCATGGTCTTTTCCTTTTACGTCAGTAGGTAGTTTTAAACTAGAACGCCTCTGAAGACGAATAACAACTTAAGCTAGAAAATACGTTTTTGTAAAAAAACATAAAAAAATTGGCTCTTCAAAAAAACATGGGTAATGCAGGTATTTTGATGCATTTTTTATATACTAGCTGTCTTCGTTTTATAAAAATATGTAGAAGAAAGAAAATTACATTTAGATTAAGAACTTAAGAAGATAAAGATAAATAAAAAATGTAAAATGGCTTTGCAGAATGTATTTTTCGCACAAGTTGAATCTCTGAGTATCGCTCAGCGTATGTTCTATGGACACAGCACTGGGTTCTACAATTACAGTCATAATGTCGCTAGCTAGACTTTGAGGCAGATCGCTGGGGAAATCTACTCTTTCAACAACGTGAGCGGAGATTTCACATTGCGGCCGCTTAAATGAATAGTTTGCTCAGGTTACACGTGCATCGATGTTTTATATCTTTTGAGCTTTTTAAAAAAACATGTTTTCTATCTTTTATACGTTATTTAAAATAAAAAACAGAATAAGTCTATGATTAACGTATGCAGCTAAAATATGAACATTGTTTTGACTCTTTTAAAATCGAATGTTTTGAATTTTTTTTCGTTTGTATTTTAGTGGTTGACTATAGAAATTTTCTTAGGAAGAATAGTTAATTATATTAGGGTTATTGAGTTTTATTTTAAAAAATACAAAAGTCAAAGAATGAATTATTTCTCAAAATTTTATAAGCGAGCCGCGACGCTTGGTTTCGGTATCAAATCTTGGACGCAATAAAATACACAGATAAAATAAAAAAGTGAAAGGTTTGTGATGTCACAAGTATGTACCCACTAAAATAATCACTAGTATGCTGATGCTTAATTTTAACTAAATCTTCATCTGGCTCGTTGGTCTAGGGGTATGATTTTCGCTTAGGGTGCGAGAGGTCCCGGGTTCAAATCCCGGACGAGCCCAACATCGTTTTTGTTTACTTTTGAGATGCTAATAATATGTTGCCATGGTAAAAAGTTTTTTTTTATATTAATGAGTTCTACTAATGTTTGTTTATTTAAATGAAAATGTAAGTATTTTTATATGCGTGTCCCTCTTCTCCAATGGCAGCGTGAATAAGCAAACAAAATAGAATTAGTCGCAGCGAGTGTTTTTATATGGGCCATGTTGCGTTCTGGTATATAGCTGGCACTAATTTTTATAATCTTGAAAGAAAAATATTTTTCAAGTAACAGAACAAAAAGCACACAGAAGCCAACACCTGCTTGAAAATAACATTTAGCTGAATGCTGAGCACAATTTGATAACATATGAGTTAATAAAAACGTAAGATTTCCGTTTTTGGGACTCATTTTATAAAAAAAGAAGATTTGCTTTTTTTAAATTAGGCACAGATAATATAAATTCAGGCAACTTCCTACCTAAGTAAATACCTAAATAAAACTTTATTCATACCTGCTGTAGGTTATATTCTTTTTCAGAGTGGGATATTTCATCATATTCTGAACTTACTTAGTCTTTGATTAGATTTGATTTAGATTCTTAAATATTTTAGGTTGCAGGTAAATATTGTCACACCAGCCATAAATGACGATAGAATTCCGGAATATAAACGAAAACCGCAAAATTTTAGAGACATGTGTTTTTGTTGATATATCATACCACAAAGCGACCAACCCGTCTGCGAATTGAATTGTTTTGTGTAACACAAACGCTATACAGACATGCTCCCTAAGTGATCATTATTTAGAACACATGCCTCCACTTAGTAATGGCGCCTAACATTTTGACATCTTAAAATACATTGTATGTGATAAGTACGTTTAAATTGCTCATGAGCCCGTTTCAGTCTTGTTAAGTGAGTGTTAACAATAACAGATTTTTAATTTGCATGAACATTGTTTGAAGAAGTCGAACTTAATTAAATCAGAATTAAAACAATCGCTGTCAAATATTTGTGCGCCAAATTACTTTTTTTCGTTTTTAATTGAGAAATCCGGAAACTGCTATTGTGAATGCAAACGAATCCCAATGAATGAAGGTTAAACGACTTTCTGTTTCCCTTTTCAATTTCTCAACGGATCCTGTATTCGAATTTCAAAAAGTTGCGACCGCTTCGAAACGGTTATAGCCAATCTTGGTTTGTTCGGCAAATATTAACGAAAGCCAAACAAAACAGTACTTATTTGCGTGTACCCCGGATGAATTTAATTTTCCCATCAATAAACGCATTAATAGGATTTCACTTAGTTCGTGTTTGATTTTGGTAACCGGCGCTGTGGCCCTCAAACCCTGTGAAGGTTCCCGATAAACGTTGCGCATTTGGTACAATATTGAATTTTAGTACCGCCCGACATAAGACCATACAGGGTTAATTTAAATTAGCTGATCACCTCTTACAGGCAGCGTCTCAACATAAATCCCAACAACATTTGTTCAACGACTTTTTACAAATCTTGATAAATAGAACAAAAAAAAAGAAAAACAAAACAAATTCTGTTCCCTCTGTTATTTACTACTTTGTATAATGTACCTAAAATAACAACGCCGAGCTTAGGCGCCCCTACCTCGCTCCGCCTGCATCCATGCAACGTTTCGGCACTAACTACCTACTATTTCCGCAAGTTTAGAGTCAAAAAATAATTTTTGTATGGTAAAACTTAAAAAACCTATTAATTTTGAAAAGTCGTAGAACAAATGTTTGTGGGAATTGTTGTAGAAAAGCTACCTGCAAGAGGTGGTCAGTTAATTTAAATTAACCCTGTATATAGTCCCACAATAGATTAAGGTCACTGCTACCCTACCTTACCAATTTCAGAGCCAAAATCGCTTGCACTTCGCGACATCTTTGTTTGCAGTGACGCCCGTTGTTGTGTCGATGTGCAAGCGATTTTCGTTTTATAGTCATGGCGGCAGAGACTTCGACCGTACACGTACCTACCAGAGAATTAGATTCTTTGTTTTTTTTTTCTAATTTTGATTGATATCAAATTTTTAAAACAAACTACTTTCTGACACATTTTGTACAAAAAAAATTGACCTCCAATTAAATCTTTGAACCAAGCTTTTAGTAGTATGTTAACATAATATATATTTTATGTACACATTGATCTGATAAATCGTCATGATTAAGCATGTTCATCACTTCTCTCGTGAATTGAAGGAAATAGTTACCGTTTAATCTGGGGTGAAGGTAATTACTTCCGAAATAATAAATTCATGAGCACTTTGTCGCCTCAAATGTATCATCCAAAACGTGCGGATTCGCGGTCGCATTCACACGGCTCACATGACACAACTGTGGCTCAACTCACCATGCAATTCAGATGAGTGACGATTTTAAATTCCGTATACATAGTGTTCAATACCGCGTCGTCAATACGAGTACTCCAATGTTTCCAATTTGCTAGATTGTTCCGAATTTGAACGTCGGCGGCACGAAGATAAATAGAACAAATTGTTTTGCTATTTCCATGCGTATTTCTTGGTTAGAAACGGGATCGTTTGAATTTATACCCTGAAGTTTGAGGATTAGGGTCATAGATGTTTTCATGATTGTCTTCTCAAGAGACGAGGAGGCGTCAGTTCGAGTTGACTGCCAAAGAATATTAATGTTAATATCAGCTGTTGGTCTTAGCGATTATTTGTTTAAAAGACGTTTTGGGTTTGAAGAAGTTTCTTGAATCCTTTGACATTTTGAGAATACTTAGGTATCAGTTTACATTTGGAAGCATTTATGGTCTAACATCGCTATGCTGATAATATTTTTGTTTTGATAACCATTATATTAAACACCAAATATGTAAAGTTTCTTTGATGACGTTTAACAAATACAAATAAGTCTTATAATAGAACCCAACAAGGTCAGATTGTGAATGACTTAAATTGATTGCCAATCAGAAAAACAAAGAACATGAAATAACATGACAAATTACTTTCATCGAAATGGTACCAAATATGCTGGTAAAATTTTGCTATCAGAAGACTTTTACATTTCTTTAGGTAATGTTTTTATAAGTAGTACACAAATTCTAATTCTAACAACTCGAAGATTTTTTATCACATAATATTTTTTATAAATACTCATGTGTTTTCACTTATTACTTAAAACGTTTTACTTGGTTTAAGAACTAACTTCATAAAAGCTATGAAAACTTTTTTTATTCCAATCAGTTTTTCGGCGAAATAACATCTGTATTCGGAAATCTATTTTTATTCAAATCGGTTGCTATATTTGCGTGCGGAATTATTGGCTGAAACGATTGGTTTTGTGAACCTCGTGTGATTTGATTGCCTTTTACAAGCAAATTGCTCCGTAACATTCGCATCTGGCAAGATTTTGTGGTCGTCTGGGTTTGTATTACGTAAAATTTGAAAAGGAAAAAATTTGCAGTATGTTTTGTAATACATAGTTTTGTTGTACTTATTTATGTATTTATTATTATGTTAACGTTTTTTTATATTTTCTTATTTGTCGAAAGGAAAGTTTTTTAAATGTTCTATACACCATTTTTTACATTTTTTACAGTTAAACAAAACTTTTAGAATTATTTTAGTAAAATTGAAAAAAAATATCCGAACGATTACGCATTTTTCACTTTTCCAAAAGTGCTTAATATTATTATAAACAAGTTTCATGTGCAGTAAAATTAATATAATTTTAGGGTTCCGTAGCCGAATGGCAAAAACGGAACCCTTATAGTTTCGTCAAGTCTGTCTGTCTGTCTGTCTGTCCGTCTGTATGTCACAGCCACTTTATTCTAAAACTATTAGCATCATAGAACTGAAACTTGGTAAGTAGATGTATCTTGTGCACCGCTTTCCGATTCATGTAATAAAAGTTGTGGGGATTGTTATTCCCCACAACTTTTATGTGTAGTGTGTAAAATGATATTTAAGGGGGGCTCCCATACATGGAACTAAAACCTAAAAAAAATTTTTTACCCAAACCTATGCGTGTGGGGTGGGGTGTCTATCACATTGAGGTTTCTAAAACCATATTTTCTAAATGTCTAACGTTTGAGATATAGACGCTTCCAAAGTGGTAAAATGGGCGTCCCCCCCCCATCTAACTTTTGAACTAAGATAGTGAACATTTTGAAAAAAATATGTAATGTCGATCTCAACAAAAACTTTCAACGAAAATTGGTTTGAGCGAAATCGAACAAGCAGTTTTTGGGATATAGCACATTTTTATCAACCGCAAATATAACTTTGTCTTTCATACAAACACTTTAAAAACAAAGTTATATTTGCGGTCAACAAAATATTGTGGTATTTTGGCTAAGTGGAAGTAAGAATCCCTAATTCAGTTAAAGTTGGCACGGAACCCTCAGTGCGCGAGTCCGACTCGCACTTGGCCGGTTTTTGTATCTGAATCCATCCCATGAATGGGTCGATTGGATATGTCTCAAGACTCAAATGGGTATTACAGATCGATCGTGGATCCATTGCCCGCACTCCTCGGGAGACTGGAGGAGATACGGGTATGTGATGCGTTCGGGTGCGATGGATTTTAGATTTAGGGTGTATATGGGTTTAGTTATTCTGAAAAAATAAGAAAATAACCACTTTTGCGTAGTAATTTCAAAATGGTAGGTAATGTATGCGTTACCAAATCAAAAGTATTATAAGGACTATAGTGGACTAGACTATCATTACCAGCTATTCAAATAGAAACAGAGACAATTAATTTGATGTGGAATTTAAGGGATTTCTTATTTCAGTACATATGCAAATAACGCAGCAGTGATTATTTGATGAATATATAGTCGTATGCTCTCATAATAAATTGGCACAAAAATTTATGTGCGCGTCCCTTCAAATGACAAATTTCAACTGAGAAGTACCTATTTTTATATACCGTCAATCGTTTGAGTTCGATCAGAAAGCTTTCATGTCCGTACATTCCGAATGAAACGAATTGTAGCAATATCAGAGACATTTATTGCCTTATTCTGTCTTCTTGGAAGAGTGGAGCAAAGAGAATTAATTGTTATTTTTCTTTGTGAATTTTTCAAGCAATAAAATCGGCAACGAAGTGCTCGTTTGACGTTTATTGACTTAATGTACTGTTAGCTGTAAATAATGTGCAGGGAATGATTGAAGTCAAATAAAATGGCTCAAATTCTCAGAATAATTTCTGCGAAACAACTTTTACATACGTAAAGGACACTTTTTTTAAATTAACCAAAATGATCTTTTCGTGGTTCTGAATTTAGCAAATTTTTCTAAATGTGTTTTTTTCTGAATAGTCCAGCTGCCCGGCGAATACCTCTTTCTTTTATTTTAAGCCCTTCTCTACCCCTCTTCTTTAGTTTCAAATTAATTATAAACTCCCTACGATGAAAATGGTTGACGGCTAAAATAAGATTGAGTAAAATAGTGTCACCAATCTTATCCTTATACGATACGTAAACAGACTACGAACGAAATCACCAAAAGATAAGTAATCATGAAACAATAAACGCTTTTCAACTGTCTTTCTGCGCATGAAAAGACCGAATCCGTATTCCACTTTAGACATCTGTGATCAAAATCATGCATGCATTGCAACGCTCAACAAACGGTTCTGGGTCATTCTGTGGACTGTAGACTGTCCACGTGCCGTGACTTATCTGAGCCTTACGAGAGGCTTCTGAGCTAAGCGAGCGGTTTGGCTTCAAGCCAATGAAGACGATTGTTGCTTCACTACCGCTTTACTGCTTGTTCATCGTTTCCTAACTATTGGCTATTTCTGCTGCACCTGATTGGGGGCTACTGTTTTTATTTTGTTTTTGGATTCAGTTCGTTAGTAATTTAATTTGTGATAGCCTCAAATGGCCACGCTCCTTTTGAAATTGAAGCAACTTATAATTAATACTCACAATACATTTTAAGTATCTAAAAATAGTCTACTATTAGATTTTCAAATAGTAATCAAAATTCTAGTGTGTGTATCTCAATTGTTATCAATTAATTAAGAGACTTTAACCATCTCAGTGAGAATTATTAACATCCTAAAGTGAATAGTTTATTTGCCTTAGTACTCTCTTGAAGCTGTTACAGAGGCTATCGTCTATTTAATTAACTCTGCTTCAATAATTTTAGGTTATCATAACAACAATCATATTTATCAAGTCATATTGTGACAACGGCCTGTCAGCTTTCAAGGGAGACACAACAATCGGCTGATAGTGAAGGGTCTTTTAATATTGCCTTGTTTGAGTAATAGTCAAGTAAATTAGGTCTTAGTCCTTTAAATAAATCAGACCTAATATTACAGTAAATTGATTAAATAACTTTTTATCTCGTCAAGCAATTTTGGTACATAATAGACCTTAAGCATCACTGAATATTTAAAATTATTTAAGTAAGGTGTCTTATTTATCTATCGTTCAGTTGAAAAATATACACATCTATTTATACGAGCATTATCAGCACAACATAGGTTTACACTGAGTCAGAATTGATCTGCCTCGGAATTGAACGGATTAAGTTGGATCGCAATACGCCCCATGCTCTATATTTTTCATTAAAAAAATTCGCTTTTTCTTATCAAGCTTTCTATAACCCAGTTCTTAGTGGCATCGAAACCAGTTCACTTTGGCTGACAACTCTATGAGACTGCAACGAAAAAGTCCCCTTTTCAGCGAGTGAGTGGGTAATAAAAGCTATCAAATTGGGGTACGTTGTTTTATAGTCTGCGATATCCTTGAACCATTTCCGAAACGAAGAAAACAAGTTTCTCAATTAAATTAATTCAATGGCATTTGTATTATTATTTTGAAGTTGAATGAGAGTAGAATGTAGATAAGCTTATATGAAACTATCAAAAAAAGTACAAATGATGTACTGAATAAGCGGACTATAGCTATGTTTTGATTGATTAAACAAAAGATAAATAATAAGTTTTATTGAAATAAAATAAAATAAATATTATAGTATTATTAAAAGAGTAATTGGATATATTTTTTGTAGAACTTTTATTTTGTGTGTAAAGTCATAAAAGTTGTAACATGCTCTAGTCTCCTGTGCCGGTTTAATTTTTGAAAATCAAAGTAAAGATCGATCCATTGACATGATTTTTCAATCGATCTATAAAAACATTGTGTGTCGTGATCGTGACCCAATCTCTTCTAAAGTGGCATGAATCGGAATTATAACTGCTACAGAGAAAGGCCAAGTTGGAAGACCAACGGAATTATCATACAGCATGAGCTTTTAAAGCCAGGTACCTAGTTTTTTTTTTTATATTTTTGAATTGAAATCTTTATTGTAATCAGTTAATCATATTTTTACAAAATATTTTGACTCAAAATAATACATATTATCCAAGCAGAACATCAAACTGGTCACAGCACACAGGTATTCTTTTCTTCTTCTTATAAGATTCTAAGGTACGTTTTTCTTCATCTTTTTTTGAATTTGAATGACCCGCCAATGCAATCGCATGGATAATTTTAAATCTTCAAAAAAAAGTTTTTATAAGTATTAAAAGGCTTCAAATCAGTGTTATAAAAGGGTCTAGAGATCCCCTTGAATCGCACATAAAGCTCAAAGGGGTTTCATCTGTCCAATTATTGTGTAATGTTTGTAGAACCCTTCCACAAATACCCACTCCGTTTATGTGTAACGTTTCTTGACAAAATCTATTTTGATCACAGCGTTGTGGTTATTCTTTGGTTTTTAAACCAGTCTCTCTTACACTAAATTTATAATTATTATTGTTTTATCAACGTGAAAATAGTAATCTAGGATCATAAATAATATTATTTTTCTCGTTTAAACTTTTAAAAAAAATTATTAGTTACACCACTTAAACTAGAGATCGGGTGGACGGATTTTCATGATTTTTAATTTGTTGGCCACGATTATGAGAATAATGGTAAAACGTGATCGAGATGCAACAAAGTTCGCTGGGACCGCTAGTAATAAATAAGGCAATAACATTAAACAGTATTTTAATATTGCAAATAAAAAGTAAAATTACAAATATCACAATTCCTGACAGTATTTTTTAAATTAGGTACCGGAAGGAAACATTGTGGAACGGAACACATGTGCCTTCAAATGTGATAACCGTTACATTACACTTTTTATTGGACTTGGAAACTCTTAGAATGGTTCAAGAAAATATCGAGCATGCTCCCATAATATTTACATAGAAGGTTTCAAACTTCCAAAGGCTATTAATTTTGCTCACATGACTTTGTGTCGTGTGCGTAGAGCAATAAAGATGATATCGACACGATATCGGTATAAAGGAAGGTTGGTGAAGAGAAATTCTGCGGACAATTGTATGGAAGTGTGTAAATTTATTTCAGCGGTTTGTTGTTTGCAGGATTATTATTGCAATTCGTAGTTGTTTAATGGTTTTTATTGTGTTTTGTCACTATACAAACTTAATAATATAAATTTCACTTGTAAAAAGCAACTATGACAGACGAGGAAACCTCGTTCTCACAGAGTCACGGTTGCTTTTTACAAGTGCAATTTATATTGCCGTTCGTATTTTTTTTGGGTACCTATAAACAATAAATATGTAGTGTCATCTTGCTCACAGGATGTACTCTGTTAGTTAGATACCTATGTAAATTTTGTTGTAGCTAATTTAATTTAATTTGTTTTCTACATCTCATTGAGAATAATTACGAAATATATTTTTTTGTTTTGTATTTTAAGTCAACGTCTTCAGATATGGTTTTACTTTTGTTTTTCTATTATGTTTGTAATTTGATGTGTACCAAACAAAAATGTTTTCTTTCTTTCTTTCTTTCAAATATATAAAAAAAAAAACTTCTAAAGCACTTGTTACACACGTCAATATCAATTTACTGAATAAATATGGAATATTACCAACATTATTTCGTTTCTTTATATCATAAAAAATCTCCCCTCGAGCCCTAACTCCTATAGTTAGAGCAAAACTTAACGATAGCAACGCGGAATTGGTTAGAAGTTTTCTAGTAAAATGCTCTATTTGTTTATGCGGGGAACTAAAACTATGCAAGGACACAAATAACAAACGAACTTCCAAACTGTGAAACTCCAAGAATTTCTTATTAGGTTAAATTATTTCGAGGGAGGCTATATAGTGTAACTTTCATGCTTTCTTCTGCAGCTACCATTTATTTTACGACCTTCTATATGGCTAACAACACAAAGTTTATATTGTTTTACTATAGGTATTACCTATTTGTTATTTTTTTGTAGAAATGCGATAATCGGCGTCTATTTTTGATTATATAACATAACATCGACTTACTGGTGAAATAATTATTGAATACTAGCGGACCCAGTGAACTTTCTTTCGCCCCTGTCCTGCCCAGCCCCGTAATTCTAAAAGTTAAGCGGTCCCAGCAACATTTTGTCGTCCCGGCCCCGTCCCGCCTCAGCCCCGACCCCGTTGAACGGGATTAAAAGTATTCTATGTCCTTCTCCTGGTTCTAAGCTACCTCCTCAGTAATTTTCAGCTAAATCAGTTCTTGAGCTATAAATAGTGTAACTAACACGACTTTCGAAGCTCACTACTACTTGTCAATTTATCTGGCCATTGGAAGAATCCTTTTTTTTATAAAAGAACCCAAGATTCAAGACGAAAAAAATATGTCTTCCAAGATTTATTTATTCAATTATATCTTTCCGAACTCGCTTCGAGCGCGCCACGCGTAAAAACCGAACAAATGACGTGTTAAAGATTAACCCTGTATTTTTGGTTGGGAAACCACGGCGTGTATATTTTTGTCACAGTATCACGAGATAATAACGTGGCCCGTTTTCCCCTATCCATTTAACCCTTTCCCGCCACAGGCGTGTTTATCTTAGATCAATGAGAACCCTGTCGTGTCCCAAATAAAACAGCTTTTTTTCTTGTACTCTTATAAGATAATGCCTAACGTTATCAACTCTGGAATAACACCCGGATATTGGATACACACTTTGATTCTGAGCCGTTTTTAATCTACTTATATATGGGTTAAGGAAAAGGTCATGTGACATGTTTTTTCTTATTTTAATTCAGGCGACATGTTGTACAAACGAAAACTCATATTTAATTAATTTGATTTTGAAATGTTCTTTATTTTTAAATAATTACATTGCATTGCTCGTATTTATTGTTTTATGAACATGAAATATGGAAGAAACTTGTACATATGACAATGTCAAAGGTCCATTTTTTTTATTACGATCGATATTTCAGTTAAAAACGTGAATGATTGTTGTTTCGTTACAATTTGATTCTTAAAGAAAATTTAAAAGTATTTTGAATAAAAAAAGACTGGTCTATTTTAAATATGCCTTGACACAACGTTGTCGCATACTCATTGTATGAAACACGCGCTATCATTTTGCTGTCCAATGGTTTGTATTTCACTCGAACCAAAGAAGTGACAAGTCCTGACAGTTTTAAGGCCGTCTTATTCCGTCAAATTATCTCATAAGCCCCGCCCCCTTGTTAAAAGTGCGGGGCGCTTCCCCCACCAGCACCCCCGCACAAAACTTTTTCTGTCAACTTTGTCTTACAAATCTCGTGTATAATTAAGCCATCTAGTGTTTATTTAAGGAACAAAATTTTCTTGAATAAGATACTTCATGCGCTTTTGTAAGTAACATACCCACGCCATCTAGCAGAACCCCTAAGAACTTTTACAAAATGGTTTCCTTAGTACACCATACATGCTTTTTAGTCTAAACGTTTATCGAAAGAACAAGGAACGCAAAGAGTGGCATTTCATTCTCACACGACTGGTCAGCACTTTATGCCAGCAACCTGTAACCATTATAAAAACAAGAGAGAATATCCGATAACATTTATTATATTCTTTATTGCACTTATAAGATGTACAGAAAATAGGTACAAGAAGTCACAATGTGAACAAAGGTGGGCTTATCCCTAAAAGATACCTCTTCCAGCCAACCCATAGGTGTAGGAAATGTAATGTAATAACATTTAGGTGGTTTATATTAAGATCCTTTTTGTCGACACAGTTATAGTCTCACTACTATCTTCCATCAGTCTTCCAATTGATGATGACTGAAGACCATTACAGATATGGCACTTCAAATTTAGGGTTCCGTACAAACCAGTAGGTATATAAGTCAAAGTACACCCATCACGAGAATTTTGTCATGGTTTTTTTTACACACTGAAATTCATAACATTTCAAATCATCATCATCATTCTCTTGCCCTGTTCCCAGTTTATCTAGGGTCTGCGCAGTATGTTTCACGCTTCCGTTTAACATTACAAATATGGAAAGCTAAATTAAAGACAAAGGTTTCTTTATCGTTTCAGTAATCCTTTAATAATATCAAAGTTTTTTATTTACTAGTCGTCTCCCGCGACGTCGCCCGCGTATATTTTGGATGTCCCGTGAAATGGTTCAAGTAAATTAATGGTTTAAAGTAATTACTATCGAGGTCACCCACACCACGCTTAAAATACTCGCATAATATCAGCCTGAACTATAAAAATGACTTGACTATCATGTGTTAGAAAGTAAGAAAATAGTAAGGCAAAAGTAGTTAGTAGTAATCTCTCATTTAGATGCAATACTTTTTTCGGCGAAGTTCACTATCAAATATACTGAGCATTGAACTTGGCTATCATTTTTCACATTGATGTTTTTGTTGGGATATCATAACTTTTTATAGAAATATTTATTTGCTTATTCATAAATCATTAATACATATTTTGTGCAAGCTTCCATCCACTTAATTATAAAGGTTTCAGACCCTACAATTAGAAAACTTTCTTTTGTTTTCAGATTTTTTCCTTCGCTTACACATTATTACCTAGCTAGATGCCATATTTCAACTGTCTAGGTTTGTTAATTAGAGCACCGCACCCACACAATTACTTTGATAAACCATATATGGTTTTGCCATGTTTGACTTTTTGTAGTCTAGCTTATAGACCTTTTTTACTATAAAACTGTAATTTGGCATGGGTTTCTTTATATCCTAATCACACCGCCTAAAATATGTATTTTAAAATATTTTTGAGACACCTCCCTACAAGGAATGAATTATGATGAGCATGAGTTCCTACACCGAAAGGGCAACACCAGGGTTTATCTCATGAATCGTGATAGTAAGACAGTTGAAATTTTCAGGAAGGATGTATTCATGTTGCCGTTGAAAAAACAAAAACTTAAAAAACAGTTTTTTTTTCAGGTTGCTCTCATACAACTTATCTACTCTGATAAAGATAATAATGAGGGGCTGCCCCATTATTAGGACTTCATATCTTTTGTATGGGACTCCCTGACAACAGATATGATGTTTATGCCATTTTCATAGATAATGGTACGGAACCCTTCGTGACCCCGAAGCGCCATTTGGCGCTAACTACAAGATTAATAGAATTATTATGTGTCACAAACACCAAAGTTGTTTTGGATATTCAGTAACAGCAATTTGAGGAACGGTTATAAAAATAAAATTAAGACAGTCTCCACACATTTTCGACAGAACAAAATTGAAAAAATTATTCAGATTTGACATTTCTGAATGCAAATATAATTGGATTATACTGAGTAATCTCCATGTTCGTCGCTCAAGTCCATGTCACCAAATAAGAGATAGATAGTCAATGCATTATTACTACACGATTCAGAAAATGTGTACGTACGTACGTAAATAACATGGAAACCTGAGTTCCATACACGAAAAGAGCTAGACCGACCTTAACTTAACCTCCAATGTTTGTATTTTGTCACAGGAGTCTAGATGTAAATAAATAAATAAAATTAATATAGACCTATCACCTAATAATTTTCTCCCTCCCTCAAATTCATATAATATTTTCTCGTCTCCAATATACTAGAGTCACCAGGGCACAGCTTTAGCATTTGAGATTACTGCTAAACCTACAGTTATGGTTTAGCTCTGATTTTTCCAAATAGAGAAAATGTTCAAAACTACAATAATTTGACATGAGTGTTTTATGCTTTTTGTTTATATTGTTACTATAGAAACGGATTCATCTCTACGATTGGTACAAAAATATAGTTCATTTATTCACAACAATTATATATGTCGCTACAGCCTTTCTCTTTTTATTTTGCTTAACACGTAGAGGTTGGGGGTTCCATCCTCATGGCATTGAGGAGATTTATCCGCATGGTGATGATGTTTTTGATACTAATTTTCTTTTTGAAATTTATTTTCATTGTTATGTAGTTTTTTTAATAGGATTTGCTACTTTAAAAAAAACCTAAAAATTTAATTAGTTTTTATTTTTATTTTTTTTTATTTTAAATGTTGAAATGTCCAAAAATTAAAATAAATACTTATTTCGTTTTCTAAAAAAATATTGTGACTATGTAGAAAAATATTCATGATACCCCCGATTTGAACTCGCGACCTTTGATTAGTATAAGACTGGTGCTGATCCAACTGAGCGTGACGCGGCGCGGCGAAATTAGCTATTATTAGTTCTTAGGTGTTTTACGTAATTAAGTACGCAAATAAAATTGCAAAAATTGACATAGGTCCAGCGTTCGCAGTGGCGTCAAGGGGAATGAGGAAATGGTATCTCGTGCTTGTCATTTGAATAAAAAGATAGCGCTATTTCTGCTTGCATGTATAGAACAGAGATGACACGACGATCAACTGTTGCGTCAAAGTCGTTGCGCGAATCACCATCGTCACAAGTGTGAGAATCACTAAATCAGTGTTTTATGAATGAAAATGTTAATAAAACTGGAAAAAAACGATTGGACGCCCTAAACATCTTTGGTGTCTAAAGTAATCTTAAAAAGACAATTGGAAGAATTTGCTGCTTGTAAGAAAGAATACAGACTAATGAAAAAAATGGACCTTTCTTTGCCTGAACATAACACCGATAAAAACTAAAAAAAAATCATTTGATTCATAGCTGAGATCTCACTTATGTGGTCAAAATGTATATTCTTATAATCCTCTGTTCCTCACATCTGTGTAGCTTGAGCAAATCAAGATCAAAAAAGTCGAAATAGGTCAAATAAAGTGTTTTTAGATATTTCGTTATTCTGATCTAAATAACAAACATTTTGAAATCATTTTAACATGTATATGTGTAGAATGGAATTACCTACTAAAATATGTGATTTTCATAAATATAAGTCCAATAATTTGAAAACTACATAGAAAATACGAAAAAAATGGGGCCCACTTCTGAGGCAATTATTATCGAGCAAAGTAATTACAATCGTGTTTCCAACCACAATCCAGCTTTCTAGTAATCTTCTTCTATAACATATATAGATTCGAGATTTAAATAATTAGTGTTTCCATGTTTAAACTCAATCGAAACATCGTAAAAATGGAATATCTAAGCCTTAATGTGATTAATGCCTCTCTGAATGGCTGGAGATTCGAATTCATATTACTTACGTGTGAAATGAAATACTGTAAGTACCTTTGGAATAAATTATTCTGCTTTGCCGTCCTGACCCTGGAACATTTATCATATTCAACTGTGGTGTAGTGTTGGTAATGTCTCTTTGCTATAGGTTGTATTGCATGGTTTATAACCCCCAACGCAAAAACATAAGGGTTATAAGTTTGACGTGGCTGTCTGTATACAGGGTGACTTTTAAAACATTGGCAATATTTTAAACTAAGAAACTATTCATGATTCATAGTCCCTTCCACATAGTAATTTGAAAATAAATTGTTATATAAACTATCATTTGATGAATCCGAGAAAATTCATATTAAACACTTTAGAATTGATTATTTCTTCAAATTAAACTAATAAATTAGTTTAAGATTTTCTAAAATTTACTGCGCCTAAACGGATCCCGCAAATCGGAGTAAAACTTAATGATTTTTCTCGGTTTGATCAAATCAATTGATTTTCATTTTAATATGTGAAGTGACTTTAAATCATGAGTAGGTTTTTAGTTTAAATTATTGCCAATGTTTTCAAAGCCACTCAGCCTGTATCTGTCTGTATGTGGTATCGTAGATTAGACTTGGGCGATAAATAACGTCACGATTATAAAATAACAGTGATCTGCCTTCCTGAAATATCACCGTGACTTTTCAAGAAGTAACAACGTTCCAAAGTAACAACGTTATTTTTGTCGTTCCATCGTTCATGCAGAGAGATGGCAATGGAAAGAGGTATGTAACCAATAGATAGTTAATTGTACAATTCATAAAATAATTACTATTTGTTCATATTTTTTCCAACACAAATATAATATATTGTGTAGATTTATTATTTTGTATGTATGTTAGCCTGTAAGGTATTTATTTTATGGGTCTGTATTGCACTTTGTAATCCGCTGCCTGATTTAAATAAATAAATAAAATAATATGTGCAAATATATAAAATTTAAAAAAAATCATAAGTTACTAATTCAACTTTCTGCATTCACAAGTAAATGCTATTAAGTCCGCCAATTGTTCAATTCAAAGTGCAATAAAGTTTAAATAAATAAATATAGGCAAAATTAAATGATAAAGTATTTTAAGACATTTGAGTCTTCTATCAACAAGTAAACTGACTTCAGCGAAGTTAATCTCCTTGAATGAACATCCACAAAAGAACAACTCACATAATTCATGTGCCAAAATAGACAAAGTTAACTCAATAATAATAGTAATATTCATATCCCTAAAATATGCCAGGCATCGTAATATTATGTGGGATGAAACACGTCACACACAACGGCTCAAAACGGCTCCCTTGACGATACGTAGTTCGTCGTTTGCGTTCCATTTCACACACTTACGTAATAAAAGTGTCCTTACAATGTTGTTGTGAGCGAATAAGGACAATATTAGATGCCACTTTGTGTAAAGTGTCGCCTTTCCAAAAAATAAAGTCCCATTCAGACTAACGTACGTTTTTATATATTATTTTTTTATACCCATCCAATATATTTATGTTAATTCCTTACTGTTTGAATAAGGCTATTGACCCACAATTATTTTAGATTTCGGAATTGAACTTCCTTATTCGTTGTAAAGTGTTAAAAAGGGACGCAAAAGTGGTAATATTTAACCTGCGTGTGTCTCCTTCAGATAGCAAAAATGTTGAGTAGTCAATATTGGGTTCAGAAAGTTGCGTAAAACATTTTCAAAGCAGTTCAACAATTGCTTACTTTTAGGAGATATTTTGTGTGGTTTTAAGTATTGAGATTTGTTTGAGATAATTATCCATTCAGAAGCTGAGACAAAAAATAAAACTGGGGTTAGCTAGAAATATAAAAACTGAAGCAGGTTATTTACAACTTTTATTTATCTCAACCCAGAAATTATTATAACTGTTAGAATTGAATAAATTCATGATTTAGGAGTGTTTTGAGAAACCAAGTTTTGTTTCAGTCCATTGGATTCAAAGAAAGTTTGAATGTAGGTACTGTATACAAACTAAAAACCCATGTTTTTTAGGGGATTGAGATTCGATTACTGTATTCTACTGGGAGAGATATAAGCTTACGAATCAAAAGAGTAGGTATTAAGTTTCAACTGTTTTAAGCTTCCTTATTATTATAATTAAACTCTTTGCCAAAGTTTCAAAGCTTGGACATTACAACCATCATTATGGTTGGTTAATGACTCAAGTTTTGGAAGTAATCATTTTGCATTCAGATTTCAAAGTAATTTCTGCCTTGAAACTTTCTACTTGGCGAACTTTTAAAATTTCGCGGAATTTAATATCTAGCTGTCTAAGCTTAGAACTAAAATATCTCAATTTCACTATCTATTTTTGTAACAAGAAAACATGGCAGGCATTTAATAAATGACTGATAAATCTTCAACTGATACAACTTTGTTCAGTATTTGTATGAAATCTAAAAGCATGTTACCAATAATAATACACTTATTACTCACTTACATTAGAAAAATATTATTTGTTATTGATAAAATATGACGATCTTTTAAAAAATCCGATACCAAACTCTTATTATACTTTAAGACCCAATTTCCTCATCGATAGTAATGGATAAATCTCTTTACTAGCGGTTGAATTTTTACGATTGTGTGTGTTTTGAAGAAAAAAACCTTTACCAAAATATGTCAGCTTTCATCAAAACACACAATTATAAATATTCAACCACAGCTGGTAACGAGATTAATGGTTAAATCTCGTTCTCTATTGATCACGCAACTGAGCCTTATTTTGTACCAAAATGTTATCAGTTTCTTATTGGATTGGTATGTATTACTTCAACCCTATCAATCTCTGCGTAGCCTTCGTGCGATTTATTGAACTCTATTTTCTCAGTTCGAAGCCTGTAAATTAAGATTGAACCACTAACGTAGGTATTTCATGGCCTCTACGGAACATGATTACAGTATTGAAACAAATGAGACATGTAAGAGACATTTTGGATACATGAGCCTCACTTGACAATGTCGTCAATGGTATGCAGACATCACATCGACGGCTTGTTGATGGGGTATTGACGGCTTGATGATTATGTCACTTTTTCAATACCACTGAAAATCTGCTAACATTTTCGTTTACCCTTTCACAAATTTCAACCTTTACACACTGCGCTACTTTAAGCATCGATGCAGTCGCGATGCTAACGCGCGTTAGTATCGATGCAGAAGCTGGATATTGTTGCGTTTTCAAAAGGCGCTTCTGCATCGATGCTAAAAGTCGCAGTGTGTAAGGGGTCGAACACCTTGAGTAAGACCTCAAGAAGCTTGTATTTAGGGAATCAATCTTGACAAATAGTAGATACGTAGAACTTGTCTAAATCACTCACACATCGAAATCAACTAATTAGGCAGTGGGGCGCGTCATTTTAGCTTAGAAAAATGGTGTTATGTTATACACATAATCTTCCTGATAATAGAATAAACGAAATATCCATTTCCAAGGTTACACATACTGCCCTCAAAATGATTCAATAGCTCGTAGGTAAATTTGGTATTTGCATTTGTTTGCAAAAAAAATATTATTACTGACGTACCCATACAGTAGAACGCATATCAGAATCAATTTATTGGTGTTATCGTGTCACGTGAAACTATTAAAGCCTAATTAATATGATTGTGTACATTAATTAAGTACCAAATTACGCTGAAAATTATACTCGTGGCCACGCATTGGTTTGCGAACTTGCATTACAGATACCAAATTTATTCGCAAATTGACATAAGTTTTATGAAAATCAAACAACATTTTATCATTCTTTCAAATACATTCTATCTTCTACATAAGGAAGTCGTATTAGTTACACAACTTATAACTTAAGACCGAGTGAACCGATTTTCATAATTTTAAACAAGGTAGGTTTTTCAAAGATGAAATAAGTAAGGTAATATGTAGGTCTAATCTCCAGTTTTATTGAGAGGGTATCTTGTTTTAAGTGCATAAAAAGTTCGGAGTTTAGACAGGAGGGGATTGAAAGATTTCTTTTATTTGTCAAGAAACTAGGTCTAAGATGTTAGAAAAAGTTTGGAATCGCCTATGGAGATAAAATTTTTGCTAATTGATTTCTTTAATTTCTTTCAGGTAAGTTCTTTGGAACACATTTTCTAAGTGCGGAACTTCGTTCAAATTTGTAAGTAAGATTGGCCGTTGGACCACTTTCTTTTAATGAAACTTAGCTATGAGGTTTTTTTTTTATTATAGATATTTTTAAGAAATACACAGTTTGCATACAAAATCTTATAATTAGTATATAACGTATATATGTTTATGACCATTTTAACCATTTATAAAAACCTTTTTTCTTTTTCTAATCCTAGGTATGTTTTGGAAAATCCCTTAAAAATATCGTTCCAATAATTTTCACTGTTGCTCCCAAGCTAATTTCTTGTTTTGATGAAAAGGTCATATTTCATCAGATCCCTTTCTAAATAAATAAGATGCCGAGATTCTTGAGAGAGTTAAAATGATTTATTTTAATAAACGCTTTCACGAATCCTTAGAACGGCACTTTCAAAATCAGCAGATAATGGAATTTCAATTTGCTGTCGAATTGCCTATTCATATTTTAGTTCCAATATTTTAAGAAAATTATTCAGTACTTATTTAAAAACGCCAACTCATTTATTTTATTTTTGGATTTAATAACTTAAAATCAATGATTTTTAAAAAGCTTTAAATAATGAAAAAGCAAAACAGATAAAAAGTTTCTATGCATATTGCAGATTTGAGTCAAACCTACAAGGAACACCTTTTATCTGTCTTTTCGTGTTTCCTATTCTTCAATAGGCCTGATTTTTCAATAGTCAGATAAAATTCATCAAAAGAAATATTCATCGAACAAAATACAATAGGTATGGCTATTTTAAAAACATCACCTATTTGTCACGATTATTTATGTAACCGTCCATTGGCCCTAAATCAAATGACAATTCCTAGAAAATAAGTCAACCACAAAACACGTAATCTGTAATCGTAAAATAATGTCACAATGACAATATCAAGCTTCGAGCTACCGTCGCAAACATGATACGAACGCGAACGCTTACTTAATTCAATATAAAACAGGCTATTGAATTCCCGTCTATCCTTGAGGGTATGTGACCTTCGCAAATCCGATAACGTATGTGTTACGTACAATTATTACGTTATAACGACATCTTGGGACCCCTGCGCGATAATGTAGCTAGTAAAGAGTGTGTCTATGAGCAGATAGAATCTAGCCTAGGTAGGTACTAAGAAAAACGAAATACGTCTATAGAAGCCGAAGTAGAATTTTGTAGTAGACCTCCAGTTTTGGATACGAAGTGGAAGGAACTTTAATGACGCAGTTTCATCGCCGAGTCTTATTTTTCATTATGTATACACGGTGTTACTCTGCATCCTTGCCATATTCAAAGAGATAAAAGAAGGGAACAGTACCTATAACTTTAGATAAACAAGAGAATCCCATAAATAGTAGAGCCATAGCCACAGCTAGTAGTAGTCCCATAATAGAGCTCAATAAGTTTTAGGAAAATTTGGTTTTGCAGTACACATTGGAATACATAATTTTTTTCACGCATGTGCAAAAGTCGCAATAGGAATAAACCAAGTGGGCGTGACCTAGCCGGCGCGTTTTTGATGTTAGAAAGAGAGCGCAATCGCCGCGGCTCTTTTGTTCCGATGAACAGCCAACAGTGATATGTATGCGCTACGATAGTCAATGTTATGTTGTGCGTAACAGATTGTCGTTAAAATTAAATAATCAAAATTAAAAATCAAAATTTTACACTATTTTTTAAACAATTTGAGTTCAGTGTCCGTAATATACCAATGTAATATACCTCTGTGAATATGGCAAGGATGCAAAGTAACACCGTGTATATGAGGTATATGTGAGGTATATCTCACTAACTAACTAAACATTTCCTTTTAATACTTGCTAAGGGCCTAAGATCCGGGCCGTTGGTCTGTTAACCTTCAAAAACCAAAAGTTTCATTGTAACCACGTTGGCTTCAATATTCCTAACTTTCAACCCAAAGTTGAAACAACACTTTTTTTATAACTGTTATTCAGAGAGAGGCATGTGGTAATTCTTTGGCAAACGTTTTGCTATTCTGTAAATATATTGTTGTTACCTTTTACATTTTCACTATCTTGATCTCCGAACCCTACCACAGCAAAGGAGGTGAGGATTGGCAATTATCGGTAAGGGACTAAGTGTAGAGTTACTCACTATATTGCAACCTTGAATATTATCAGATTCTGGCCCCAATATGAATCGTCCTTTCATCTTAGGCAAAGTGGCACCGTCTGCTAGGAAGCGATTAGCTATTGAAGTTGTAAAAGTACAGAGTTCCGTATTTCCTTTACTTATTCTTTATTCTTGACACTGGCTTGCCTCACATATAATGATGTGCCATTGCCAGCAACAAATTTGGCAAGTTTTGGAAACAACAGCATTGGATAATCATATTTTTCTTTAGCATATTTATCTTTTATTTATATACTTCCACGACAATATTCCCGGTAACGGTACATAAATCGCCTACGTCCACTTCGCCCCCGGCTCTCTTGTTATGACCATATACATCAAGATGTCTCTTGACCATGTCCCATGTCCCTAAAGTAGCATCCTGCCTGCCCTGAGACAACGTTTAATTATAGAACAAGCATATGCTTGTTGTAGTGTTTGTAGTGGTGCAATAGTAGATTGTTATACAAGGGGAGAAAGTGACCCATTTCACTCGAGATGTTTCTGGCGCTCGAACGAAGTGAGAGCGCCAATAATTCGAGAGTGAAATGGGTGCTTTCACCCGAGTTAAACATACTATTTTTCATTTCGACTGAGGAAAACATTCAATTTACAAAAGTGGTTGTAGATGTCTTGGTGAGGTATTATGTAGTTCAGCGAGAAAGGAAAACTCAAGTTTTGAACAAAACATGACAGTTGATTTACAGTACTAACAACATCTAACACGATTAGAAAGAATAACGGCACGAATGCATGACAACAGAGTACAAAAAAGCGGAAAATAAATAATTAAAATCTTTGTAAAGAATATCGATCGATTTTTTTCCACAGATAATAACAGAATCCAAAAATAATTTCTTTTTTTTATAAAAGTTTTAACGGCTTTGGACGAATCCTTCCTGAAATGACACTGACAATATAAAATAAAAAAAAAAAACATCTTGGCATTATGGCGGGCAGCCAAATATTTTAATTATTAATTGAATTAATTTTAGTATATTTTTTTATCAACGATTATACATAATACCTACACAATATGATTTTCAATTTATAGCTAAGCAAAAATGTTTGTTATTTTAATAACATGATGTGACTCAATTATCTTTGGTCCAAGCTTTGACTGCAGGCCTTGACTCTATGCTTTGTCAATTAAAAGTAAATTACTTTCCACCCTAGGGATGGATAAGCTATTTTCCACCCAGCTATCTACACAGGAAAGTTCTATTTTCCGAACAGGAGAGATGAAAAATAATATTATTTTACAGATATGGTTACTTTTCGTGTGAAGGACGGTCCTACATACTTATTTGTTTATACTTTACCACCGTAAAACCTTCCGTAAATTGCTTATCTTGCTTCTCGCTTATCGCCGGTAGTTGGAATGCAGCCCTACTTATGTGGTTGGTGAAAATGCGCGGGCTTTTAGATTTGCTTCCAAATTGCAGCTGTTAGTAAGGCGAGGTTGATAAAACAAATTCATGTTAGCCCAAGATTTGGAAGGCATGATCTAACAAAAATGCATACTACTCACCAGGTAAAACATTACTCATTATTAAGAAAAACTGACGACTCTTGCAAAAATACGAGCAATTTAAAGTAGTTATCATTAATGTTTCATCACATTATTCAATCATGATTTTTTCAATTGGTTGAATTAGTTTTAGTTCAGGGTCCCGATTCTCACGTCAATCGAACTTTTCTCGTGTTGCCGTGTGGTAATTCGATTAAAAGTGACACTGTTTAACAGGAAAATATCCACATGAAAAAAATAGGAATGCATAGAAATCGTTACCCTGAGAAAGCAAAGAACTGTTTCTTTTTCGGAAAAGAAAATAAATGCATGAGAATTGGGCCCAGGTCTAAGTAAGTAAGTACTATATCTTTTCAACTATGAGAGGGGGATCTGTTAGAAAATAAAAAAAAGAAATATACACTGATTCATTGATTTGGTTGGACACATTTATTACTTGACAATTATTACTTGAATTATGTACATTACGTCACACAAATTAATTAGGTACGTAATCATGAGCCATAGATGAACGGTTGATAAGGTGTCCACGGCCATTTATTCACGGCCATGAATTTTTAAATGAGGGTCTGCGCAGGTAAGAGGTCGCACCGGACAGGACAGTCCGTCAAGGACAAAAATCCCATAGTAAATACGGACGATCAAAAATCTCTCGTGTGCGCTACTCCATACTTTTTCATAATTTATTAAGTACTTGTAGTCGTTGACATAGTTTATTGTAAATTTTATCATAATTCAATTGTATTTTAATGTGACTTGATCCGATTCTATGTGATTTGCAATAATATTTCAATGTGTAATTCTAATGTTTAATTTATTTTATTTTC
The DNA here is from genome assembly GCA_963584085.1 of Pyrausta aurata. Taxonomy (NCBI): domain Eukaryota; kingdom Metazoa; phylum Arthropoda; class Insecta; order Lepidoptera; family Crambidae; genus Pyrausta; species Pyrausta aurata. The sequence continues at coordinate 7,516,534 of OY757266.1, read as the reverse complement.
GTTTCCTACACAATGTATTTTGTTACTGGAATAAATGACTTTGACTTTGACTTTGAATTTGCCTGTGCAAAATTAGTTAATTACCATAGCAGTGGATGCTTCATTATACAATCAGAGTAATCAAACAGTACGCTAATGCATGAACCTGATTGCCAACTAATTTGTTGTCATTTCAAATAGCCCGTATGTAAAACGGTTGCAAATGATTCTGGTTTTTGTTACTGTTTAACATGTAAAATGCACTAAGCAAACCAGAAAATGGTCGAATTGATGCGCCCAATTAGGCGTTTTAACGAATGCGTGCATTTCAATTGTTAATGGTCGGATGTAATTATCGCTTCTGGTGTTAACTCTGTTATAACTTTTTATCTGATGAATTGGTAACATTTGGTGCCAAATCATATTATATATTATTTTTTAAGTATTTATGTAGGTAAATTAGTAGTATAATATTAATTTGTTGTTTTTTGTGTTCTTTTTGTCGCCTTAATTGTTTCTGCCTTACCCAATGGTTGACTGGTAGAGAATACTTTTAGCATTAAGTCCACCATTTGTACTTTCCTTTGTCGGTGTACTACGGTCTACGAGTACTTCAAGAAAGTCTGGTCAAAAAGTAATATCCTCATCATTTAAAGTTAAACCGCTCAACTTACCATCATTATATTCTTACACCCGACAGCATTTCCGCGCTTATGCGGAATTTATTTAGCGTGACTTTAGGACGTCCCCTTTTGACATACAGACATACATTACTCGTGTCGCACTCGACGTGGATGTAGGGTTGCCATCATGAAAAGGTTGAATAGTTCCTAGGTATAGAAATAATTCTACAGCCGATAGTTATAATTAAATAAACGCATGATGTTATTGCGTGTGTTAGTGTAGTACTGAGAGACTGTATTTTGGTCGAGTTATTTTAGCCATCATCATCATGAATTTATCTCCAATCAGAAGGATGGAAATGACAATTTGCTTAGTCATTTATTTGTTGACACTAGTGCGTTATAAGGTAGGTAGACCATTAATAGACTGCTTAAAATATTTCGCACATGAATGGTTTCAATAAAGTGTCGTTACCCCTGGTTTTTGAGTAGCAGCAAATATCAGTTCTGGCAAAAGGCTGAAGTTAAAGTATACCAGGAAAGGATTTTTACTGGGCATTTAGAGACTGAAAATCCCCGGTTCTTTTAGACTGTGGCGTCGAAGGCAAAAGAAAAACCACTACACTGTCTTCCCTAACTTGGAGTTTTGGAAAAAATTCTACCGACAAAAGCCGAATAGCTCTTAAATTTGATCATGATTTTGCCTTACTTTCTAATTAGTTAATTATGACCTCGTTCGTTCACTGCCCGGCCGGTATTATCTGGAAGTTACCTTCCAGGTAGACCTATCATAGGTTTCAAAGAGGTTCCAATAAGAGGTCAAAATCCAGGTGTCTTGATGTTGTTAGTGTGATTAAATTGTCAATTTGATAAACCTTTCATATAAACGTTTTGCCATCCTTACAGGGTACTTGTTGAAATACTCGAATGGGCACGAAATGAAATATATGGGGATATCACGTTTGCCGTTTAATCGGTATGATTTCGGTGCGGATTTCGAAGCCATAAAATGAATCTCGCTCATAGCCGTTTCGTGAATACTAGGAATTTAATGCGGACTGTATCTACCATACTTTTGGTTTTATGCGTGGTAATAACATATTAAATAGCCTATTTTAAATTACGATATATTTTACGTTTGAGAAATTTGGATTTAAAAAGGTACTTTAATTTTAAAGTGCTCATCGTTAGTGTAGGTCTCACTCTCAAGCAATATTATGTAAATTCCTTAGCTCAACTTCTTATTAACATAAAATTTATGACTATGGTAAACTTTTTATGCCTTATTTAATAGCTTCATAGAAAATGTTAAATTCATTTACTTCAGCCTGAATGTACCTTTAAGATTTATCATTTAGCTCAAACACCTACTATTTTAAAGATAAATCTGCCAGTTTCAAAGCTTTTAAACTTAAGTGACAGCATTTTAAATAAATTTATGTAATCATTACTTGGATTAAATTTAACGATTTTTTTTTATAAGTAGATTACCCTAAAATTGTTGCCCTGCCATTTAAATTATCAAAGTATGGATATGGGACGGACAAATATATTTTTTTTATATATTTTTATCATATCTACACGCTGCTTTATAGGCAGAGGGCAGTGTGCTGTGAAATTCCGCTACCCACAAACAGCTGTGCTTACGCGACGGAGCATGCAAGCCACGCTCGGCATTTTTCATTGAGTGCGCTGACACTAGTTTTAGACACAACAAAGTAAGAACAACCTGTACCACACAAAATATATGGCAAAGCTATTTCGTATTTTTATCGAATCTCAAAAGCTTTTTTGAGATTCGATAAAAATACGATCGAGGTATCTGGTGCGTAATCACTTTTCAACGGAAATCGTTTGCACTCACGACACAAAAACGGGCATCATTAAACAAAAGACGTTGCGAGGTGTATGGAATTTGGCTCATAAGGTGGTTAGGTGCCAGATACCCTTTTGATACAAATGGGTAGTGACGTGATCATTAATGAATACTTACTTGACGACATTACATGATTTTTAAATGTGAAACTAAATACCTAAGTTTGAAACAGATGCATATGATTTACGTGGTATGTCCAGTTTTGAATCATGAGGCGTCTATGAATGCACAACTTGTTTCTGGAACACACTATGAGCTCAGAAGCTCTATTCTGTGTGCCTGTATTTTTACCATTACCACCTATCCCTTTCACTCAAAATTAAGTTTTGCCATAAGCAACAAGGGTGGCTAGATTCGCTTCGATTCGATGATGGAACAGAATGTGGCAACTGTTCCCATTTCACGGCTTAAGCTTACACCTCGGGTGCATGTTCACACGTGTATAATGCCCAGTGTCCTACCAATCGCCGGGACGGCGTAATAACCGAATATAATGCTCGTGTAGATAGCTGAACATGGATACGTGCTGTTATTATGACGTTTGGAAGTTGAGAAAGTACCCTAAATTCTGCTTAAGCATGAAGTTAATGAAAACTAAAGACATAGGTACAATTAATTTTACCCAGATTAGCAGCAGTTACGTTATGTATCTTGTGTTTTTATTATTTATTTTATTCCAAAGAGTAATTAATCTTGTGCCAATTAAGAAACAGTCGGAACATAAGTGTGTATATTTTATACAATATACACACTTATGTTCCGACTGTTTCTTAATTGGCATTAAATATTGTCTTATCTAGCCCCATGTCTAAAACGTGGGTGCACGTGTGGTGTTTCACATATCTCTTTCATAAATCGATATTATAGCACCCTACTGGTTCTGGATAAGCTTATTTACGCTCTAGGTGAAGACGCTTGGACGTTTACCATAGGGTAAATAAATCACACAACATTGTATCTATACTATGTGAAAATAGTTCACATAGTATTTATAGATACAATGTTGTGTGATACACACTTATCTATATATCAGGGAAATTTTTTAACAATAAGTACGGAAAGAACTTGATTATCGTGGCATGGGTTAGGATTTGTCAAGGATAAATTAACAACTTTAGTAAATTGTTTTAAACTTTCATGGTCACTAACATTAGAATAGTTTGATACGGGATTGCTAAATAAGCTCATAAATAATAAGGTACATGGTAGCAATCCCGTATCTAACTATTCTAACTTTAGTAAATGTTTTTTTTTAAGGGAAACGACAGTTGTGTAACATAGTAAAGCGGTTTCAGTGGCAGAAAGCCCATCATTGATCCTTGATATTGATAAATAGTACAACAGAAACTGCCATTCAGTACCGCTTTAATTATTCGAGAAAAGCAACGTCTGTGATGGAAATAATTTGAAAGTCCCTTGCCCTATTCTATTGGCCATAAATTTCAACTCTCAACACGGCACTAACCATCCGTCATCAAGTTTAAATTTGATTGGCCATCTTCGCTCGTCCTGTGAATTTATGTTTGCACTCCCCTGTACTAAAGATCGCTGTTGATTTTTACGACAGCCGCTAAACGGTCGCAATCAATGCTATTTAGTGCCAAATGGCGATTGGTGGTGTATTTTATTATTACCTGTCTTTTTATTGCGGACGTAACATCAAACGCTGGGTTTTAGTAGCCAATGACGGCTATAAGACTCAGAAATGGTTGACACGAGTTATCCGTCAGATGACCATGGAGGAAAAGGTAACTAAAACACCATTTCCTATTATTTTTTACGCATAAAATAACAATGAATAGTCCATGTACCTATAACCTAACTAAATCAAACCTTGAATGAACTATTAGCGTTCTTCCAAAATATTTCATAAATGATGCCTATGTACTTCTTAATCTTAACATTTAATTCGAATGCGTTTAAAATTATATTGCTATTTATTCAATTCAAATGTCTCAAATATTCATAGCATTTATAATAACAACTAATAAACCTTTATATTTGTTCGTAAAATAATTCAGACCAATTAATTTGCTTATTGAGAAGAGCAAACACAGCTGAAAATGAAATTTAACTTAAATAATGATTATTTTAATGCAACGAATAATTTAAATATTTGCGTACATCTCATTATTAAAATATCGATAAAGAAGATTCAAAACTTTATCTGAGAATGACATTTAATAAAGTAAAACTAAATGAGTATTCGAATCGAAATCTTATCTTCGTGAAAATCATATAATTTTATGGTATATATCAATAAATTAGTTAACTATCAAATGATTAGGTATATCTAACAATTTTATAGCTCAGCTTAACTTATCAGTGTTGTTTAAATATTGGTAACTCTTATGATTCAATGACAAGTAGCAATTAGCAACCGGCTCGTTGGTCTAGGGGTATGATTTTCGCTTAGGGTGCGAGAGGTCCCGGGTTCAAATCCCGGACGAGCCCATTATTTTTTAAATATGTTTTTTTGTAGATTTACAACTTTAGTTAGTTTTGTTCACAACCAGAAATTATGAAAGCAAACAGCGTACACGTATGTAAATTATGACGACTAGTAAATCATTTCTGCTACTGTAACTAAAGGTCAAATACTCGTAATTCCCTCATCACTGGTCATAAACGATATTCGGGGTCTATTCAGTCCCACGAGAGGCTAAAGGGTTGGTAGTTAATTTACACAATCGGTGTGGATCTGGTCAAACAGATTAATAATTTTGTCGACTGCTATTTGACCTCTACTCTCCTGGGTGTTAATAGTCCCTCACGGGGAACCATTGATGGAGATTCTATTGAAATATTCGCATTGGATTTGGCAGTCGTAATGTTGAAATTGATTTGATGTAGATTGCTAGGTGTAGAAATGGGTTAATTATCTATTGTGCTTTACACATACGATCTGTAATTTATTGTAATGAATAAATTTGTATTCTTGTGCAGGTGTACCTTTAGGTACAACATTTATAAATTCGGAACGAACTCGTGGATTTCAAAACCCCCAATAAAACTGGTTTCAATAAAACAAAGTTCTTAAAGTGTTAAATCATCATTTACTGAATACTATTAAGCGGTACGTTTCACAAAGTAAGATCACTTTGAAAAATAAACTAGCTGGAGATGGAGGGAATCAAATCCCAATGCTTTGCTAACCGGGCAAATGCCTACACCACTCTTGCTTTTGGCCCAGTTGTGTCCAAAGGTCCAGAGGTCATTAAAATATCCATGCTGACATTTGGTTTAAATATTTAACCGCTGGTGGAGAACTATCGATCACGCAATTGGGCCTTAGACCGGTTTGATGTTCAAGTGAAATTTAAGTGAGGATCCAATTAGTACAAGATTTCTAACTTTAGTCTAAATTAATTTAATGCGTGATTCAGCCACTTGTTGTTTCTCAAACCAGCATACAAACCTAATTTACCGACCAAAATTAGTGTTCCATTTCTACGGAACACATCGCCGAATCTGTCCAATCTCTCAATAACTAGATCCTCTTAACCTAAGCCCCTAATAGCCTCAAATTGCGATTCCGATCGCGTCTAAATCAGCCACAGTACTTCGTCTTCGCGTAATTGAGTTGGAGAGCACGAAGGTACATGTAGTGTGTCGAGAAACGTCACACCGTTTATCACCAACCCCCAAAATAATATGATAGTTCATGGTGGTTTATGCTTCCGAGATATGCAGCAAAATATATCCAAGCTTAACAGGAGTTACGGTGGCGAAAAAGTGTGTCGAAAATTTTATTATTTCCCATAACGATCAATCCTTACATTTACGGCTAAGCGTTTTCAGTCATTGGAGTTAGGGTGTGTAATATATAATATAACAACATATCATATAAAGTTCAAAACATATACAATCACATGATATAATTTTGTTTAATATAACACTTTTTTAGTATAATGATGAAATGATATAATTTTGAATGTTATAATTTTAAAGCGTATAACAAACGATTGAGCTAAAATCAATTCATATAACAACATTGAATATAACATTTACATGATATAATAATTAAAACAAAGAATGTTTATTTAGTATAATAACATTTAGTATAACATTCATGTACGATAACACTCTTTTTAGATAATATTTAAAACATATAATGATAACTTCATATAAACTCCAATTTATATGATATCATATAATATAAAAACAATAACATCAAAAAAATATGCAGCTGCTAGGTTATTCAAGGCATGCAGGATGCAGGCAATGATGCAAGCAAGCAGGCAAGCAGCATGCAAGCAGGCATACAGCATGCAAGCAGGCATGCAGCATGCAAGCAAGCACACATGCATCATGATTTCCACGTCTCCGGCGCTGCGGGAAGTGCAGCCTCTCCGCCCTTGCGCAACAAAGCGCAGTCACCCACGCTCACCTCCACAGCTTCGGCTTTTGGGTCGCCTCGGCCTTCGGCCTTCGGCGACCAGCCTCAGCCGCTCCGGCTCGCACGGGTGCCTGCCCCTTGTTACAGCGGGCGGAGGCTGCTCTCCCTCCGCGCCTCCGGCTTCTAAATTACACTCTAGTATCGGGCAGACAAGTACCACGGCAAAGTGACCACGGCGAGTCGGGGTTAACATAATTCAGATTTTTGGTAATTAGTTTTAAAAAAACAATTGAAATTATACCAATGGAAGTTATACCAAGTGAAGGTTATATTAATTTGACGGTTATTTCTTTTAATCATTATTTGAAACGTTATTATCTCAAATAATAGTTATATGAAATAATGCGTATGTCAAACAAAATTATATCAAATGACCGATATATAAAATAAGTTTTATTTCAAATGTTTTTATAAGATATGAACGTTATACTAAATGGTATTATATAAAATGAATATTATGTGAAGTAAACGTTATGATAAACAAAATTATATCATGTGTTTTTATAACAAATGATTCTTTTGTAAAGTGATCGTTATTAAAGTTGAATTATATCAAATGATTGTATAACAAATAAGACGCACCCTTGGAGTTATAGTTAGTCAGATAGCTTCACTCAGGATTTAAAATTCCAATTATATTTAACCACATGTGTAGTAGCAAAAACTATTATAATACAGCATGTTGTCGTTAAGGTGTTTAGATGGCATTTAATGAGATGACACGATAATTCCCACACCTATAGAAACTAATAAGTGTGGGACATTTTTTTTGCCTTATTAGCATAAAAGTTACTATGAACTCCATAGTTAAGGGTACTGTTTGCAGCACTGGATATTAGGCTGGCTGCTCTAATTTGGTCACTGGTAAGGTAGCATAGCAACGGCCCTGGGATATCAATGGGGCCGACGCAAATCTAAATTGTAATTTCGATAATTATCTTGTGCTTTGTCCTTGTCATGTATTGGAATTGGCATTATTAGTCTCATTTAGGCTTCATTAAGGGCCCAAGTAAGAAAATGTCTGTGATTATTCAATCGGTATCTCGGTATTTTTAGTTCTTTTTAAAATTGTATCTTTCTGGCTAGAAATACAATTACGAGAATAAAGCTTAGATGGTATAAGAGCCGAATGAACTTGGTCAATATGATTATTATAATAATTAATATGCTAGAAAACTAAAAGATTTCCACTTGATAACTTTGTACTAATCAGCTGTTTATTTAAAATAACTAAAACGATAATTTCTTTACTATGTATTTTTTGTTTTATAATAAATAAAGAAAGGCATTTGCGTCCAATAAATTACGGGCCGTGAAACATATTTATTACTCAACGTCTCTTTATGAAACATAATGATTTATGGGAAACCCTTGTTAAGTATGGCAGTGGGACATGGCCAACACTTTGGAGGGTTTTCCGAAGAAATTTATTCCCTTGAGATATTTTTATGCATAAGTTTTGGAATTTGTTTTTGATGAACAATCTTTTCTTATTCGCAAAATATTTGGACTTCTTATCAAAACAATTTTCCAATTCAACTATTCTGACGCTCAAAGAATGACGAAAGTTATATCGTATGTGTTAAAATCATATTTATTTACTGTAGCATTCGATAGTGAAGTTACCGGTATTAGTCTATCAGCGCTTGATCAAATTTAGACGCATATTTCTGAGATCTCGAAAACGTCAGCCAGCTGGAATAAAGCCATATTATTGCGAACCATCAAGTTTATGACATTTTTATGTAGTGTTACATAATAATGTAAGTTGGGTTTGAATTCCTACAGCTGTTTAGTATTCTGCTCTCGAGAAGGCTCGCTCGGAATTGTCACTTTCGTACGAAAGTCTTATATTATTTGTGAGGGGGTGAAATTTATTTGTACGTAACTTCTAGTTTTAGGCCGACTTCCCTTTGATTTTATTATTATTTGTACGTTGGCTGTACGTGCACTGAATAAACGAATTTCACACAGGAAGCCTCTGTGATGATGAAAACTAGTAAAATAAAGTTAGCCTGTAAGCATCCCACTGCTGGGCAAAGGCCTACCTCAATATCATCATTATTGTCCATAAAAACAATGACATTAATATTAGAAAATTACATGTGCGATCAAAGTCAAATAAAAAACAAATATATCTAATCTTTAACTAACACGCGGTCGGATTACCCATGATAAAATTTTGGGTGATGTAAATATGAGCGAAAAATTCCATCTTGTAAAAACATGACAGTGAAAGCGCCACCCCTTTTACAACCACAAAAGCTGACGAAACAAAGTGAATACGGTTTGTTTTCATTGGCCACAGGGCCGTATTTGAGGCTTGGGGCGTTAGGAAAATACTTACATAGTCGTAAAAAATAAAAATATATGTAGTCAAGTATGTTTTTGGTGTCTAGTTTTTATAACATACATTTATACTGTCCTACACTATTATGAAACCACTGTTATTTTTATCTCTAATCTTGTAATTTAGAATCACAATAATTCAGGTCAGTTATTTCATTAAAATAAAATAAAAATGATAAAGTTGTATCTTTTACGGGCTCAGCATAGCTGATTCAATTCTTTTCGCACTATTTAACTACAGTAATACATTAAATGGACACAAAGATATACTTTAACGCAGACGTAACTATTTGATGAATTTAAAGTTTATGCTATATTTCATAATTATTTCGAGGACGACCCCTAGGGCCCCGAGGTCCCAAGCTTACGGCCCTGTTGCCCCAGTATCAAATAAACACAAACATTTTAAATAATTCACAGCGCTTGCAACGTCTGGTTAATTATGAGAACAAAAATGAATTGCACAATATGATGCCTCATGCGAGTTGGTTCTGACGAGTCGTTCGCGTGAAAATTGCATCGGCTTCTAATTTTATGGTGATACAATTATTGTTTTTGAACACCATTTTAATTACAAAGTTGACAATAATTTAGAACTGGTCTGTACTTCCACTGCTGGTGCGTAGGTAAGTAACTCTTTTTTACCACGGTTTAAAAAAAAAGACAGACCTCGTAAAGGATACTGAAGAATACCGTAGGAGAGGCCTATTTTCAGCAGTGAACGTCCTGACTTTTTTGACGATTTACCATGTGAACAACAATAGTGTACATACAAATACTTTAAGTTTGTAAAGTTGGAGGATACGCAATCATATCTTCCCTTTGATTAAAGTAAAATAGCGGAAGATAGGTGACGCGCCACTCGAAAGTGGACCGCTAAAATCAGGCCCCCGTCGCCTAATTTCCATTGGATTGCGTGTGCGGGTGACATTTATAAGACGTGTGACGTAAGGAATGTGTAGTGCCATTTTTTAGCTGACAATTAGTATGGCATGCCGTATCTACCGCTATTTTACTTTAATCAAAGTATCTTCCATTTGAATTTTACGATGACGATTTCACGATAACTAAGCAAGTTAGCCATTCAAATTCTGTCAGTGTGGACTAGTCTACTTCAAAATTAAGTCCTGGACTTAATTTTGAACAATTAATAAGAAGTGATTTCCTAGAAAATAAAATTATTTATTATAAAATATCATACGCACTTTCCTAGGTCCTTAGATCACGTTGTTCAAACGATCGCATTACTTACGCATCTCATATTCTCAATATGGCAAGATTAGCTCACGTCTTGAATTTGATATTCACGTTTGCTATTCTAGGGATGAAATCCCGCGAACCGAGACGAGCCTATCATTTTTGGGCTTCAAGGGCTATAATAATCTGATGATATTATAGAAACATTTTATTTTTTATTTTTGCTATATTAATGAAAAAAATACCTAAAATCAAAATGTTTTTTTTAAGTAAGTTGGCTTGATGTGTGCAAAAGGATTAAATAAACTGATGATATCCTAGTCAAGATTTAAAATGTTATGAAAAACAAACACGAGATTGATGAAATAATTATAAAATGACATGTCCATGATAAAATGACGTGACGCGAAATTAATTAAATTCATATCATTTTCAGGCCAATTCTGTCTCGAGGAAAGAACACCAGGCGTTGATTTTACTTTACCATCAATGTTTCAATGGCCGAAGTAGTAAACTGTTATAGACAGACCTTTGACCACAGTAAAATTTTACTAAACTAGGTGTCTAGGCTTACTGGTTGGATCATGCTGAGTAATCTGTCCCGTCATTTGTCAAAAGCGTATTAATGAATTCTCTCACTTCTTATTTTGTGTATCATTAGTCATAACACCATCTGGACCAGCTGAGAATGTTTCTGAAGATAGATGAAAAACTTAATTGTGTGAATAAACGAGATCGCAGACAAGATGGAGTAGTTGCAATTTGAAATTTGCTCGTTCAGTTGATGCATCTTGAGCTTATTTAACGTATTTACTGATAATTTGCATAATTGGCTGTTTTTGAAGTTAGTGAGTAAAATGTTTCAAGAAATAAATAAAAAAATATAATAAGTGTTTAAATTGAGTAATTGAATCCAAGTGGCAGTAAAGAATGATTATATATAACTGTTTAAAAATAAAACCAATTAAAAAAAAAATCAGAAAAGTGTTTCGATTAACGTAAACGTTGAGATTTACATTGATAGTATAGCTTTAGAGATAGACCACAATAAACAATAAAACCGGTTAAGTGCGTGTCGGACCCGCGCACTGAGGGTTCCGTGCCACCCTTAACTGAATTCAGGGTCCACTTACTTTCACTTAACGAAAACATCACAATATATTGCGACAGCAAAAATAACTTTGTTTTTCATAGTGTTTGTATGAAAGACAAAGTTATGTTTGCGGTTGATAAAAATGTGCAATATCTCAAAAACTACTGGTTCGATCTCCTTCAAACCAATTTTCGTTGCAAGTTTTTGTTGAGATCTACATTATTTATTTTTTTCAAAATTTTCACTTTCTTAGTTCAAAAGTTAGAGGGGGGGGGACGCCCATTTTACCACTTTGGAAGCGTCTATATCTCAAACCTTACACTTTTAGAAAAAATGGTTTTAGAAACCTCAACATCATTTTAAAAGACCTATCCATAGACACCCCACACGCATAGGTTTGAGTAAAAAAAAATTTTTAGGTTTTAGTTTCATGTATGGAAGCCCCCCCTTAAATATTATTTTTTCTTACTTTTTGTATCTGAATCGGAAAGCGGTGAACAAAATACACCTACCTACCAAGTTTCAGCTACGTGATGCTTATAGTTTCAGAATAAAGTGCCTGTGACATACGGACGGACAGACAGACAGACAGACAGACAGACAGACAGACAGACAGACAGACTTGACGAAACTATAAGGGTTCCGTTTTTTGCCATTTGGCTACGGAACCCTAAAAAGGGTCTGCTAAATATTGAGTGTTTCTAAAAAATCTAGACACCTAAGAAATTGAATAGGAAAAGGTAAACTGCGAAGTGCGAGATCTCGTTACGCCTCGACACTTAAATGAAAAAGGCTCTTATTAAATATTGTAAAGCAACTACAGTAAATGCGACGACATTTTTTGATATTGCACCATCCAGAGATGGAGTGCTTTCGCCTCGAGAGCAGGAAAATTGCATCGGCATTAAAAAACGTTAAGTGATGGTGGGGTTTTTACAGCTTCATCGTGATATTTTACGCGCTGACGTATCATTTATAAAGAAGTTAAACTATCTATTCAATTCAATTCAATTCATTTATTTATTTCAGATAACATTTAGATCCATAGTGTTAGTAACAGAGTCCTTACGTCTAATATTAGTAGAAAATTACAATTCGAATTAACAATAAAAATACATAATTATAATAAATAAATAAATTCAATTTATATTAATTAATTTATATAATAAATACGTCCCGAATTCGGGTTAATTAGGGCAGTGATCCAGTGCTTGATTAAGGCACTATCCCATCTCCCCGCCAAAACCCTTAAAATACTATTGGGACTACCGAGCATTCTTTTTTGGATGGAATTCATCTTTTTCCGCATTAAAGCATGAAAGCAGTCTACGTGAGCGTCAGCAAACATGCCAGACGCGCTGCAAAACCTCGGCAGTCCCACCAGCATCCGGAACATATTATTATAAAGGACGCGCAGAGCGCTCTAAGTTTTTTGCGTATAACTTACCCACAGGCCGCTTGTGTAAAAAGATTGGCAGTATGATTTAAATAAGGCAATTTTTACCTCACATGAGCAACGCGCAAACCTGCGGGCAATCATATTACCGCGCACTGCCAACGCTCTGCGCTCCCTCTCCATGTCACAATTATCTTTGAGATCGGCGTTGACTACGTGACCTAAGTATTTAAATGTAGGTACAGTTTTTAGCTCTTCACCGTTCAGTCGAATGGGAAGCACATGCTTAATGCATACTCCACGCGCTGCAAACACCACGACTTCGCTTTTCTTAGAGTTATACAAAAGTCCATGATCTTTAGCGTAATGTTCGCACACGCGGAGCATCTTTCTCAACCCACCAATCGACGGGCTCAGCAACTGCAAGTAAATGGCTCCTATATACTACCTTTGTTTATTTAAAAGATAACACTTTTAGTAGTTGTGCAAAAAATAATTAATACAAGAATTAAGCCGAAAAAGTTTTATCGTGCATCATAAAAACTCACGTAAATACTTTTAGGTATTCGACGAGATATTTTAACCAAGGTATATTCCGCTCAATGCATATAGAGTTTAACATGCTCCAGTCATAAGCCTTTAGAAGGCTTCAAGTTTACGTTCCTTCATGTTCCGTTACAAATTACAAGAGACATGCATAAACACTATGTGGTACAAAGGTAAGACATGGGTTCTCTGTTTTGTCTGCTCGACAGGATAGTGACATAATGGCAGTTACTTAGATCAGTATACCCACTAAAACTGTTAGCTCTGAAAACTTCATGGAACCGTTTTCTGCTTAAGGTTCTTCAACTGCAACCTTTGCAATTTTTTTTGTCTAGTCGCTTTTGTTTTTGCTAAATATCGGATGTGCAAAATGTACGGAACTTAAACGTAAGTACTACATTTTATTTCTGTGAGGTGGCTATCGTTAAAGAAAGAAATTAAAATTGACGATTAGTAAATCCACTCTGTAAAACAACACACCTTTGGCATAATTATTGTATTTAAGTTTGAAAAACTAATTACCAGACTTAGGATTTTATAAAATGAGTTGGTACCGTTGATTACAAAAGTAGTTACGATTTTTTATTAATTACAAGGTGATCATATATCCTTGATCCTATATTGATTGTGTGTGTAAAGAACTGTAAGTGACGAGTGTGTTCAATGATTTAGATTCAGATTCATTTTTTGCTTGAATGGAGGTACCGAAAGATGATACATACAAAGTCAAAGAGTTCGCGCAATTTACCAGAAGCTGGCATGCAAATGTTTCCTCAAAAGATTATGACTCTGACATTTATTCAATAAACAACTATTGAAACCGTGTGGAAAATAAGATGTCACTGTGTGTACTTGCACTAGGGACATCGTGTCTGGTAATGTCATAACAGACTCGCATAGCATTAGTGTCGCATACATGAATGTTCAATTAAATGGTTAATTAGTAGCATGTAATTGTCAAGTAAGTAATTTGATACAAAGTTATAATGTGACAATATCAAAATAATTTGAGGAGAGTACAAGGGGTATTGGGGCGTTTCGCACCACGAGGTTTTCGGTCCGCAGGGCGAATTGCCGTTTCAGGTTTTTGCATCGAAGTGGCCTAGCAATGGGTCGATTCAAAAGATACCTTGGGCGATTTGCACCGCTAAACCACTGCCGGTGCGAATGACCCCGTTCTGAAACAGCACTTGGGCAATTTGCACCGCGGTGCGAAACACCCTAATACCCTTACAAGCTGATACAGTGTTTTGTATTCAAGGTATGTGTAAAGTAGTAGTAGTAGGTGGAAAGATTCCTAATCACATTTTCCTACAAAATAGACTAAGTACTCTTGTATTGTTCTTGTCATAACACCGAATAACTTTATCACTGCCGTCCAAGTTTGGACTAAGGGCTGGACCGGCCTCAATCAAATGAAGATCGATGACATTTCCCTACGTCAGTTTGACAGTGTCGGTGATATGGGTCCAGGTGTCATAATCGATGACATGGACACACGTGGCTATTTGCTTGAGTTTATTATTGCGTATACACAAGTATTTTTGGTATTTTTTTTTACACACTGAAAACCATTGATCTGCTATTACCTACTTCCACAAGGTGGCAAAAATTTTACCTAATAGGCACACCAATAAAGCAGAATACAAATAACTAACAATGACACAGATAACGCACAGCCTTAGCAGTTTTTATAGCCTGTTTTACCATCGACAATTAAGAATTTAAAAACGAATAATTTAAAAATGGAACGTCATGGTATTTCAACACACTTTAATCAGACACACCATAACACCAACTTAACAGGATATTGTGAAATAGTAAGGCCATAATGGTATTATTATTTATTTATTTACTTTTTAATTGACTAGTTATAATTTGTTTAACTTTCTTTCGACATTTATTAAAAATTTATAAGAAAAAGCGTTTTATCATTAAGTCTAATCACTTAATTGCTCCTTTGTTAACACGTTCCGGGACACTACTCCAGACACAATAGATGTTTTATTGTTTTCACGCCTGTAGGCGGGCACTGTGCCGGAACGTGTTAACTTGCCCAACAGATTTTCCACTTATTTCTCACTGAATTCTAACTTGAAGGCTCGCAAAACAGCCTTTGTCGTAGATTCTAATTAACCTTGCAAAATTGTAGTGTCAACCAACAGAATGAAATATAGTGCAATTAGTGACCTCTCGCTTTCGGCCGTCTATTGGAAGCGAGTACGCTTTTATGGAAATCCCGTAAAGCTTTCCCTAAATAAAGTAGAAGGCAGCCTTTCGTTGTGTGGGGATGTTTTCAACGATCCGGTGAATTATGGCGCTACGTGTAGTTGACCGGTTTTTACACAGTAAGCCGTTCTAAGTATACAGTGTATTTTCGGTTGCGCGAATGGGACGACACGTTTTTTTTTTATGTGTGTATGTAATGTATTACGAGTATCATTCATTGGATACTGTTTTTTTACCCCAGACGCATTCATTATCACCATAATTAGCTTTAGCTGATTTAGCGTCCTTTAGGACGTCCACTGCTGAACATAGGCCTCCCCCATGGATTTTCACAGCGACAAGGTCGTCTGTCCATCTTGTCGGTGAACGTCCTACGCTGCGCCTTTGGTCGAAGGGTCTCCAATCTAGGACTTTTCTGCCCCAACGGCCATCAGTTCTACGCGCTATGTGCACTGCCCAGTGCCCACTGCCACCTTAGCTTACTGATTCGCAGGGCTATGTATGTAGACACATTAAGTAGGGTTTTTTAAGTTCGACCTGTGTCGGTCTGTGTATCTCTGGTATCGTAGCTCCTAAATGGATAGTCAGATTTTCTTTGTTATTTTTTTGTGTCATAGATAATTTTATCCCGCGTGTTCATAGCTATGTTCCATGAAAATCTGTTCAGCCGTTTGAAGTTCGAAAATTGAAAGTATATGGAAAGGTAACCATGACCCGATCAGCCGCTTAAAAATCATCAGCGCTTTGATAGTTGGAGATTTTGAAAATTAATAATTTAACGTTTTATAAAATAATAAAGACAACTCTGTCTCAGAGAGTCATTAAATAGATTTTGACTTTAAATTTTAAATGCAAATGGAATACTTACACCAAAACTTACGCTAGTTTGTACAATTTTATAACTAGAGAGTATTTTCAGGTAATTTATTATTAAAAAATAACATAAATGACCACGAGAATTGATAAATGAAATCATTTTTACGGATTGAACATTTATTAGTATTCGCGTAAGCTTTAAAACCAAATATAGGAATTCTCCTATATTTGGTTTTAAAGCTTACGCGTTTTAAATCTGAATATTTACATAGCTTCTTAATAAAGGAGCTATTCCTTTGACTACAAACTTTTCTTATACAACTGTCAAAAGAACGTTGTATAAGTTTTAAATTCTCAAAATCAATTTTAAAGTTTTCAATAAACCAAAATAGAGTCCTAATCGCATTTTGTACCTCAGGTGATCTACCAGGGAGGCTTAAATCTAAATGGATAAGTTTAATTAAAGTAAGCCGACAGGCTTTGGCTTCATGCCAACAAACCAAGGGCTTCGGATGCTCAAACCTTTTTTTGTATATTTTTTCCTAATTCAAGTCATTCCAGACAATTAATTAGGATGCAGTGTAGTAAATAAAAAGGATTTTCTCTAGCCTGTGCGAATATAGTGTCAAATAAAAAAGATACAAAGTGTTTTCAAGACAGACTAGCTGGCTCGAGAAAAAATAAAAAGGTCATCTGAAAGTAAGATACAGGGCGATATACCAACACATCATTTATCTAATAAAGTTTATTTATGCTTTAAGAGGGCAGATGCTGTAGGCCTAACTGATGAAAAAGGTATGTATATAAACGTACGGAATATGCATATTGTTTCTTTTCAGTAATAAATTATTTACAGTTTATTACATCGTAATTGTTCCTTCTACTACCATACCTACACATGATATATTTGTGATTGCAGTCCAAATTATTTCGTTTTAAATTTCTAAATAATGATATTTATAGTACGGAAAATACCAACGCATAATATATTTGTGTCATAATCTTTTTCAACATCACAAAAACAGCCTATGTACTCTCTCTTAACAAGTCTGCACAGTAACTCACTCTTAGTTAATTCAACGGGAAATCTGTAAGGAATTTCCATTTTCACGGAGTCTCAGTAAAAACGGCATTAATTAGAACAACCCTGGGGATCTAATTTTTCCGCTGAAAGAAAGAGTATAATTTGTGGGTCGTCATTGCCGCTACGACGGCATTTTTCATTTGCATCGAAACGTTTAACTAAGCACCCTCTGTATTATTCTTCGCATTTTATGCAATAATCGCTTTGGTTTGTTGTCATTTGTTAAGTGTTGTGATGATTTGATGCCATATAAAACTTCTATCATTCTTTTACCAGTATTATTTCCTATTTTTACTAAGTACTGGGTCTTGCAGTAACTATTTTAAGGCCTGATTTTTAATAGTCAGATTAGAAATATTCAATTAAATCTCTTCGACAAAGTCAGGACAATTAGGATTGAACTCTACTTACAGGTAAGTTCGTTTGATCATCAAAATACGGCTAGTTAAAAAAACGTCACCTATTTGTCAGAAATCATTTATGTTACTGTCATTTTCAAATCAATCGCCCTAAACTTTAACAGTTAGTTATGTTTATCTGACGTTTGAACAATCGGCCTTAAGAATGCTAGCCACTTTAACGTAAGCATTAATTCTTAAAAGGTGAAATAAGAAACCAAAATTAAAAGGTCAACACATTAATGTTTAGAAGATAAAACTTTAGCTTGTTTAACTCATTAAAGTTTTAAGAAGCATTTTATTATTGCTCCATAGGTATATCTTTAACATTCTTACTATATTTTCTCATATGCTAACTAGATCATCACTTTTATCAAAACAGATACGAAATAACTTCGCAATAACCTCAAAAACACCTGAATGGATATACCTATATAGTATATTGTGGCTCTTACTAGTAGAGAAATTCATTCATTCACATTCAAGGATAATCATTTGTCAAGTAAAATCTTAATTGCGTCCATCCAAAGTCGTTACATAGTTTCCCAATAGCACAAAATCAATCATGAGTGCATGACACACTTCCACAGTCATGTCAAACTGGTGTAGATGAAAGGTTCGTTTTAAATTCGCTTTTATCTCCATTTGCCCCAATTAAGAACAAACGACCTACAACAGGTGTGACAATTTGCACGCTGGTTCTTTGTGGATTCCCATCGTCTGTTAATTGAGACCCGAATCGGTATTGACTTGAGTCTATTCCTTCTGTCTCTGAGCTTCAAAGTTGGCAAAGCAATCGTGTGAGCGTATAATACTGAATCTCGTGTTTATTTTTTTAGTTCGACTTTGTCATGTTAAATGTCAAGAATATATTAGCTGTAGAGTGTTTGGTAACTAGTAACAATTTCAAATAGTTTTAAGAGATAGTATGTCTGGATATAATATAAAATTTTGTAACATGTAACTTTGATAATTATACGCGGTCTTATGATACAACATTTGTCTTGTCAACTATCTAGGTATCCAGGATCCAGGGTACACTTATGATTCTAGTACTCAAATACCAACAGAGCCCTAAATTTGTGTGTCCTCAAGCCCTTTGCCATGCTTTCATTACTTCGGCTACCTGTCAGCCGAATGCGGCTGAGTAAAAAAAATATTGTTGATAGACAACCACGTTAGGACGGCGCTGGGGCTCTTTTAACTTTTCACGTACGGTGAACCATACTGGCAACGCAGAATCGTAGTTCACCTCCTTTTTGGCAAAAAAAAAAACATTTTCGTCACTAGCCACCATTTGAATGGCGTGAAAAGCATCGTTCCATGTGCGGACATCCCCAAGGTTCAATTACGCAATCACCGGACCCCGAAATGGAAGGCAATGGCTGCATGCACTCATTTTATTAGTCACTGTTTGCTGCCAACTGACGATTTCATTCACTTATTCAAGCCTACAGAGTGCACTTGGATGTAAATGGTCGAGGTCTCTGCTCTGCATATAATATACTTTCGAACGAAAATCGCTTGCACACACTACACAAAAACGGGTGTCACTTCAAACAAAAGACGAAGCAAGGTCCAAGCGATTTCGGCTCTTAGATAGTTTGTGACCTGGATAGTACCTATAGGTACTTATTTGCAAGAAGACGATAACGTTGACAAAAAGGCTATTCAGGCATACAACGCAAAACAAATATCCGAAGAAAGTTAATATTTGTGGCCATAGTAGTCAACAAACCAATACAAGGTGTAAATTTTAAATTTTTATTTAATTTTTCTAGTGACTGTTATGACCTAGCTAGTCTATCACCCGGTTTCGGCTTGACCTTGACTTTCTGGACACCCTGTATATTGTACCATCGAATATAGATATTTGATAGGGAGGGTGTTCTATCTAGCACGAAGTCTATTTTTAAAATTTTTAGCTGCTAAAGAAGCATAAATAGCAATTCTTTAATGATTTTGAACGCACCTAGAAATAACCACGAGATTTTAATTTGTACATTTTAATTTACCAATCCAATTCATTATAAAAATCACGTTAGCTGCTAAGGAAAAAAAAATATTGCTATTGATGACATTATTATCATGTTAATAGCAATAAAAGCTTATTGTAACTTAAACCCATGGTATCTAGATTATTTCAATGTATTAATTAGATTTTCCTTCACTTGTCACGTTGCCAAGGCATGCCCCGTCTAACTCCGAGCAAAGCTAACTTTAATTAGTACCGCTTCTCAGCTTAAACTTATCTTGTTAATCGTTTCTTATCAATAAACCTTCTAGACGAGTTTAATACAAGATAACAATTAAAATAAAAATATATATCAACCTAATGAGCTCCTGAGATGGACAAAATCTACAGAATGTTATATATTTTTTGGTTCAAAGAACGGTAACGACTCCCCCAAAAACTAAACTGACTATAGCGGATCTCAATGGTTCTTAAGATGAGTGATGTAGTGATAGCCATGGGGGAAAATCCCATAGAGGATCAGTTCCCTATCAGAGGGGACTTATGTGTGGAGTAAGTCATCAATAACCTTGCTGAAGAGATTGCAGAAAATGATTTTTTTTTAGCTAAGGCAGTTTTTAACTTTACAGTGATGTCATGATATGAGTTACTCATATTTTATTAATCAATATTCAATTCGCCGCTTCGCTAAAAAAGTGTACAATCTCAAAAATACCAAACTTTAGAGGAGAGTGTTTTGAAAGTTTAACAATTAATAAAAGCGTCATTTAGAAAGTTAAGAAGTAGATTTTTTTATCTAAAAGTAATTCAATCTTTTATCTTTCAAAATAATATTTTATTGGATAATATTAAGAAAACGTAGATATGAAAAAAAAACTTTAAAAAATACTTGTTTTGACTTTAGCTACTTTTTGAGAAAATATCTGCTCATAATTTAGTTAAGTGATAGTTTATTTATGAAGAAAACATAAAAAAGATGGCGTTTTTAAATGAAAAAAAGCAACAATGTAACATAACATTTAACATTAAACCTGTAAATTATTAAAATCTTTTACAAAATAAAGAATTAAACAATCTTACTAGGTATGACTAAAACTTTTAGACGTTTAACATCACGGCATACTATTATTAAATATTACACTTAATAAAACAACCATTTTTTTAAGTTTTTCCGAGTAATAAAAATATTATAATCTCTGAGATTTTTACTTTCTTCTTGACAGAAAGTATCTATCAAAATATTAAAACAGAGCTACGACCCGCTGGAACTTCTGAGCTGCTATAGCATAGCAGCTAAGATCACTCTACATATTGGATAGGACGAACCAAGTCCAGAAGATCTCGTCATGGAATCCAAGGGCTGGATCACACGCCTAAAATAGATTAAAAACTGCGGCTTTCTCGATGCTAAAACGTGGGAAGAGAAGTGCAACGTTGCGAGATACATCTTCTGCGACGCGAGGGAAGAACCCTACGCGACGATTGCACATTGGAGGCTCACCTACAGCAACAAGGAAGTAGAAGAAGTACTGGTGGCAGCACGCGCGAAGGTCCCAGATTGGAGCTACAAGCAGCATTGATTGAAACAAGGTTTGCGAAGGCCATCGAGCAAGAACACTGACTTCGCATCAATGACACTGTCTACTGGAGTGACTTGCAGACAATTTTACTTATGTTGGCTGAGGAACGGAAGTCGACGCTACACGACCCTTGTAGGTATACACCGGCTCGGCGAGACCACCCAAGAAGCGAGCTTAGCAGACGTGGCAGTGGGTTCCTGCAACTCACCAGAACTTAACTGATGTGGCAACACGAGCCGGCTACGTGCCAACGTCAAAATAAGATCCATGGATTGGAGTCATTTCTAGAGAAGCCTAGGCGAGACTGGCCACGCCCAGAAGAAAGCAGCGATGACATCGCAACCGAACTGCTATACGTTATCACTGAAGAACAGAAAAAAGGGGATGCAGCACAGCCTGATATCAGCCGATTGGATCCAGGGCAAGAGTACTGCAGTTCGTGGACTGTTGCCGCAAGAAGAACACTGCGCCACGACCATATCGAGAAGGCAACGAATGGCTGCGACGAGGACAACAAGACTCGTTTCCTCAAGAAATAGACTGCACGAAGAAAGGCATTCTTCATCGCTTCGACCTATTGTTGGACTACTACTATACTTCTAAAGCTCAATGGACGCGCGAATAAGGCAAAAGTACCTAAAACAACTAAGCGACCCATACTACTGGACGGCCGTATACAGTATACAGTGGTTGGGTTATAAAAGTGCTCAACAATAAATCCATAGTAACAGTGAGTAAATTAAATCAGTGCAGTTTCATTGGGACCTCCTCAGTGCCTAGCAACAAGTACTTAAGATCATTCTACAGACCATTCGCTCTGGGCCAGGATGTGATCTACTCCTCCTCCATGGAACTCCAATGGAAGTAATTTCGAAATAGTCTCATTAGATTTGTCATCTTTACCATTTTTAAACTATACAATTTTAAAAAGTATCTTCTATTTCCACATATTTTTTTCGTCAAAACTAAACAATTCATAAATAATACAGTTTATTAGTTCAATATTTTATCGTAAAAACTGCATAATTTTTAGAATGTATTGTCTTTCTGAAAAGATTTGGCTAAATGTGAGGCCACTTTTATCACGAATACCATTCAAATACGATATAATATAGTATTAAAGAGAATTATAACTTACCTTTAGGTTGTAATTTCGTTATTTTTTACTTTTTATGAGAAAATACTACGTTGATTCTACGGATGCTTTGTCTAAACTGAAAAATTATTTCTTTTTGTGCGAAAAAGATGCAAAATCGCGCCAATTCAAAACTAAACATTAGATCCCCTAGCGGCGATTTTGCGAAGTAGCCTTTTTAGTCACTATTGAAGAGAAACATTAGGTGATCCTGAGTATTTCTGTATATATAACTCGATTTCGCAAAAATTTCGTTTTTGTATACTTTTTGTGAGAAGCGGCGAATTGTTTATTTGTACATTGTTTAATACACAATAAATCAATGACCAAGAGTAGTCGCTTTTAGCTCCATGTGCCTGTGTAACAAAAAAGTGAAAACTTAGTTTATACTATAAATTATTTAGAAAAAAAACAATACACAACTTTATTTTTCAGATGTCTGATAAAGCAAGGGCAAACTGTCAGTAAAATAAAAACCTCGTTTTTGGATAAGTTAAAAGCATTACTGCAGTTAATAATGAAGACATTAAAATACCCAGTTTTATATTTTTAGCAACATTGACATCATTAACCCTTTACGTACCGGGTTTATTTCCATTAAACGCGAGCGTAATTCACGGTCCCCACCCGCTCCGTGACGTTGACGACGGTCCGCCAATTATTACATTTGACGTGAAATTAACACGTCTCGCGACGGCGTTAATGCAATACGTAATACCTAATCGTAATTAAACCCCATTGTCGCAAGCTCAGACAACTGTTGATTTTGCACTGATTTTATAATGAAGATGATCATTAGCTTATTTTGCGAAGGCTAATGTCAGGTCTGATTCTAAATTGATTTTGTGAAACAAAAAGTTAATTTAAATTAAAAATATCTAAAACACCAGACCACACTCGTATGTTGTCCGATATAAAAACATAATTTAAAAATGTTCCTTAAAAAACACTATTGTTTTTCAGCGCGTAGCTTGAAAATCTTACTGACGTTTTTAAAATCCTCGCCTCGTTTTTTAACCTCATACTTTTGAGTAAAGCAACCAAGATTAATCTTTTACACCAAATTATAAACTGGAAGCTCACTTTTCAGTTTCATAACTTGCATGCATCTGAAAATGCAATCCATTATACTGTCAGCCACGATGAAAACCATCCAAATTAATCTTTCCCGTATGATGTTGCAGCTCAAATTTGACGTGAAATTAACCAAATACCGCTTCATACCTGTAATTATAACAATCGTCACACGGAACTTGCTATTCACCTGTTGATATAATATTCATTGTTACACTGATCACGGAATTAATTCACGTCGGCGCCGTGATATTACGTGATAAGGTGATTAGTTTTGTGTTTAGTCCGAAATATGCTTTGTAGCATAATTCCCTTTTGTTTGTTGTTAAGTAGACCAGTCATAGTGTGTTTATGTAGTATATTAATAGTGCATACTAATTTCAATTTAACAATTCGGTTGTGAGGGTATATATCAACCCAAATCGAACGCAATTGTGCTTGTATTGGAAATTCAAACTGATTTGTGTCTGTGCAGCTTTCAATAGCGCAAACTCAATAGGCTGGTTGCAAATGAAATTGAATTTTGTTTTTGAAAATTTATTGCTTTTTATTATTACTTTACCAAAATGAAATAAATTTGAAATGTTTTTTCATTTTTGCCAACTGCATTCGTAATAGTAATGATGCGTCACAGCAGTTAAAGAATTTGTTCACCTGATTTTATTTATGACATGACCCTTACCTTCTAGTTTAAAGATATGTGAACTTGAGGGAAAATTTTCAATTAGATCCACAATCTCGCCAGATGTGCGTTGACAACAGTCAGGTTTTCCTTTATGTAAGCGCCCATAAAGTACAATGACTCAAGCAAGCCATTTTACATCTTTTTAAGCGAGCATAACCTTGATACTACCTCTACAATGCTAAGAGCACTGATTGCGTAACTAAGACTGCGTTTTAGTCTCAGAGCTGTATCCGTGCCTAATCCTGTTATTAATTCGATTACGAGTCTGGCCCAAGCATTATGTAGGTGACAGCGTTCGCATGAGAAGGGTTAAGTTTTTAGGTCGCGTTTGCCACTGGTATTTAATTGTCGGCCGTAGCTTTGTCTGTGCCTTAATTATTGCTAATTAAATTAGTGTGTTTTGTTGTTTAGAGATGTTGTATGAATGCCATTTTTAAACATTAACCATGAATAATGGGTATTATAAAAACTTCGAACCAGGCTAAGAACCATACTAATATGTTAACCGATGAATTTAAAAAGTGTACTAATGAGAGCAATCCATAATGGAGGGGTACTTTTCTGGTTGTAAATTGTAGTTTTGGTTTAAACCTGATACTATCTTTTATGTAATAAAGAATTTAATTATACTTCGTACCCCTTATAACTACTTAATAGTTGTTGTACTATTCGGAGTGAATCCGACGAATTCAAAAAACTAAATCATAAAAATCGGTCTTGCCGTTCTTAAAAAACATTGTTTCATTATCAGTTACATGAAGTTTAAATAACCTTACGGAACCAAAAAGGAAAACAGAACGGGGACCGTGGACTAGCTAACCTAAAGAATGCAAACAATAATAAAATGTACTTACAAAGTATCGTCAGAAAACATACTTTATGTAAATACTTTAGCTTAGATTTCGGAGTTGATCAGAATCAATATCGATAAAACGTTACGCTTACAAAGAGTCCCGTTACAATTTGCAATCGTAAACTTCTCAGTATAGAATACAAATTTGCACTGAGATAAATTATTCATTTCTTACCTCGGTAAGATTCATCACTAAAGACTTATGTTAAAACCCTTTGTTTCCCGAAATCCACGAATAGCCCCCATTAGTTGATTTGAATAGCTCAGACGTCTTATAGAATTCCAGAAATTTTCCAGTTGAAACACAAACTTAAAACTAGAAACTTTGGTCTAAGGTGCAACTTCTCAAGCGTTTTAAAAGTTCCCTGGGGGTTTCTTCTAAACTTCGGAAAGTAAGGTGCGGTAGATTGAGCGTGAAAATAAATATGGCTGATCAAAGATCTGTGGGTATTTATAGGCAAATAGCATTAAGTTGAGCAGTCTAGTATTCTAGACTGTGTGTTTGACTTTTAACTAAAGAGGACTGTAGAATCAGCAAACCCTTTTGGACGGATAAACTGCATCAATGCGTATGGGAAACCACAACAATAAAACACTATAATTTTGCGACATCCTTCAGTGGGTTTTCAGGTTTGGACCCACCAAAAGCATACGAATAAAGTAAGTACAGTTCATGTTTACTAATTGTTGCTACTAGATGGCGTTGTACTCAATTAGTCCGCGATATTTTCTGACTTTTTCTATAATATAAAGGTTTGAAGAATTTTGATGTACAGGTTATTATCATTACTGATAGTAACATAGCATTGAAGTAAAATGTTTCTTTCATTTCCATTCTTCCATCTCACTCGTATCATAAGAGTCGTATGGGAACAGTAGGCGATAGTTAATTCTATAATTTACGTAGTAGGTACGCTACAACATACAAAAAAGTAATGTTTATTTCGAACTGTACCCCAACCACGAAAAACTATCGACTGCGTAAGCGTATCGAGAAATATCATTTTGTACGGAAATCGGACTGGTGGTGCGTAAAGAAATAACTTTTTAAATACGGATTTTTATATTTCTCGAAACGCTTACGCAGACGATAGTTATTCGTAATTGGGGTACCGGTTAAATCTTATTTATGTAAGTAATATGGTTATTTTTGTTTTGTCAAATAAACATTTTAAATATTTTTTTCACTAAATTTCCTCTACAGCACAACTCATTACAGTATATAAAACCATATCGATTACGATACGATACGATATATTCACGATTTACCTACATAATAGAGTAAAGCCCACTTGCGCACGGTGATTTAACTCAGGATTACGCTAACCCAGGATTAAATCATCATTCTGTCTCTGTCAGTTTATATGGCGTTGACAGAGACAAGATGATGATTTAATCCAGGGTTAGCGTAATCCTAAGCAAAATCACCATTCGCAAGTGACCTAAGTGGATATGCTTGGTAAATAGCTTAAATATTCTCCGCTTAATCATGTTGCAATTTTATAACGCCTCATAATATACAGGGTGTAACCTCAACAGCGTAAAATCACGAGATTATCACGCAGAAGTGCGTTTGCAGGCCATGTGGCTGCGGCGCTCCAGAAATTTCTCGCGATGGTTATTTACAAAGGGGCCCAATTCCGCCGACCGGGCAAAATGATGCAGCTAAAGTTAATTAGTGTGGAAATATCTGTTGACTTTGTAAATGGTAAAATAATAATGTTTTTAGAAAGTAAAAAAGTTGGTAAAAATGCATTATGACCCTTGATTTTGTTCTCGGCTTAATTAAATCACGTTGCATCCTAGATATGATATCACGTTATGATAGTTACAAACACAATCGTAAACACAACATTCATCGAACTTTACCGCTACGGTTATATACTTACAGATACGATTACAGATATAAACTTCCGTATTCTCCGGAAGAATTACCGGATATTTATTTTCGTGCAAAATACAACGCGTTCGCTAAACAAGATAGCATCCGTAAACATTGGTCACTTGGCAAACTTCCAACAAAGACTTGCAAACTTGAAATAAACTGCGACTGAAAATCAACCAAGTTCTTAAAATAAGGTGTACATGGGCCTGATTCTAGGTATCATGCACCAACTTAAACTGATATAAATATCTCTTTATTTTCTAAATTTAATTAACTGTGATAATTCCTTAAAAGAGCTTAAAATCCAAGATTAGTGACAAAGACTCAAAAAAGATATCACTAAACAATGGTTATACAAGGGTCTCCGACTGAATAAGCGCTATGTTATAGCTGTGCGACTGAATAAATTTATGGCAGAAAAACGATCGTATACCACCTTTATACAATGCTTACGTCAAAATGGATTTTATTGGTAGCCAAAAACTTACAACACGTGTATAACAGGCGTATACGAGGCGTGTATCTTTATTAGTAAGACTGTAAAAGTGCACAATGGTTTTGAAACGTCAAAATAATGAGATGTCATTTGCTGAGAAAAATATTAACCCCCTTATTCATAATAATTCAAATAGTCAAATAAACCTATTTTAGCTATTACACTGTTTTGTCACTTTCTGTCAAATGATGACAGCGCCAAAAGAGAACGAGACAAATAGTGTAATAGTTACAACAGGTTTATTAGACTGTTATAGGGTAATTAGGGTGTTAGTGTAATCTATAGACAATAACGACCTTGTTATGCTGCCCTAAATTTTCCATGGATTCCCTAATTATCTAAGAAACTGAGAGCTGTTCAGTTTGAAGTCTCCAAAGCATTGTAGTCTGCCTCTTTTCATGTCTCAAGAAGAGAAAAAGCCATTAACTTTTGTTTTAGTTATAGGCCCGTGCATACTTATAATTAGGCCTAATAATTAATAAAAAAATAATCACAGAAAGATTAATTCGACTCAGGGCTCAAAACTACTCTGACTGCGAACAACTGAATATCCGAACTATCATATTTCAGATGTTTATGATAATTCCGATCAAGTTTCTGATCCCACACATGCAACTAATGGATATTATGGAAAGAGAAGGCGAAAATCACTTGCTCAAAGTATTTTTATCGCACAATAGCCGGACCACAGAAGCATGGCTATTTAGTAACCGTATTACCTAACATGCTAGAAAAGGGGACAGCGGCTACATGTGAAATCACCTGCAACTAAAATGGCGGATGCGATAATATAATATAATGTGCGGATTAATCGTGTTCAAGCCAGAGTATATAAAATTGCATCTCTGCCAAAATTAAATGAGAATGCTTTGCTTCGGAGCTTTCAGGATCAACGCCTTTAATGATAGTGATGCATATTTGGTTTGCTCCACAAAACATATCACACCTGTAGTCCCGTAGTGTTAACTTGTGTGCTTAAAGAGAGAACTTTGTGGGATCAATAGTCCCGTAGTGTTAACTTGTGTGCTTAAAGAGAGAACTTTGTGGGATCAATAGTCCCGTAGTGTTAACTTGTGTGCTTAAAGAGAGAACTTTGTGGGATCAATAGTCCCGTAATGTTAACTTGTGTGCTTAAAGAGAGAACTTTGTGGGATCAATAGTCCCGTAGTGTTAACTTGTGTGCTTAAAGAGAGAACTTTGTGGGATCAATAGTCCCGTAATGTTAACTTGTGTGCTTAAAGAGAGAACTTTGTGGGATCAATAGTCCCGTAGTGTTAACTTGTGTGCTTAAAGAGAGAACTTTGTGGGATCAATAGTCCCGTAATGTTAACTTGTGTGCTTAAAGAGAGAAATTTGTGGGATCAATAGTCCCGTAGTGTTAACATGTGTGCTTAAAGAGATAACTTTGTGCGATCAAACGACATTAAAAATATATTAAAATAAAGCAAATTAGTAAAAAATTAGATTTTTAAATTTAAAAATACCTACATCACTGGTATTGTATGTATGTAAGCCTTTAATTATATAATTTTATAATTGTATGTATGCTAGTATATAAGGTGTTGTAATATGGGCCATGTGTAGCGTGAAAATAAATAAATACAATACCTATTGGGCTCATCAACCAAGTCACTGAAATAAGTAGTCGCATCTTACATTGAACATGTTTTTAATGCAGTCATGGTTTTTAACAGGTTTTTATCAAAAGGCGACTGGCAAACTACATCAAAGGTCACAGAGAATAATCAATGTACCTAATTAGATCATTAGTAGGACCTTATTTGTTTTGAAGTGTTGAGTGTCAGTTACGCTAATTCTGGCGAGTGTGTGTTTTTAATTATTTAACTTTTAGCTTTCAATTGATTGTAATGCGACAACGATTCTGTCATGTTTTTAATTTAAATTCTCATGTAAGTGGCTAAATGTAAGTCTTAATGAGAATAAATGTCTTTAAACCTAAACCTAACAGGCTAAAAACAAGAAAATTAAAGATAACAACAATACAATAGCGATCGAAGTAGCTAATACCCGAGCCGAGCAGTCGACATAATTGCTATGTTGAAACATCTGTCGCGGCTACTTCCAATGCTTTGTTTTTACCGCAACTTTTGCCCGCTCTGGGGAGTTCAATAAAAAATCAGGGACTCTCGAACAACGTGAAACTCCATGTTTTGTGGGGTGTCTCAATTTGAATAGGGTCGCAGAAGTTAATATTATACTTTAGGTACCGCTTAGTGTTGTCATGAAGCTCAAATTAATATTTCTAGTCAAGCTAGTACAATTGTGTTACTAAAAATATATTTGTATTTATATATTGTGTGTGGCCTGTAGTAGGAGCAAGGAGAAATTTCAAATATAAGTTTCAAATGACACATTGTGAAACAAGCTCTAATGTAATTACAGACCTAGGTTAACATGGATGTCCTTACTAAGTTTCTTGGTCTCTCTTTGTGTATCTGCACTAAAAGCTAAGCTGTAATAAATTTATTTCATATAAGCTTAAGTCAAAACAACTTTTTGAGTTTAATTTAAACCACGTCGAATCCTTTCACGGAACCCTTGAACATTTCAGTTCATGTGTTAGAGTAATAAAATAACGGGACTCCTAATTCACCTCGGGCGGGTAAAGCAGGTTGTACAGGAATAAAGTCACTTGTTATTCATTCCTTGTTGTCAATTAAAATTCTGTTAATACTTTTCTAATTACTTAATTTTAAAAATATTTATTTGGTTACCTATGTACTTGGTTTTATTGCAAAAACTATATTATGCTTAATTATGAACAGTTTTTTTTTTAAATATATTACTTAAACGGATCTTAATATCCGGAAGAAAATGCCTTAGTATCTATGTACTATTTGATTAGAAATTGAAATTGAAAAACATTTATTTCCAAGAAAAAAATTCATTAAGATTCTCTTTGACCATTCTAATAGTTGCAAGAGAGCTTTTGACTGAACTTGATTCAAATCGTAGCTTTGTTTTCTTTTTGATCCGAGAACTTAACCACCTTAATGTGGCAAGGCGGCAGAGACTTCCACTATACTCAATTATAAGTAAATGTTGCTTCATTTAAATGCGAAAGTGCCCTAACTCAGCACGAAATAAAATGGCTGCCTCGCAAAAAGTGTCACCTTCCTTATTGCTTATTTATTTAAATTCCAGTAATTAACATCGGGCTGTTTTAATTTTTTAAATGCGAATTTGTACCTTTCCACTGCCGCTAAATACTTCAGTACTTTGCCAGAATCCATTATTTTTGGGACTGGGCCCCTGAATAAATACATTCGAAAAATTCCGGGCTGATCAATCTGCAAAAAATACCTCTCTGTTTTTAGACGACCAAATTAATTAACTTGTGAAAGCATTTTGCACTCAATCAAAAGAATAAGCTTAATGAATTTATCGTTTTTACGCATCATGAAGTTATACATACTTTTTGTTTTGACATTTTAAACAAATTAATATTCCCACAGTTAAAGTTCTTTCTAATCCGACAAACGTCATCATATGATGTACCTATTACGATATATTTCTTTTTATTTTACCAGTGTGATAATATAATATAAGAAATGTAATTAGGTACATTTTAATTTTATGTGTTTTTTTCTGTATACGTTTTCATAGGTTTTATTTTACTTACATGTTATAAGTTTAGGCCCGTTAGGAAACGTCATGCTTTTTACACCTTTTGTATTAGCTGAATCTCACAATGACAGGGTTTTTAAAATTAGAAATGGTAAGAGGTTAAGTTGGTTAAGCTGACAAAAGGTTGGTAGGGACCAATGTATCCAAAAGGTTACATATGTCTAAAATAAGGAAAGTATTTAAGAACTAAAGTAACCTATTATTAGCCGTCAAAATGTCGAAGATAGTGAACAGGCTTCTTCTAGGTTAGCTCGCTCCATGGTCGTTTCTATCTAAGCCAAATACTGGTCTAGTCTACAGTCAAGAGTAAACTCATTTCGAATAAAAAAATATTTATACAGCGCACTGGCCAGTAATCCAAACTACAGTCGAACAATTAAAAAAAACATTACGCCACACCCGCCAGCCATCTAACTACGGTCGTCACGTGCAGAAATTCAAGCGGACGGCTAAAGATAAAGATTCTTTCAGCAGCAAAGGACTCACAAAAGCCAGCACTCGCGTCGGCAATCAACCCGCCCATCCGCTCGGAATAAAACGAAATTTTTAGCGCAATAAAAGGATGGACAGCTTTTGTGATCCTCAAGGTTATAGTTTGCGGGGCTGTGTTCTTATGACATTAAAATGTAGCTGCTAAAATGTGTGGAGTAAGGTTTTTTTGGATAAGTTCCTTTGATATAATTATAGTATAAAATGTTTCGGCTACACCACTATATAGCCGTAACATTTTTTACCATCCGGTTCTATTCAACCTCAAATAATTATTTGTTGAACTGTATTAAGTTGTATTTATTTTTATTTATTTATACTTTATTGCACAACCACAGTTTGTACAAAAGGTGGACTTAACGCCATATGGCATTCTCTACCAGTCATACCTTTGGGCTAAGCAGAAATTATTGTGGGCGGTGCGACAAACACTGATTGTATTGTATACACATTAGACGTTGGCTATATTAGTTTTTGAATTTGATCCAAAAGATATCAAATACCTAATATTGATAAAACCCATGCTTCCTTAGAGCTCGACTGTTGATCTCTTCAAAACGAATACCAATCAATGCACTACAAAAATTGTTAAAAACTTTAAACCCATTATTATCACGACATACAAACTACGAAATCAACAAATGTTTCGTAAGTGTAAGTGCTACTGTTGTGGATAAAAGAAGTATTGTACTGGCAAATACTTCAGCGATTTCTCTTTAAATTGTTTGATTTTCCCACTCATCACGTGCAGGAATCGAAACTGACAGCAAACGATAAAGATTCTCAGCAAAAGGAATCGCACAAAAGATCGGACAATCACTCGAGTCGTCCGTTCGTAAAGAGCCGTATAAGACGTTTCGTTCGATTCAATGCGATTTTTAAGTGTAATAAAACGATGAAAACATCGAGTTTTTGGCTCAGATTGAGTTTTCGGACGCGCTTGGGATGCACGAAATAAAGGATAGAATGAGTTTATTTATGTTGAATTGATTGTAAAACACAGAAGCCGGTTTGTAAAGCCTGTGTCTGTACAAAATATATTTATTTGACTTATAAGAACGAACCTGTGAAAAGAAAAGAATATAGCAGATACATAAGAATATAGCAGACCAGCTTTATTGGCCAGCTTTAGATGATATTTTTTACCGACTTCAAAAAAAGGAGTTATCCGTTTTGTTATGTCTTGCAAGTGGTTCGTAAAATATTTTTTTCTTAGATACACACATTCTTAGGATTCACTGAAACAATGAAGCGTGAAATCTTTATTGGAAATTACAACAAGATAAAATATTCTCACATAATGTACCAAATACTCCGTTCAAAATGAGGTCCATTAGGAGCCGGATGTTTTACAAATATTGACCCTCAAAATAAAGGCTAATTAACATGTTTAATTGGACATGACATAGGGACCGAAACATTTGACACAAAGGAAAAGATATTACTCATTTGGGACGGGCAGGAATAAGACTGTGTGACTGGATGTGGCGGATAAAAATTTATACTGTCTTGCCTATCTACTTTGCAAATTATAAAAAGTCATGTTTACTAAAATGCAATCAGTTTTCGAAAACAATCTTAAGTCAGTGATTAACGTGTTGTTTCCACTATGTTTTACAAAAAATATTCTTCTTCCTTCAAACAAACCAAATGGATCTGAACCATGAAAATAAATTCATCATGACATGAGAGTTCATATTAAGCGTACTTAATGTAGTGCGCTTACCGGTTTCAAGAAGTGTCAAAATTGATTCAGAGGTAATTTCATTACCTGGATGAGTGTTCGAGGCTATGAAACAAGCGAAAGGCAGATTTCTTTATAAATTAAGGCTCGTTTCTCGCTTCGCCTAACATTTTAACACCTGGCTGGCCCGAATTAGGGTCGTCTAATTGACTTAACGAGACCCCTTCAGCCTGCGGACCGCAGTTTCGTTCTCGTATCTTGTTTGGTCGTCTCATAATCTCATTACTGAGACGCGTGGCCACTCATGATTGGTACATGCAAAATTTTGCTGAGTTATCGCCGGCCGTGCCAAATGGGAGTCCAGAGCATTTTTCCGAAACTATCTAACCGACCGTGAATACTCCGAATGGTCATTTCGCCGATTTTAAATTCTACGAATATTCGTTACGCCGCTAGTTGATTGGCCGATCAGTAATATTACGAGCCATCTTTTCAACTATAGTCAATTTATCGATAGTTTGATTCTACGAGCATTTCTTTCACCTATGGTCAATTAATAAAATAAAATAATTGGAAGCGAGCAAGAAAAGCAGTACCTACATCTTAACCTTTTTCAATACACAAAAGTCCTGCCTTTAGCTAACTTTTTTCATCAAAATTAGTAAAGAAAGATTGGGGAAACATGCAATTTACGCGTATCTTACAAGTATATTACATAATTCTATGAATGTTTGTACTGCAGTCAAGTTTTTAATTATTAATATTTTACTCTTTTTATATTTATATGATTAAAAACAAAAAAAATAAGAAAAAATGTGTTAATTTATAACTTTATAATTTTTTTCAATACAACATTTATAACAAAATTTCACTATACACTTTCAATAGAGAAAAAAAATAAAACAATACAAGAATTCCAAAACGAACAAATACACACCAAGGCCTTAATTGAACGCATCTCTTCGACGGACCACATACCAAAAAGAAGACGGATCCAGTACGAACTGTTTAATGAACGACTAGATCAACATCTAGCTCGTAAATCGGATATGGATCTTCAACATTTTTTAAGTGGATTATAAAAAGTTTATAAATAATATAAATGTTAATTTGTTATATTTTATTGTGTTGAAGCAAATTGTATTTTTTTCTCTATTGAAAGTGTATAGTGAAATTTTGTTATAAATGTTGTATTGAAAAAAATTATAAAGTTATAAATTAACACATTTTTTCTTATTTTTTTTGTTTTTAATTATATAAATATGAAAAGACTAAAATATTAATAATTAAAAACTTGACTGCAGTACAGACATTCATAGAATTATGTAATATACTTGTAAGATACGCGTAAATTGCATGTTTCCCCAATCTTTCTTTACTAATTTTGATGAAAAAAGTAAGCTAAAGGCAGGATTTTTGTGTATTGAAAAAGGTTAAGATGTAGGTACTGCTTTTCTTGCTCGCTTCCAATTATTTTATTTTATTAATTGACCATAGGTGAAAGGAATGCTCGAAGAATCAAACTATCGATAAATTGACTATAGTTGAAAAGATGGCTCGTAATATTACTGATCGGCCAATCAACTAGCGGCGTAACGAATATTCGTAGAATTTAAAATCGGCGAAATGACCATTCGGAGTATTCACGGTCGGTTAGATAGTTTCGGAAAAATGCTCTGGACTCTGCAAATGGTGCTAATTTTAAAGGTGTGACATCCGTGTGAAATTGCTGCTGGTCCCAAGTGAGTGAGTGAGCCGGATTTTTTAAATTATTTTAGATCTAACTGATATGTACCTATTGGATACGTTTGACACTCACAATGTTTTCAAAAAGCTATCAACTCAATTTTAGTGTTTTCCATAAAACTCACATTGCATTAGATGCGATCGGACAGAAACGTTCACTGTTCAATGACTTTAACAGAAAATAGGACGGAATTTAAACAGCGTTTTTAATTGTTCATCCATGTTACGTTTATTTCACGTTCTAATATTCTTTCTTATGTTCTTACATAATAATGGCACAACCGCAACAACTACAAAAAGGATTATGTTTTCAGGATTAAAATTATATATTCTATAATCTTGAATCCTGTAGTTATCAATATTATTATATCTGGCATAATTAGGGACGTTTTCTTTACTTATGAGGTAAAGTTTAAGTTTTAAAATGCCTAAGTATCGAGATTTTGTCTGATCCGTCCCATAAATTAGAAAAGAAAAAGATTGACTTACTTATATGTTTGTCACTCATTACTCCCGCTAAATTTTGAACAAATCCAGTATTCATTAACCCGTGGTATAAGGGGGGGTCGTGTATTCTACCTACAGATACATGAGGTTACCTCATTTGCCTACATTGTAAGCAATCATCATTATGCAACAAGCCTGTTCACTCCGCGCTCTAATCTCGGTAGCTTCCCAATGAAGTCACTCAAGGAGCATTTACCTGCAAAATAATAAATGAGATTTGAAACAACCAACAGGTTGCTAGGCAACAGGTGGGTGGTGAACTGGATTTTTGCATCTTAAGCATGTCATGATGATAATATTATTATGTATGAGGCGGCTTAAATGTTATCGCATTATGATATCGTGCGTGATACTGAACCTAAGCTTGTTAGTTGCGTCTCATTTGAAAGTAGTAGGCTACGTTCATACGTAGCCTACTACAATAATCATTGATTGTTCTGAAAATTGTTTCAGGTTGTTGTATTGGTTTTTAGGATATTATTATTGCTATTAGTGTCAAATTAAATTATTTTGTTAAATAATAATCTAATTTATGCGCTTTGATTGTTTCAGGTAAGTTTAAAAGGAGGCGTCCGTTTGGTTTTGTTGTTAAGTTTGACCGGGAATAATGTTGAGGTATGTACGTACGTTACGTATAACTTTTTTGGCATAACTAAGATCCCTTACACACTGCGACTTTTAGCATCGACGCAGAAGCGCGTTTGGAAACGCGCGAAAGAATCGTGACTCACGCAATGAACAGTGACTATACCATGAGTCTATGTCGGTTTTACTCGCTAGCGACGACGTAACTTTTTGTATGGAACATTTTAGTTCTGCTAGTGACCGCTAGGGGCGCTGTGCAATTTTCCATAGACTTTTTTTACGTAGTCGGTAGCGAGTAAAACCGTGGTAAACTCATGGTAACGATACAGATTTATTTTGGCATCGATGCAGTCGCGTGTTAGTATCGATGCAGTCGCCAATATTCAGTACATAATTTGACAATGTCAAGCTTCTGCATCGCGACTGCATCGATACTAACGCGCGTTAGCAACGCGACTGCATTGATGCTAAAAGTTGCGCAGTGTGTCAAGGTTAACATT
The DNA here is from genome assembly GCA_963584085.1 of Pyrausta aurata. NCBI lineage: Eukaryota > Metazoa > Arthropoda > Insecta > Lepidoptera > Crambidae > Pyrausta > Pyrausta aurata. The sequence continues at coordinate 7,479,707 of OY757266.1, read as the reverse complement.
TTGCGACTGTATCGATGCTGCATCGCGACTGCATCGCGACTGCATCGCGTTTGCATCGCTGCTAAAAGTCGCAGTGTGTAAAGGATCTAAGAGGGGTGGGTCAATAAGGCTGGTTAACAGGTATTAAGGGACCAAAAAAGTGCAGAAATAAAAGACTCAGAATCGCAAATGTGAAAATACCAATGAATTAAACACGTATTTACTTAAACACTTCAATATCATTGATTATAATAAATCCAATCATTTAAAATGAACCTCGGATTCGTGTTGTGCCGGAAATTATTTGTGGTTAATTTAATCCGACCAAAATTCGGATTACTAATTTAAATTTCGGTGCAAAATTCCATAACCCGGTTGTTGTTTCATTAAAATGCATAACTCAAAGTTAACGAGAGATATCCGGCTAGTTTGGCACAGAGTACAAATGTTATAGCGCTTTAGGATGAGTACATTCCTACTGGTGCTGGTGTTTAAGTACTGAACAAGTGAACAGATGGCATGTAATTTATTATGCGCTGGTTGCGTTGCGAGTATGATGCTGGGATTTGTTTGTAAACAGCAAGTTTTTTTTTTGATGTACGTATTTAATACAAAAAAAAAATGTAAAGCTGATTTAATATGCTTAGCAGGTTTTAAAGAAGTTTTAGGTGTATTTTTACTGCTTATTTTGGTGTTTGTAATGCGTAAAATAGCTAGCTGTTTTTCGTTTAATTCTCAAAATGATTAACGTTAGATTTTTTAAATTTGAATTGAATATAAAACAAAAAAAGGCTCGAACGCATTAGGCATCTACGTCAACATGTTATCTATAACGTCAACTAGTGATTTTACGGCCATTCCCTATTGGGAACGTGCACGACAGTAGCGCCATCTAAAAACGCAACTTTCAGGGTACCTGTCAAATGGTGCCTGATAAGCTTTATTATTTTATTTCAAATTAAAGTAAATATATGAAATAAAAAGAGACAATAAATAGAATTTTAGAGGCAGTTGGTACAGGCAATAGTGGGGAAAATGCATATTATTATATTAACTGGTTTTGAATGGGTACAACACAAAATAAATTTCCAGACCCAAACTTTGCTGAAAAGCAGCTAATTGGTCTTTGAAGAACACTTCCTTGGCTTAAAATAACTCCGATCACACATAGATATGCCTAAATATCTTTGTCACACTTAAATGCCTCAGATTCATCTACCCATACTTATTTACCAAGCTAAGAAATTTGTTTGTTCGCGCGCACTAATATGATGAACTACTGCTTCGATTTGAAAAGTAATATTTGTTAAAGATAGCTTATTTACGTGGAATCTATTAAATATAAACACAACAAATTTAATAAAATAAAATAAAATTAAATATAAATATAACAGAGTAAAATCAAAATGAGCGAATGAAGTTGCGGAGATTGCAAGTGATTTCATATACCTTTGTGTTAAATATCAATGTAAGTATACATAAAGTTTATTTATTTGAATAGCCTCCGGGCTATATTCAACCAAATAACATATTATACAAAGATGTCATAGACAGACATGACCACATTTTCAATTTTAGTTCGAATAGAATCAAATGAGTTTTCCAAATCCCAACATAAGAAAATTTAACAGAAAGACAACTACTACTTACGATCAATTGAAGCAGCTACCACTACACATCTGTTGTTTCTCGTCTCTAAAAATGTATAACATACGTTTCATTTAAACAATTAGAAACACGACTACCGTTTTGCAATTTAACTAAAAAAGTATAATAACAGAAGATTTTTATGAATGACAGATCGACTATATACATAAAAATCATTACCTTCTACACGAAATGTGCAAATTACATAACGGCAGCCGTGTTTAACTTATAAAATTTATTTACCCATTTTCATAGCTTTGACAATAAACATTGACAAGTAACTCCGTTTAGTTGCACATTTTTGCCACGGCATGCGCAGTGATCGTTTTCTTTTCCCCCACCATACACTCCGCACTGTCCCAATATCCATTCTCATTATCTGTGGTTTTGTCCTACTAGAGATAGAAATGGTTATTTACCTTTAGATTTTGTGTCCCTATAAAACTTCTGGCAGTACGAAATCCTATCTCTGGTTGAGAAAATCCTATCTCCAGTCGAGGATAGCTATCTACCGATGAGTATAGTTTGCATATAGAAAACGGCCGTTAGTATGTATCATTATTGTATACATAGCACACTTTTAGCATATACCTACGAGTACCATCAACATTAAGGCAATAAACTACTTATTAAAGACGAACTATAGAGGTCACCGCATTCTTAAATCGCTTGGATCACGCTTTGAAAATGGTTAGGTGCCAATGGCTCAGAGACAGAGATAAAATGCAAAACGGTTTCGTATTTTCATAGCAAATATCAGGATGAATTTGACAGTCTTTCTAAACTGAGATATCACGTCACCTACTCCCCGAGCGTATTGACATCAAATACTTGTACGAACGGGTTTTAAATGTCGCAGGCAAATCGTGGAAGTAGGCCGATCGAGGTCTGCTGCATTTCGTGATGTTTTCGATGACGATCACCCAATTTTATGAGCATATATTTATCTAATTATTACGAGTATCATAAGAAATCGTTATGAATTTGTATTTTTCATGCTACTTGATATCTTTTTTTTCTTGACTATCAGAAAAAAAAAATACCTTTTAACCTCACTTCTCTTTACTTTTCAAATATAAGTAAAAAATATGTAGTTTTAATGTAGAAATGCAATCATAATGGTAAAACCGTGGCAGAATGTAGTCTACCTTATTATCCAATTGACTACGACATGCATTCGACGGAATATTCTCGTTCCTTTTCTGAATAGCTCGGCGTCCCCATGTGAATACTAGTGACTGTCACGATATGTTGGATAAACGTTACAATATTTTAAAAGATTATTCGTCTGAAATAAAACCGATTAAGAGACTAGATTCTACCTAAACTAGAATAAGGTATAAGAATGTAACCGATTTTTGTATATGTGAAATACTTGTGTATACTATTTATTTGATTTCAAAACACATTTTAGGACGAAATAAATGTGTTAGGTATAATCAATCAGATTTTGTATTTTTATTATTTGACGTTTATTTTAATTTGAACTAAAGCCTATGTGATATTCCAATGTATGATATCTATATTATTGAAAAGCTTTTTAAGTAACGATATATGACAGTTTAGCTACATTGTAAATTGACCCATCCACTCCCGAGATCAACCATGTTCGGACGACAGCACGTCAAGGTAAACACAGCGGTATCTTACGCAGTTATAATTTAACGAGTCTTTCTTAACAAAAATGTAAAACCTGATGTGCTGGCAACTGTACAATGCCTCCAAATCCTATAGAAGATCCAACAGAATATCGTAGTCGGCCTAAACCCCTCCGGAACGGTACAAGAGAGAATTGCATGACGGGGCGCGGCGAGCCGTGCTGTCGCGGTCACATTCCACTCGCCCCGGGAAATGACCGGGCTACTACGTAACTTGCATCATAGCATGCATGCAATCCATGGCTTTTCGGTGGAAAATAGAGTTTTTAAGCAAAATGGCGATATTAAAAAAACAAGCAAATGGTGTTTTTAGAATGTTTTTAAACACTCACAGTGTCATATTTATATTCTTAAAGATGAAATAAGAAACCAAAAATTGCGCACGGGCGGGATTTGAACCAGCATCGTTCTGGCTTACCGGGCCAACTACTCTTCCAATTGACTTACTTGGCCCGCTGTTGCATAAACAGACGGGTAGATGGCGCTAACGTCACGCAATGACGTACATTAAGAGACCAAGAATTTCGCGCGGTCGGACCGACAGCACGGTAGCTCAATTGGAAGAGCAGTTGGCCCGGAAGCCAGAAAGATGCTGGTTCGAATCCCGCCCGTGCGCAATTTTTGGTTTCTTATTTCATCTTTAAGAAGCAAATGGTGGATCGTAATCAGCACTACTTAAGTTAGGAAAAGTCTCAACCAAAAACTATTAGAAGTCGCCATTTTGCTTATGAGCCACAAGTGCTAGTTGCCAGCCCAACAAAGCCCATGTACTGCTTATGGTACGCACAGCTTATGCTTATAGCACAGCTGTAGAAAACACTCAGTTGGAACACACGGCACGGCACACAAGCGGATTGTTGTTATTGTTGATGACGTTATGATGCGCTTGCAAGCATTAAGCAGATCTGACTAACTCAGACACGTTTTGGTACACCAACGCATTCGCATATGGCAGCGATGCGGTTGAATGATAACGACAAGGATGCAACTATCACATCTAGCTATGTTAAAGCGAGACACAGCATATGCTAATGTGATATGTCGCATTCAACTGTCACATTCCATATGAAAGCGGTGGAATACAAACGATTTTATTTTATTTTTATTTTTATTTCTTTGGTACACATAACATATTACAATCTTTATATCATTTAAACATATTTGCATTAACATAAATGTTCTGGATTGTAACACTTAACCCGTCAAGTGATTACTGGACACACCCCGTCCGTGAGCGAAAAGACCTTGAAGCGATGTGCGGACAAACGTCTGTCCGTAACAAAAGTCGTTGTCTTTGGCGCCTACCTTCACTCAGTTTCTGTGGTTGGCCGGGCGTATAAATTTGCACAACCAATCAGAGAATACTTCTGAACATATTTCTAGTACTGACCAATTGGCAACAAGCAACAACATTTCTGCAAGATAATATTTTTTTCGTCCTGGCCTCAGTGTCCGCCATTACTGTTGTTGTTACGCAATTGTTCCGTGAGTGCTAAAGGTAAAACTGTCTCAAGCAGTTAAACGGGATGTGTATATTACGATAATTATAGATGAAATTACTAAGAAAGAAGTGTAGAATATGTTTTAAGCATTGGTTTTAGCAATTTTAGTAAATAAGTTGGTGAAAAAAGGGCCAAACTTTTCTATCGGAACGGTCAGTCCGCCATTACGATTTCGCGGTCGGTGTCGCTGCGTAAATAATTATAATTTGGGTAGTCATTTGTCTTATTTCTTGTGAACTTTGTTGTGAAAATTAATGGCAAGTAGTTAATCTATAGAATAGAGAAGTGTATAAGTGTCAATACTATCACAAATTTGTGTTTCAAAGTGTTGTTTACAGTGACGAAAGTTTACAAAAACAAAGTGGAGATTTTAACCAATGGATTAAATATTATGTAAGTTATAAAACTCTATTACACATTTTTCAGTGTATAGGTTATTTCCTATACTTTATAATGGTATATGATTTATAAGGTATAATTATAACCACAATGTGATATTTTGATAAATCCTCATGAAGGTCATCAAAAATTTTGGTACGTAAATTACCCTGAGCACTACTGGCATCTTCCGTTTCGAAAAGCTCGACGCGTGACGGGTTAAACATGCATACGCAGAGAAACAAAATCAAAGCATACTCGTACAAAAAACAGCACTCAAGTTAAGCAACGATATACAAAGCGATTTGAAATAGTATAGCGATTGCTTGCCCGTTACATAATATTAACCCTGCCGGATGCAGGAAATTGTCCGCTCGCAATAGCAACAAGTATTTAGGGGTTAAAATGAACTCGTAACACTTACAGATGTTTTGAGAGTGACAGCAGTTGTACTAACCAGTTTTTAGGGCTCAGTAGCAGAATGGCAAAAAACGGAGCCCTTATAGTTTCGTCAAGTCTGTCTGTCTGTCTCACTGTCTGTCTATATGTCCGTATGTCACATCCACTTTATTGTGTAACTATTAGCATCACACCGCTGAAACTCGGTAGGTAGGTGTATTTTGTTCACCGCTTTCCGATTTAGATACAAAAAGTAAAACAAATGATATTTAAGGGGGGAATATGTTTTGTACCCTCGCGTTGTTCTTTAAAAACAATTAATTGTTTTCGCGGCCGGTTTCGGCTGATATGTTTAAAATATATATTATAAAGAAAAAAACCTAACTTACCAACTACCACTTACGATATGTTATGGATTGTTACGTCAATTACAATAAATGAAAACCAATGTATTTAAATAAAACTAAAAAACTTTTACATCTCAAGCTTGGTAGTAGATCCTACATTTCTGCTTCAGATATTGTGTCATATGCTCAAAGGCAATGTGTTCTTACATTGCTTTTATCCATACGTTACATTTGCCTAACAATACAAAGGCGCAATTGCTAACTCCTTGCAGATTCCCGTGCCATTGAGTCATACTTGCAAATTGTGTTAAATGACCCCAGGGCTTTTATTACTGACACAGAGTAAGTAATCGATCATACGAAGGCCAATTTCGTGATCGATAGATATCTTAACCTATGGGTAAATGTCGTTACCATCGGTAAAATATTTACAGTGGTGCTTTGATGAAATAATACCTTATTAAATGTCGGAATGTCTATTTTAATGACCATTGAAAACGGGGGCCGTTTTCACAACAAATGTCAATTAATCAAATAGTACGTATGAAACTAAGTAATATACAGGTTGTTGTTTTGATCAGCGACGAGCGACTGGGGTGGAGCGGATGGTTATACATGCGATATACTGGTGCCAAAAAAACATAAAAAAAAATTATTTAAATGTAAAAAAACCCACAAAATTAATTTTTCATTACGATATAGCGGGCGAGTCCAAACTATCAACACCAGATATGGAATTGTGTAAATCAATCGTATTCATTTGACAGTTCAAAACGTACGATATGATCTGTCAAACGGCAAAGAACAAAAGGTTTGACAGATCATATCCTACGTTTTAAACTGTCAAATGGATACGATTGCTTTACACAATTACCCCTCAGGTCGCCTACTCGTATCTTACTAGCTACGGCGTAGTATTTCGTAGATAGGCGCGAGCTACGCGCAACGGTGCGAGTTCTCCCATTAATTTTGTTTTTTTAGAAGGTTGTGAAGAGGTTTTTACTATAAAACTCGCATATAATTTATAGAATAAGCATAAGTCATGTTATTAACCCTGAGTCGCTCGTCGTTGACCAAAACAACACCCTGTATAACTGACTTGTTTGGTGCAACTAGAAAATGAACGCAAAAAAAACAGTATAGGTTTTGAATAATACCTGTTATTATTAATTGTGATGTGGAATAAGTGATAAGTTAAAGATTTCGTTCCGCGTAAATGCTCACACGTTCTCATATTTTTTGCGGGTACACCGACAAATATTATTATTGAGTTACGTTAACGAATGCATGTGAATTTGACAGTGACATTCATTTTATTGCGGACAATAAAAGACCAGTGTGAAAATCATATGAAGTGCCGTTTTAAAATTCAGTGAAATAATGTGGTTAAAAGATGAAATATTCACCTGAAGTAAGTATTAGTGTTTTGTTTACATTCTAGTTTTTAATAACTTTCTTGTAAAATAGTGTAACAGTTCACTACTACGAAAATTACATAACCTAAAATTTATATTGGTTTGTACTTTCCGAACACTCGTAGAGACCTAATTTGGTACAAATACAAGGCGGTTACCAGCCAAGAAATCGATAGACCGCCGGTGGTCGCGTAAACAAAAGAATGTTGATAAACATCCGTAAGGGTTGAATAAATGCAAATAATGTTTCACTTTCTTTCTATCTTCTAGTTTAGTGAATCCAAGTTTAAAACGATATGGTGGGCTAAAAATACTTTTCCTGTGCATATTTTACTTCAGCAGAACACATTTTCTAAAACAGTGCAAAGTTTTACGTGTTCGTAAATAAAATGTTTGCGAACAATGCAGTGAAAAGACGGGTACAGTTACCAACATTGATGTTTGGCAGTTTTCAAATTGTTTCCTTTTTAGCACGGAGTATTTTTGGGATTAGTTTTCACTTTAACATAATATGTGTATACTCACAAACTACATTTTAGAGTTAAATGTAAGCTGAATAATGGACTGGGTGTCGTAATACAAAATGTTGGTAGTAACAAACAATTAGTTTTGATTGCCTAGATAAGAATAACGAAACAAACCGGTTAACTTGTGGAAAATACCCCAAGGCATTAAGTCCTCCAATTGAACATCTCATAGTGCAATAAAGTCTTAATGTAATGTTTGCACTTTATAATTGACAAATAATAAAAGAAATCAAAAGATGATTAGTAGGTATACATACTAGCCGCAAAAGATAGAACTAGTCCATTTACTGAAATTTATACAAAAAAAAGTTAAGTTTAGTTAGAAATATAAGTATATTAATGTTCTGAGCATAAACAACCGAAGCAAAACAAATATATTAAATGGTATTATTCCAACACGTTCACTATATCACTTTTTGATCAACTATCAGTACCTAGCAAAAGTTAAAATGAGTTTTCATGCTGCCTGTACTTCACATAAAACTTTTGCGCAGTAAACATTTCTGTCCGCGAATGTACACCGAATGCATGAGAACGTGATGCGGTTGCCCACCGAAACACGTTTTAGCTTTTTGCTTAGTCTATCCGAATGTACGAGCAATTTTCGAGTTACGCTCTTATTGTGCTAAAGAGAATGCAAAGATTAAAATGATACTTTGATACGGATCCTCCATTAAAATACTTTTTGGGTCGGTTTGTGCTTAGTCGACTTTTTTTAGTAAGTGCGCGCATTTAAGTACATTATTATGATTATTCCAAGTTATGTTATTATGTCAACGTGCACAATTCAGGGTCAATATTCAAATTTGAGGTTATGATGTAAACGCATCTTTCCGTCTCTGCAAATATCAATGGAAACTGACAGCATCAGAATAATAATTTTACCCAGAGTTAAATTAACCTGTGATTTTGCAATTGGACATTGTGTGTGCACCCATTTTTGTGTTTTGCGATTTAAAATTATGTAACGACATTACATTCTTATTGATTCCAATGAGATCAAAAGATTGTTCATATATCGTTATCTGATGGACATAATAATATTGATCAAAACACTATTTATTTCATTAAAACTTAATTATTTTTAGGTTTGTTGTGTCGTATGCCAACTAGTATTCTGCTGCCCCGATTGTCGCCGCAAACACGAGAAAACTGCTCATGGTTTAACTTACGAATGCCCGATCTGTAGAGGAAATACATTTATTTGCAAACCCAAAGAGTTGAATCAGCAATTCATCATACATTTATTACACGAACATTTACCCCTATATTGCAAGAAGTGTAATAAACAATTCACCAAAATGGAAGATTTAACAAACATCACCGAGTGCAGAAGTATTTCTGAAATTTTAACCAAAGATATCGAAAAAGATGATTCGCTATTGAAAAAGGTAGATGAGAAGTTTGATTCGCTTTATGACAAAACCAAAAGCTGCGAAGGTGAGGACTTCGAAGCAATTGTTTCAGTGAATAAATCAAATAAAACGGCTGTGATTACACCTATAGTTAGAAAAAAGAACATAGTTGATTATGATTCTAGTGAAAGTGAGACGGATGAAAAGAAAACACCTGACACACAATCCGTTAGCATTAAACTAGCTCCAAAAACTCCTAAATCTAAGAGGCAAAGAGTTGCCACCCCACATGCCAAGAAACTGCTGAGTCTGATGCGGCAAAAAGTTGTTGAAGAATACGAGGAAACTGTCAACGATGATGATTACGACGGGTCTCCAGTCACTAGTAAGACAACACCATCTCGAAGTGATAATAATGGACCTGGTATGATAATAATCTACATAATCATTTATGACACACATTGTATTCATAAAAAAGTAAAATGTATTTTGGTTCTGTGAGGCAGTTCCTTAAAATATTATACTATAGTTCCAGATACTCAAAAGGAAATGACCACACCAACCTCTCATATACCGAACAATTTGCTGAAGTTGGCTCAAATAGTCACTACTAGTACTCCTACGCATCCAGTTGTGGGAGGCTGGGCACTCTTCCCTGAACAGAGTGCTGACTCTCCTCTCTCGGAAATCGAGAATACTGAGAGTCCAGCACAGAGCATCGGCAATGAGGTAGCTATATTTTCTAATATTACACGTCAAATATAAACGACACGTCTGGTGTAGTGGTTCGCGCTTCGGTTAGCAAGGTCGGCGCGATCGCGGGCTCGAATCCCGTAAGAGACAAAATGCTTAAGTGTGAGCATGAGCAAGTGTGCCTTCGTTATGGATGTTATGTTTTAAGAATATAAGGGTGACGCCCCCGTCATTATTGTTGTATGGTATTCGTTACACAAGAAGATAATTTCTTAATTCAGAGCCTAGATAATTTGTGTTTTGTTATTATTATTGTTATTTTTGTATTAACGGATTTATCAGTCTTATACATATTTTTTTCATTTTCCAGCCATCTAAAAATGAAAACTTGGCACCAAAACTAAAGAGTATCATAGTTTCTGGCAGTCGCATTCGTTTAGGTAGTCAAGACAGTTCAGAAAAACACGTCACATTCCAAGATTCGGTCAACAACACGGATGCCTCATCAGCCAACAAGACTAAAAAGGTTAAGTTCGCTGAAGATACTGTTTTTGAGCAAGAAAACAAGGTGAAGAGAGGTATAAAATTAACTTTGTATATATATATTTTTTTTTATCGCAACTTAATTATTTTTTTTAAAGTAAGACAATTTTTTTGGCGGCGCGTGGCGTGGTTACTTACTTTTTGTTGAAAATCATTTTTCAGTGTACAGAAAACCGAAACGCATGCTTACACCTGGGCCTCAAAAGCCGAGATTTTGTCTTAATCCTCGTTTCCAAGCTCTCATAAACCGTTTCGAAAACCAAGGACAAACTGTCGCACGGACGCCCGTTCAAAATAAAGAAAAAACTCCTGAATGTAGTATTACACCGGCTAATGCAGAACAGAGCCACATGCCAGCCCGCGCAATAATCTTCAATGAAGATAGCATTGTCATGGATACAGGGAACCACTCGAAAGAATCGAATGAATTATTCAAGACATGCACCGATTCCCCGACCAACTCAGTAGGCATGAACACAGCCTTATCAGCTCTCACTACCAATATAGCTGGCTCCTTACAGAACTGCCTGGCTTCGGTGCTAAAATCGTCTGGAGACGAGACAGAAATACAATTCCAATTTGTGATAACTAAGAAGAAAGTGAGCGTGAAACGAATTGTGGAGGAAGGTTCGAGTATGGAGGAGAAATGCAGTGAGCTGGAAAAACATTATGAGGCGAATAAAGAAAATATTTGGTCGAGTGTAGCGAAAGCTGTCAAAAGTGTGTTCTGGGGTAGTGAGCAAGGAACAAGTTTGGGTAAAATATTCACTTACATTTATATTCTGTATGATCTGTCACTAACATAAAATAAAACTTTAAAGATGTATTTACGCCTGTCAAGCAATAATAAGCTTATAGTTCGAGTTTACTCTTCTCTATAATCAAAAAGAGCATAGGCATCGTGACGATTTAGGTTAAAACCGTTACTGGATGTCGCCCAAAACTGTTTGATAGGCATTTAAATTCATATAATCTGGAACCGGCCCAAGAGATAAGAAAGCAAATAAAATTCAAATTGTAAAGGCTAAATTAAAAATTCTTTTCGAGTCGAGCTTTGCAATTCCCGTTCTTATTATAACACTTGTTTCAACGATTTTATTCAAAGAAAACAAGCCAATATGACTTAGTTTAAATATTCTGTTGCGCTGTTTTAATATTCTTGTACTAAGCATTGCATAATTTCGCCTTTAGTTTGAAATACAGAATTGCAGTTGCAACAGTCGCAAAAATATTTACAGATGCTTACTAAATGAACCTTTGCTGAAACGAAACTTCTTTATGATTTTTTACAAAATTATGTACTTTCTTTGTCAACATTCGCTTACTACACAATTAGAGGTAAAATATGATTCAGATACTTTATTTAAAAATATGTACATTTGTGTAGAAAAAATATTAACAAACTACTAAAACCCGTAACTATTCCATTGCAGCTTTAACCCCATACGGATCATGCAACTCCTCGACCTCATCATCAGCCTCCAAACGCAAGTGCGACGAGATGACTGACCCCGACCTTAGTCCATTAAACCACAAGCGTCACAGATATGACGGAAGGATCAGGGGTAGACCACCATTACGAAGATGCAAGACCTGGGGAGTCTCGAGTTTAAGGAGCTCGAAGTCAGCTGAACAGCATTCCTTGTTGAAGGAAGTTTCCACAGTCCATGATGATGCTATGAATTTGAGCTTCTGAAATACATAAAAGATAATCAATGTGTTGTCAAATAAGTGCAACGATAAACTTCACTGAGGTTTAGTAGATTATTTATTTAGCTGTTAGTTTGTTAGAAATAACCCTTTAAGCTAATCTTGTGAAATACATTAATAGGGCAAATAACAGCTCGATTAATTGTCGTATGTTACCTATTTAAATAATATAAATCTTATTCGTATTATATTACAATGGCAATATTTATGATTTCTTATAAAATGTTATGGTACAGTTTACTTCAGTTATAAATAATTTATTAATATTAATTGCAACTGTAAGGTACGGTCAAAGTAATATAAGTTTTTTATTATTATTTAATTTTTATAATTTTAATATTGTAATTATATTTAACGAAAGTTTAAAAATAATATTTAACGCATACAATGCGTACAATCATTCATTTATCTTTTAACGCAGATTTCAGTCACACTCTCGTCAGTAATTTATTTTGCATACGATTCATCAACAATTTAAAATATAACACAGTTGACACATTGTTAAAATTATGATCGAGGTAATGTTTTATAGTTGTTTGATTAGTTGTTTGATTAGTTGTTTGTGAAAAATAAATCGAATCTATAAATCTGAACTAGTTTTTTAATGGAATTATAAAAACGTATCAAACTTTGTCATCGTTAGTTCTCTCGTTTTCCATCACCGTTTTCTATAACCGTGAATAAATATAAAGTAAGTACATGATTTATAATTTGAGAGTCAACAACTGATGATAGTTTAGTTGACTACACCCTAAACTATAATTTTACTTTGTTCTTCAATACATATTGTGTTAAAATGAAAACGACAATTTTTTTTTTCATTTATATTAAACCGCCTTAAAAAACACTGTCAGTAGTCAAATAAGAAATATTCGTCGAACAAAATACAGTATATGGCTAATTTGTAAACGTCACCTAATTTTCAATAATCATACGTAACTGTATTTTTTTAAATCTTTCGCTTTATATTTTATCAGTCTGTTAGGTATGTTTATCTAACCATTGAAAAATCGGCCCTAAAAGGACTAAAATAACGCTAATAGAAGAAACAATTAAACTCATTTGAAGTCGGTGCATGATATGCGTACGTAGACTGTTTCTATCCGTTAAAGTTTACATCATGCACCGATTTAAAATAAGTTATTTTCTTCTAGTACCGTTCTTTTAGTCCTATTAGTGTTTTTTTAAAGGCAGTTAAATTTTAAGAAAAAAAAATTGTCGTTTTTAGTTATTGTTTAAGACTGTATGTTTTTTTAACTAAAATAGTTTTCTCTAATGAAAAAAAAAATCTTTACTGAAAACCGCATCAAAATCGGTCCAGCCAAACGCGAGATATTCGCGGACAAACATACATGCATTCATACAGGTTGAACTGAGAACCGCTTTTGTTGATTTCGGTTAATAAAAATAGCATTATCTGAGTGGCCAAGCTTTAATGTCAAGTTAAATTTTTTACGTTTCATGCGATTAATTTTTGCAGGATCACTGCAAAATGACAATAATAAACAATGTAGTTCTCGAAACTCGAAGTTTGCTTAAATTTTTCAAAGGTACCGCTGATCAATTTATTAAAAAATAACCTTTTCTAATAGGCTCAGGCTCAGCTTATAGGTCATTATCAAAGGGCAGGGGCCTTATTTTTGAATCACTCGCTTGGATATTACGAGTGATTTTCGTTCGTAAACGAATCAAAATCAACGAAAATGACGCGAAATATGGACTTAAGTACTCACAAAATTGAGCTTTATTTTTTCAAATCCCTCCTGTGTGGATTACAACAGATTTTCATTCCAAAATTGGACTTTAATCAATGAATATCACACGCCATCTTGGCGCGAGTGATTCAAAAATAGAGCTCCAGGTCCTAAATCCAATCATTAGTCCAATCTGGCGTTTCGCTGTTCTCACTAATATATCTCGTGTCAATCCTCAGGGTCATCACGTAACTTGTTAGCGATTGAGATATCATTGAAATAATGGCATGGCAAGAACCTATTCTTCTAAAGGCACACAGATGTTTTAAACTGATTTTATAATTATGTTTTCCGTCGATGAAATTAAGCGTAGAAATATAAAACCGTATTTTAATATGTGCACTTTATGGAGACTGACACTGTATAATAGAACAGAAAACGCTTTAAAGTCACTCGAATCACAATGCGATACCGCAAAACACAGTTATGAATATCAGTGCGAAAGTTAAATTATCATTAAGTTAGGTAATATCTCGTTAGCTAATTTGCTTACGCTCCTGTCAGACGCATTTGCTTCGGGCGTCGAAAATTCCAAATCAATGTGTCAGTCGTTAATGTGAACGGCAAAATTCACACAAACGCATCCGCAAATGTAATGAGAAATGTGATTAGTTTACCGCTTCTGTTGAGAAATAAATCAAAATGCATGTATAGTTTAATTTAGAATCAGTCTATTCAAATGCATTATCCATTGTGCGATGTGTCTAGGTAAGATCTTCCTACAATGAATTAAATTATACTTACGGCCTGTTTCACAACGTCTGAATAAGTGTTCCATATTTAAGTTATTCGTTGGTTAGTGCTTAAAGTTCGATGGTAGACCCTCAGTTAGTTTGATTACTAGAATGGGGTACCTAGTGGTTACAGTATTTATATCACATACGTTATTATATTTAATTATAGTGCACATTAGATATTATTTCAAATGAAAACTATGAACGGATAAATTTAGATTAAAATTGAAAAAAAAACAACCGAAAAAATATATAATTTAAATAATTTTCGTTCTCACCTTTTTACACGATTTGTATACAAATTGTAATTATTTAGCATAACTGTGACGATTTGAACGCTTTCTGAAAACAGTAAACCCTTACGCATGGCTTGACGTGAACAGCTCTTCATTCAATTATTCATTCTACTTTGATAAACATCTAATCTCTCAAAATACTCATCTTAACTTGAAATCATGGACAAACAATACTGATGAATAATTTAAGATACTTAGAATAGGCCAAGTAATTGAATCGTAACATTACGTGGCATTTCAGAATAACTCTTGATTTTAATTTGTTTGAAGTACTAACGAGTATAAACACATTTAAAAAAAGCCTGCTAGACAAAACGTTAAAATATTTCTTGTACCAAATTAAATAAAATAAAAATTTCAAAACGATTTACGTGTATCAAATTGTAATAGATTGGTTATTTATTTATTGTGAATTCATGTCGTAAAAGATTATGCACTTTTTTAAATCTCATTCAATACATTAACACGTTAAGTAATTCCTAGAATTCAAGTCATAAAACGTCCATAAAACAACCTTTCTTTTGCGCAATATACTTGTTTGTGAGTATTAATCTTGTAGATTTGTAATGTACATAAATACATTTCCTTCAAATCTAATTAAATGGGTCAGGGCCTAAAAAATTGTTTGGAGACAAATACCAATAAATGTCCCGTAAGGACTGGTTTCGCGATCTATAGATAACAAATGGTTAAAAGTCTAGTCGTACGAATTACGACTGTGCATGTTTTGAACAAAATATACCTTAATAAATTATTCAAGCGATGGATGACGATTTTTAACACACACACACACACACACATACATACACACACACACACATGACACATTAGTTGCAGTTGTTAGCGCTCCTGACTACTGAACCAACGGTCGCGGGTTCAAATTCCGCAAGGGGCAAATGTTTGTGTGATGAGCATGTACCTAAGTCATGGATTTAATATAGGTATATTTAGGTATTTTTGGGAGACGCCCCGTCATTATCGTTGTCTGGAACTTCGTAACTAACACAAAAACCGGTTAAGTGCGTGTCGGACCCGCGCACTGAGGGTTCCGTGCCACCTTTAACTGAATTCAGGGTCCACTTACTTTCACTTAACGAAAACATCACAATATAATGCGACAGCAAAAATAACTTTGTTTTTCATAGTGTTTGTATGAAAGACAAAGTTATTTTTGCGGTTGATAAAAATGTTCAATATCTCAAAAACTACTGGTTCGATCTCCTTCAAACCAATTTTCGTTGCAAATTTTTGTTGAGATCTACATCAAATATTTTTTTCAAAATTTTCACTTTCTTAGTTCAAAAGTTACATGGGGGGACGCCCATTTTAACACTTTGGAAGCGTCTATATCTCAAACCTTACACTTTTAGAAAAAATAATTTTAGAAATCTCAACATCATTTTAAAAGACCTATCCATAGACACCCTACACGCATAGGTTTGAGTGAAAAAAAAATTTAGGTTTTGGTTACATGTATGGGAGCCCCCCCTTAAATATGATTTTTTCTTACTTTTTGTATCTGAATCGGAAAGCGGTGAACAAAATACACCTACCTACCAAGTTTCAGCTTTGTGATGCTTATAGTTTCAGAATAAAGTGGCTGTGACATACGGACGGACAGACAGACAGACAGACTTGACGAAACTAAAAGGGTTCCGTTTTTTGCCATTCGGCTACGGAACCCTAAAAAGAAAATTCCTTAATTCGAAACCAGACGATTGGTGTGTTGTCTGGTGTAAATTTATTTAATTATATTTATTTATTACTTGAGATAAAAACCATCACAAAACCAACTTAGATGCCTCTGCACATAACCGAATTTAAATTGTACTCATTATTTATTACTCGATTATTTCAATTAATTATATTTACTTTAACCTACCACTGCAATTTGAGATTTGATTGAATCATAGTTCTTAACGGTGGTAAAATTGAACAATGAATCTCATTGAGAATGTTGAAATAGACAACCCAGCTCCCACTAAAACGATGTCCAGCCATCAGTTGGCATAAACTCGTTCATTCATCACAATTGTGCATAACTTCATTTGTCATCTGCTCGTTCGTTCACGGGGAACGAATGGATCGAATAATGGAAATTGATGATTTTTACTGTGAAGTTTCTTTTTAAATTGGTTACAGTTCGAATAAGCTTATAAAGCACATCAATAAAGCATTGCTATCAATTTTAGTTTTACTCATTATTGTTAAATTATTATCAGTATAATTTAACCTAGGTAAGACTATCTAATGTTAACTCGTCAAGTATGTGTGAACGAAACACAATAGAAATTCCATTATTATGCGACTCCCGGGAGTCGTTTGATACCTGACTGATTAAAGCCTGGCTAAATTTTCTTCAATTATTTTTCATTAAATAAGTAACTTTTCTGGATTGCTACTGGTTAATAATCATACCTAGCAATTGCTTATTTACCAAGAGAGGGATACAATTAGGAACACCAGCTGTCACTCGAAAATTAAAATTCTTTGTGTCGTCTTTTTGGTTGATGCAACACAAAATCGGACGATAGAAGTTATCACGGCGAAATGACAAAAAATTGACATTTCGACTGCTTCAGACTACAGCTACAGCCGAGCAGCTGGTTGGGGCTTTACAAGTTAGTACAAGCATGAACTTATAGTATTCAAGGCTATATGTATACAAATGGAGGAAACTACATGCATTGTACACTTTTATTAAAGTCATAACAATAACAATCCGTGTTCGAGAGGGGAAATCGGTGTCAATCAATCCATCCATTGAATGTGTGACACACAAATGATCGGAGCGCACGCACTTGTTTACATTCGGAAGGCCACACTGAAAACTTTGCAGTAGTTTCACTATTTTTATGACCCGACTGCGGAAGAGATTATTCTTGCAGTGTATGTATGTGGGTATTTGTGTGTTCTACATTTTTGCGGGTAAACTAAAGCGATGTTTTATTATAGTGCGGGTAACAAAGGCTACATGTTACTTGGTACATTTATAAAATAAAATTTTCAGTCATAAAGAGTGGAGATGGATGGATCAACCAAAAGAAGACAAAATTTATTTTTCATAGTCGGGTAACATTTAGTTAAAAGTTATTGAAAAATTACAAATGATAGACATGACTTTCTATTAAGGGTTTTACTCGTAGCCTTGCCTAAATACGATCTGATCTGATAAAATTTTAGAGCTTAGCTCTTGTCAGTGGAGTTTTTTCAATAAAAACTTCAAACTATAGAAGATAATGTAGTGGTTTCCCTCTTGCCTTCCATACATAATATGCTTTTTAATCTTACATGATATTTTATAACTCTTAGCAAAAAAATGAGTTGCCTAGCGATATCTTCAGTAACATATTCAATGAGTAATTAGAAATTAACTGCTCCAACATTTTGTTAAAAAAAAATATTTGGCTTTGGTAGCTACTTTCCCTGAATATATTGTACATACACCTAGCTTATAGATGTATGGGACATGTTGCCACGAGTTTTTTTTTTTCTTTTTTCGATATATCAAGGAAGGAAATAGCAATAAAAACAAACATAAGATAGTAGAGGTTTGGGCAGATTCATTAATTTACTTTAATAATAATGTATTTTATAATTTAATTCATTCGAATTTATCTGAATTGAATACTTCTATGAATATAGAATTCTTCTTAATACCAATTCATATCTAAGAACGTTCCTACTGTTAGACGGATAATTGATTATGGCATTACGATGGTAGACAACACTAGCACGCATGGACAGCACTAGACCTGTCAGATAGATCGTTTTGACATTAGATTGGTATTGATTGAATTGTTTTATCCCGCGCATATTTTACTGCATTGAATATTGTTTTATTAATAAGTAATGATGGAATAAGTTTATATAACACACACCGAGTTTATCTCTATCACTACATACCATTATGTTTATGCGTCTTTTCTTTAAATTTTCTTTTGTTACGTCTCCTTTAAACATATCTCTTGGCACAAGCCATTGGATACAAGGTAATGGGTATAAAACTCAAGCACCTATGTACGTAACAACACCGATGCCGCTTTAAAGCTAGGCTTCCAAGTAATGCGGCTGATCGCAGTCTCGTGCGATCTGTCACGTAAGATATCAGTTGCCGCTGAAAAACGGAATATATCATATATTCTTTAACTCTTACTTAATAATTCGATAAGTTTGTAAAATATTTGCATGTTTTTTCTCATAGCTGGAAAAGCTGAAGTGTAATAAACATAACACCCACAAAAATGTACCCTTTTCCAAAGGCAAATAAAATATTCATTTCATTTCATTTCATTTCAATACCAGAATATTTGGCAACACTGATACACCAAATTGCGTGCCATTTTTCGCCTGTCAAATACCTAAGGCTCGCCATACTCGGACAGATTCAAGCAGTCAGGACGGACTGCTTCAAGCTGCGACTGCATAGTGAACTACAGATTCTTCGTTCACACATACACACATGGAACCGCTTGAGCAGTTGTGACTGCTCCGGAGTGCTCCGGGTAGTTAGCAGCACGATGCGGGCCTTTATCAATGGCAGCTTCAAGCTGTTGACTATGACTGCAAGAGCGGTCCGTGTATGTTGATCACTGGCTAACTGCTCGAGCTTTCCGTGTATGTAGCGGCACCAAACAGATTTAAACAATGTTTATTGACGCATAGCCGCACGCGAATGTGACTCCAACGAATTTGTACGCGGCATGCAAAATTCGCATTGCCTGCTCTAAAATTGCTCAGTAAATGTAGCTATTCTAACTATAACTATAGTAACTATTTCATTTCCAACACCTATGGGTTGGCTGGAAGAGTTTGCTCTTTTAGGGATACCCACCTTTGTTCACATTGTGACTTCTTGTATTTTCTGTACATCTTATAAGTGCAATAAAGAATATATAGTTTCATCCTTGTTGGTATCGCTCAGTAGTATTGCTGCCGCATGCGACTGCGTTGGTGTACTAACGCCGTATGTGGCGGCTGAAATGCTCTGAATCTACCTTTAAAGGTAAATAAATTGATCGGTGTGTGAAATGGAAAAGACAATGGCGAACCACTCCATTAATTCCTTCGAGATAGTCGTTCTGAGTGTTTCATTTCACGGAACGATCACGGCCCTAATATCAAGTGCCATGGCCATAAATACGGAGTTATTATGCTGGCTTTAGCTGGTTTATTACCCGACTGCGATACCCAAAAAGAGGGTTATAATAACATGCCCGTAATTTCGGAGATGTGATTTTGTAGATGTAATAAAATTGTTTTTTTTTTGCTGCGGGAAAAATCATTATTAGGGCATATAAACGTAATTCTATTTTTGTTTTAATAGTTTTTTTCACGAAACAAACTTAAAATTATAAATTGCACTTGTAAAAAGCAACTTACATTTATAATAATTAAGGTTTTTTTTAAATTCCCAATGAAAGTCTCAAGGCCACTTTCACACCGTGTGAATAAGCTCCCATTAGCGTTATCTGTCCTTAACTTCATACGAAATTATGTTCCATAATAAATTGAAATATTCGTTAGTATGTGCTTATTTGTCGATAGTAAAACAGGCCTTAAATAGTACAATTTTAATAAGACTGACAGTCCTTTTAATTTTATTTCACGTTCACTGACAGTTTCCTTAATTATTTTGCTAAAACACAACTAAGCTTAAAGCTTGACAGTATTTAATTTCATTTCATGTTAACAGACGGTTTCCCTAAATACTTTTGCTAAAACTCAACTAACTAAGCTTAACGAAATAAAACGTCTGCCCAAAATTGCAGTCAATTAGTAGCGTGCGAGTGTGTCAAGGAATTAAGCTGCATGTTCCGTGGTTTAAGCGTGACAACATTTACAGCCGAAATATAAACGTTACTACACTGCTGTAGTGTCACTTCAACTTGTAACGTGGAAGACACATAAATGTGGTACCTGTGCAAAGATCCTTTGTTTGTGGTGGCTGATCAAACACGTAATGTTATGTCCAGACAATATTTCAATTGAGCATTTTCAATGCAGACTCCAGATCAGAACTCCATGACACTGCAAATATCATCTTTAAAGATGATGTGGCCAATGTATGTATGTATACTAAAGTAAGGAAATTGAAAATTTTTGAAAACTATTTTTGTGTTGGTGTTGAATAGTACCCAAGCTCATTAATTCAGGAGGGTTATAGGCTAAGTGTCTACAACGCTACGACCAATAAAAGAGGAGCATCAATAAAAATTGTTGCTTAAACGGATGGCTGATCTCGCGCGGAAGAACCTATATTTATAAATCTAAAATAGGAACGTTTTTCACCCCACAAAAGCTTACTTCAGTAGATTAAGCTCTCTTTTACGAAAGTTTTTCTCCTTTCAGAAACTTTCCTCTGCAAGTTATGTTTTGTCTGCATTAATACTTTGCAAAAGTTTAGGAAAAATTGAAGAAATATTGTTGAACCTCGTATGCCTTTTTATAGAATGAACCGCCTTTTCTTTTATGTACTTGATACACTACTTCCGCGATACACTATGCAGTTGACAGCTCGTTAATGCAGACTTTTGGATACAGACAATTAAGTAATCTGGACTGTTGTAGGTCCATGTAAGCTAAAAATTTTCAAAATATATTAGAATTCCGTTTGCATCCTGTACACACCTACGATGATATATATTTATTAGACCACAAGAATATTAAAACTAAGACATGCATGGCATTAAAAAAAGTGAGTGAGATACCTTTTTAGGAAAATTGGTGGCAGCTTGAATAAACTCTAGCAATTTTGCATCAAGCTAGAATAATGCATTAATAATAAACCCTGCGTTTATGTAAAAAGAAACCGTTGCTCTTTAGGCTCTGTTCATAAATATTAATATGGTTGAAGTAGGTAATCTGTTCCTCTTGAAGATGGCCAGCGATGCGCAAATATTAAGTTATTATGAGTTAAGTCGCTGCTATATTCTCTAAGACACCCTGAACACGCAGATATTGTATTTTATAAATTATCTGAGTAGCACTTAGAAAATAACTTTATATTCTTAGTAGACACTATTCAGGAACTGCAAATGAAAACGGGCTTGTACTATTTTACCACAGACCCAAGCCATTGCCATACACATTCCGAATGCAGATAAAAACGCAAAATCGTGTCTACATTTGCGCATAGCCTGAGCGGTTGGCATTCAAGACACGCGCGCTATATCACGTGACGGTATTATTTCAAATTCAAAGGGTAAACGCATAGAGGCTGTATTAAAAAGGATGGCCGTAATAGAAGCCCGGCACGGAACGTCAGTGTTTCATTGCGATCGGTCGCCGCAATGGGCGCTCGCAGCTCAATGTCCATTGAGTTGAATGTGCCGTGAATTTTACTTTAATTTTAATCGTCTCCTATAAATTGAACTCTGACCCTTACTCTTCTTCTCATCCGTCAAAAATAAAAATGCTCAGCGCAAGGCGACCGCCATGCGCAATGGCCAAGCGTAATAATTTTAGTAACCGCTTGTTAAAAGGTCATACAAACTGTATATTGCACCCAAAATATTTTTTTGTGCTTTACATTTACTATGACCTTAACCAGAACTTAACATTTATCTGAACAACTTTTACTATTCTTAGACAAAGAGATAGTGATAATTTCATGTGATGTTAAAAAGATTTTGCAAATTACTATTACTCTCATTTCTTTCTAACTGACAACCATAAACTGTAAAACAAAATACTTCTTTAAAAAACATAAACAATATAAATTGCACTTATAAAAAGCAACTGTGACTCTGTGACAGACGAGGAATTAAACCCCGTATTACGCTATCCGGGCGTATGCCTATACCACTCGGCCACCTTCACATTAACAAGCCTGTTGAATTTTGCAAGTGCTTTTTAACGCGTAGGCTGCGTGACATCCAACGACCTCTATGTTACACTAGACAGGCTGTTTAGAACAAATTTTGTGGTACGGTAAGTTTAGGCCAGATGGAGCATCTGCGTTTAGTCTGTTACCAGAAACTACCACGTCAAAACGTTCCTTGCGTCAAAAGACGAATTAGATAAATTACGTAAATATGTGTTTAGGTGCCCGTATTTTCACCCAGTTTGTCAGCGATAATTTTGTAAAATTGTTTGTAGTAAATCTAAGTGATTCAATGATTAATTTGAGGCATGAAAGTATTAATTTTAGTTTTCTCACAATTTTCATAGAAAACCAAAGATCAACCAAAAACAGACATGCCAAACAAAAGTCTCATTGGTAGAAATGAATTTATTACTGTCTAATAAGAAAATCGGCCAGTAGGATTTATTTGAGTTTATCTTATTTTAAAATGAATCATTTCGTTAAAAAGGGATGTTAAGATTGTTTACAATATTACAAGACTAGCAAAAAACTGACTTTAAGTAAAAATCTGTATGTTGTACTGACAGCAGTTGTATTGTTAGATAAGTACAAATTATGTTGTTATAATATTGGTAGGCATATATTCACCCTTAATTATTTTTGAGGATCTAATATCAAAGATTTTCATATTTAAAACATTACCTATCACTCGAATAAAAAATATATAAATAAACGTAAGTACTAATATCGAATCTTAGGCGGAAAACTAAAAACCAGCGACGTGTCATATCTGTTCGATTACTCTTTGCTACCTTTGACAGTTCAGTGTTGTTGTTGTAATGGCGATTGTCATGTTTGGGAGAAATGAAATAAAAGGATCGATGTGATTTCTTTTTGAGTTTTTTTTTGTTTTTTAAGTTATTAATTTTCTCTAATACTTGAAAACGATTTAAAATATCATAATGTATTTAAATGTATATGCTTTAGTAGCTTAAGATTGACTTTCCTAAGAAGCACGACAGTAATCCGCATTATACAGGAGAAATTAAAAAATATTCAATGGCAACACTTCACTTCTGTCATTTTAGAAAATGTACCAAAAAATTTGTTCTGAACAGCGTGTCTAGTAAAATACATATAAGTCTATGGTGACATCATCAATGTTGCGAGATTGCTCTCACAATATCCGAAGGAAAATATTTTCACAAATATTTTAACAATCAGTTAAGATGATGAAAGCCAATTTATAGTTTATTTTTGTTTTTATAGTGTTTTGTCACCATACAAACTTAATAATATAAATTGCACTTGTAAAAAGCAACTGTGACTCTGTGACAGACGAGGAATTGAACCACGTAAAAAGCAAAGCTTCTTGAATCTAACCATTGTTCCAATGGTTTTTAAAAGTTTTTTAAGTAGACAATGAAAAGTATTCTCATATTATACGAATATTCCTAAGGGATATAATGTAGGTCGGAAACAAAATTATTTTCGTGTACAAAAAAAACTTCTTTACAGTTCAAAGTGGCAATTTACTATTCAAGAGCGATTCAAACAATTTATTCTTTCAACATTAACATAACTGATTTTTTTAAGTCATAAAAGGGTGATGACAAATCACTTTGACCTCAGACATGACGTAATACGCAATTGGGATTGGTGCTCTGAAGACGTTTCTTCGGTTTTATGATGGATGATAAAACCATTATGCGAATGACCGCTTTGGGTTTCCGAATCTTTTAAAATGTGCTTAGAAAACGTTATTTTAGTGACAAAGTCGTGTTATTCTATTCTGACTCTGATCACAATTTGACCTTAAGCGTTTTTAGAAACCGAATTAAGATAAAATATTATTATCCAAGGAAACTGAATCAATTATTTATTTGCAGATATGCTTAGCCGCTCTTATAATGCTATTTTGACGTATCATATTTTGACACAAAATCCATGTAAACTATTTCAAACTTTCTGACAATTTTTCTATAAATTTTCTGTTGAGATTGAAAACATCAGGATAGCAATCTTTGAGCGTCAAAATAATAATGTTTAGTTTTATTCGTACAAAAAATATACACGTGCAAGTTATTTTCCCAATAACTTATACTAATAATAATCCTCGAATAAATGACGTTCCAATCATGAAGCAGACTGACAAAACACCGGGGTATACCATCAGAGTGATTGATGTGGGTACTAATAGCGGCGAGAGAAATAAATCGGGCTCTAATCGGAGCTGCGAAAATATTGCGAAGCTTTATTAACGGACTTGTCTAATACGGTCTGCTTGATTGTTTAATTTTCGGTAATAGCTTACTATCAACGAAAATTGATATAATTATGATTTTTATTACAAACTAGCTTTTGCCCGCGACTTCGTCCGCGTGGAATAGATAGATAGATAGATAACTCTTTATTGCACACAAAATTAGTGAATTTACAAATTTGCTTAACGGAAATGTACAATTTAGGCGGTCTTATCGCTATAAGCGATCTCTTCCAGACAACCTTTGGGTAAAGAAATTATGGTTACTTCTTTCTCCTGTTTTTTACACATTTACAACTATATCTTTGCTCCTATTGGTCGTAGCGTGATGTTATATAGCCTATAGCCTTCCTCGATAACTGGACTATCCAACACAAAAAGAATTATTCAATTCGAACCAGTAGTTTCGGAGATTAGCGCGTTCAAACAAACAAACAAACAAATAAACTCTTCAGCCTTATAATATTATATAAGTATAGATAAATTACGTGAAAAGGGTCACTATCAATTTGCATAAAAAAATAACCATAAAATTTGGCGTATGGTAATTTATTCTACTTGGCATACTTTTTTGGCATAATTATACTTGAAATTATGCCGAAATATAATTAGTCTAAATTACCATTACACCAAAATATTGTATGGTTATTTTTTATGCAAATGAATAGTGAACCCTCTGAAAAAGTAAAGTACAGATGGCGGACTAAATGCTTGCACTTTACTCCTACCTAGGTATTGTGCATGGCTTTGATAAATACCGCATGCATACAAGTAAAGTTTATTTCTTATTCTTAATATTTTTTGTCCACAACCTCAATCTGCTTTTAATGAAATATTTCATATAGAAAGGGCACTCGGCTGCAGGGACACTTTTCAAGAAAAACTAATAAAAAGCTACACAAAAGACGGCGAACAATGGTCACCCGTAATGACCACCGGAAGTCTTCTCGATACCGGATGTTGACTGAACTGGTGCGTTGTAGAAGGCCACTGAGAAATTCCTGGTTAAGTTCCAGGTTTAAAATAACTTGTACTTAAGTTTCAGGCGTATTTGCCTTTACAATTACGTGTAAAATAAAATAATGATTGTTGAACATTGATTCATTAGTTTACATTTCCATGGAGTGAAGGTTTAACTAACGATAAAGCTAGGATTTAGCGGTTCTTTACCTTGAAAACGTTTTTAGTAAAGGTGCTACATAGAATTCATTTTCCAAAGATTACATCTGGATAAATTAATGATCGTATTGCATGTACAGTCAGATTCTATTTGTTCTTTTGCTATTACTTTTCTTTCCTGCTTCAAGCAGATGTTTATCAAAAGCTAAGTACGCATTTTGAAACGGCCTCATACCTTGGTTGGGACTATTGAATGATTTCTTTTGGATACGTAGGTAACTTAGATATGAGATTGCAATTTTCACGGTTTCTTCAAAATAATAAACATAACATCGTGTCACATCGTGTAACGGGTGTTAGTTATTGTAATTAATTGTAGCCAGGAATTAAATTGATACAAAAAATCCGAGTCTTATAACAAAGTATTTGTCCCACCAAAAATTACAACCGTTCCAAATCTGTTTTTTAACCATTAATCTAAAAAAAGGTGGCATCTCCCCACGAAACTGAACTACTGCCATTACCTATAATAATTTGAGACAACAAATTAAGGGGCGGTTTCGACGGCACAGGTTATTACGCTAACGACCACGGTCAAACAGACCCTTGGCCGTCGTTTGTTACTGTCAGAGGTGACCTTTGCTCCTTGAGATTTTAACGGTAGTACAACAGTACGTTAAAGTAAACACTGCGGTATCTTAAGGGATTGTTATAAGGTTTATTGTTCAACAAAAATGCATAACCTGATGTGTGGGCGACTGTACAACGTTTGCGGTTAACGCGTAGACATAACAATAAGCTAGTTTTTAACCTAATTAGAAAAGTCATTGCAATTTCCATCTGAGTATTTTTTTTTTGGAAATGGAAGTAGTTTTAGGCTAGGTTAAAGCTAAATAGTAAGTGTGATTTGCTAGGTTGTTTTCTTAGAAAAAAATCTCCATATGTTGTTGCTCACGTATTTTTAAAGCTTAACATTTTGCTAGGGTTATGCACAAGATTTCCACAATATTTCCACTGCATGTGATTCATTAAATTTGATTTATTAAGGCTATATGACTGTGAATAAATGTTCACACATATTCGCCATTTTTTTTAAGAATGTAAATCATGTTGTTGCTCCATTCAACTGTTAGATTAGTTCATTCGCTAAATGAACTTTTCACGAGAACTTAAAAATTTTTCAACACCAGATTTTCATTGTGCCTCATAAATATTGACTAGAATGTTTACTTATTGTATCCAAATCATTTGGCCAACTAGGATATTGGGTTCGATGCCTCATCCGGACCTTCTTGAATATTTATGATATTGCCAATAACTTGTTATATTTGGACTTGAATCTATCATTTTCGGGGCTACTGTGAAAGTGGTGTGGATTTTATTGATAACTTTAGCAGAAAAATTGATATGACCCATTTTAACTCGTCAAGGATGTGTAAACGAGACACAATAAAAAGTCCATTGTTATGCGACTCTCGGCATTCGTTTGATACCTGACTGATTACGTTGTTTTTTGACTGACGTTAGAGATCTTATTTGTACCATGGTATCGCAAAAGGTGATTTTAAAAAAACAAGTTTTGAGCTTATAAGCGCTTCCCAACTAAGGAATTACCATTTAGCCAATGAGATTTCATTTTGTGATAGGACCTAATACTCTTTTTTTAAAAGTAACACTTCCTCTATACTGGTCTGGGTGTTGTGGTACCACGGTTGTTTTTAATTTCCAGACCACAAGTGCATTAAGCTAAAACACGCTTACTTACGAGTACTTCGGGAACAGAGCTATGTATATGATTGGTTCCAAAACTAAATTTTTTTTTTCTGCAGTATAGTCATAGAAGCACAAAAAGTAGAATAAGACAGTTGCCTTGCCTACCAATAAGAAAGAAAGAAAATATAGAAAAATCGTTTATTGGTAAACATCACAAACACACACATACACAATATTACAGATAAAAATTACAAAAATATACATAGATTGAAAGAATAAAAAATATATACACAAAAGGGAAAAAAGTGGAAATTACCTTAATTTATCATGTCCCTTTTACACCGTACACCTACCCACCATACCTACCCACGTGCAATATTACTACTCATAGTATTACATACGTAGAATAACTTCACTTTAAATTTTTCGGTACATTTATCATCTACTAAAGTAAAGGATGGACGACGTCCGCCAACAATGCACACGTTATCCATCATCGTTCTCAAGGAAGCAATTAAGCAAAACTGAACCAAGTTGGTTTATAGAAAGTTGGTAACGTATTGTCACAGACCCTGGCTCAGCTCCAGGGTTTTGAAACGTGGAATTGAGGTAGAGCAAACGAATGCAGAATCTGACAGTATTTACATATCTGGAGCATTACAGTAGCTATTAACAATAAGTGCTAATTTAATATTAAGGTGCCTCTCTATTTTTAAATGATTAAAAACACCAAATAGTTTCGTTTATTTCATACTTTCATAGCTGTGTTTTTTTTTTATAAAATGGTAAAACTTTGCGCATTCTGGCCATCTTGATTTGATTAAATACAATCTTGGAATCACCACTTTCCAGATTAAGGGCCTGTTGTACCATTGTAATGTATTCTGGCAAATAAAGAATTGTATTTGTATTTGTATTTGTATTGGCAAATAAATACTAACCGAAAAAGAATTCAAATATGGAACGTCATTTCGTATTACGTTACTGGTTACTTATAAGGATATTGTGAAACAGGCTGTATATATTAGTTAGCCCACTCAAACCAAGCTATATGATGACAAAAATTATGCTAACGACCATTATCGGATATACTAAACCTCAAAATAGTTAATAAGGGACCAAGTTAAAGAGTGTCGTTAAGGTTTGTTGTACATGGTACTGAAATTAAATGGTCAGTTATCAAGCGCTTTATAGACCTTTGGCATGTAAGTCACCCCGATTTCAATGGTGTATAAGGCACTAGACTGAACATTACAAAATCTGGCCTGACTCCAGACACGTGCAATAAAACGGATCAAAATGTGCTCTGACCCATGTAAGAATCAAGCAAGTGTATTTGCCAATATTCTGCCATTAAGCTATCTCATTTTATTAAATAGTAGACTCTGTATAACGCTATTTGATCAATGACTAAGTTTAAAACGTGTTCAACGTAATAAAGACGTTTTGTGTCCTTTGTTATGCTTATGATTGAGCTTTAAATATTTAAGGCCCAATTTCGTGATCGATAGTAATGGTATAAAGTTATTACCAACGGTTGAAGGTTTACAATTGTGTGCGATTTTTTTTTGTAACCCATGTTCATTTAAATAACAGTTCTGACACAAAACACACATAAACGTGAATATTCAATCGCGGGTAACGAAATTTTACCATTACTATCGATGAGCATAATGAGCCTTAGTACATCGAAGTTACTAAGTACTAAAGTAACAAAACTTTTAAAATATTCAAACAATGTTATCTCTTTATTCCCTTCAATGATAAAACGATTAAATGGTCTCCTATACAGTTCATTTTATTACGAATTCTGAATTCAAAAACTTGAAGACTCTTTCGCGGATTCCGCAATATTCAAGTTCAATACTTTAGTTCACCAAGCAAGAGGTTAGGTGGGAATTTTATTTCATATTCTGCCACTGCATTTTAGACTTTGAGACAAAATTTTAAAGTATATTTTTGTTCGCAGGTGAACGGCTCATGGGGGCTGCCCGCGTTCGTCTGTGATGTCTACATTGCGATGGATGTCACCTCTTCTACTTCCAGTATATTCAATTTAGTTGCCATTTCAGTTGATAGGTAAGTGCAATTTGGTATCGTTGAAATTTCATTTCTCTGACCGCGTTTATTTCAAATTATGAGATAGAGGAACTTTGAAGGATTTTAGAATATTAGTTTCAATATTCTGACTAGTTCTCTGTGTATCCTTCAGGTATAATTTGTGTTTCTGACTCGGAATTAAAAAGTTTGAATCCAAAAAAAAAACTTTAGTTTTTTCTCGCGATGATGATGGGATACTACCGATACAAATAAACTTAAATAAGTTGACTTTGACTACATACATTATTTCCCCAACAGGTACATAGCAGTAACACAGCCAATAAAGTACGCGAAGCATAAAAACAACAAAAGGGTGTGGTTCACCATCGTCCTTGTATGGCTGATATCTGCCGCCATCGGAGCCCCAATAGTCCTGGGTCTGAATGACACGCCAGACAGAAACTTCGATGAATGCCTCTTCAACAGCCAGAACTATGTCATATACTCATCCCTGGGCTCCTTCTATATTCCCTGTATTATGATGATGTTCCTCTACTATAGTATTTTTAAGGTAATTACAAAAATACGAGTATCTTTACTAAAAGTTAATATTTTCATCATGCATAATAGTAATGAGATAGAATTACAAACTGAATAGGTAATAAGATTGCAATGCTTCGCCTTATAAACGTCACATTAAAATAATAAGACACTTAGGAGTATACTAATTTGAAAACCTCTAAAATATGTATATCCCTTCATGGGCTTATTTGGACTACATTAAATTAAATAAGTCACTGCCACAAATCACATACACTATTATAACCATGTGATTTTGTCCCATATTCATTGTTTATATTTTTTCCTTCAGGCGTTAAGAAATAGAGCAAAAAAGCAAAGAGCAGCTAAAAAGCCTCCTATAGCTGGCGATGGAACAACAGGTGCTACAACAGCAGTGGTAATAGAAAACGTAGCGCAAACGAGACGACTGGCAGAGACTGCGCTGCACGAAGACCGACCTACTAACACAGGGTCGGGTAGCAACGAAGATGATCACGAAGATAGGTAATGTGCGATGCCATTTCCCAATTTACGATCTACTACTATTGACTGGTGAATAAAAAGAAAGAAAGAAAAAAAAGAAAGAAAGCACTAGCAATTTACTAAAAAGTACTTATAATTATCGTGAAATTTAAGAGCTAGATTTTTTCCATAAAAACTCCAAAGTATGTGCCCAGAAATAATTTGACACTATGGTGCCAGAGTCTAAGACCTTAAATAGTACTTAAAAGTCGGTAAAATTAAACGAAGCTGTTTCCTTGTGTCAAGAAGGCGTGATACTGGCTGCGTTGCCGCGTACTTAGATATCTTATATGTATAATTTCTCTAAACACAGGAATAACGCACAAATCCAAACAAAACATTTTTATTGAGTTTGTCACAATAAGAAAACAATCCCGTTTTCTTTTTACCCCGTAATATGGTAAAACTCTTACTCAATCAAACTTATCTGGGGCGCACTTGACAATCCGGATCAAGTTACACGGGCGTGAAATAATGTTGGTGCGAAAAGTAAATCTCATACACTTTGTTTCAAAGTACGCACTGACGCCGCGTTTTTCGAGTTAAAATAACACCGGCTTCCATCCTACGCAAATGGAATTATTTTTGTTTGTGCCTTTTTGAAACCTTGTTATTGTATAAAAATGTGTTTTCGACACTCAAAGTTAAAGCTTACTTGGTAGAATGTAATAACAGACACAGTTACTGTTCTAATTTTGCTTACAGAGACATGATGACGAATACATTTAACATTGATCATATCTTTTCCTACACGTACATATTAAGACAATGCTTTTTTTTTGTTTCCATAGTTTTGACAAAAGATCAGCAGATCTGGAGGCAGATGCTGATGAGTGCCACGTGATACCCAACGACAAGTCTACCGAATTTATGTTAGCAACAGTTGTTGAGGAGTCAGGGAAGTAAGTCCTTACTAAACTATTTTCGACAGTACCTAACTTTTTTAAAATAACGTCATGGTAATATTTATGTAATATTTATGGTAATATTATGGTAGTATTTACTGGACCAATGTCCAGTAAATACTTTGTGTCTTTATGCTACAATAGCACTTACTTCTACTACTTTATCTAACTAAAAATTAATTAATTTACCACTACGCTAACCACTACTTTAGTTTTATCAAATTAACTGCGGGTACAATTAAATTCTAACTTGTCTTTTTGTTTATTATTAAAAAAAAATGTAAAGATAATCTTTCTTATTCTGATTCCAACGATCAGCTTTTTGCGAGCTATATTTTGTCTGCATTTTATCAAACTCTTGAACAACACATAAACAATCCTCACTCAAACATTTTTTTTCCCACAGCCCTAAAAAGAACGTCAAGTCCCAAGCCATAGATCCGAATGGGAACAACGACTCTGGTTACGCACCGTCCAACCTCGAAGACACGATCAGGGAACATGTCTCACCACCAGGGTCCCCAGGGATGAAAGACGCAACTGTCCTCAAGAACATGGCCTGTGATAGCTCTAAATGGAAGAAGAACGGGAAGACTACTAAAGTTTTGTCGGATTCTAGGTAAGTACTTAGTTTTAATATTGCTGTAAAGTTTTACGGATTTTACACTCATGTATGACCGTTTGCCATTGAAGTCGGCGACAAAAGGTAGGTCATGTTGACATTAATTTCAGAATTTTATTAGTACATGCTGTTAAAAAGTATATGGAGCGGCGTGTGAATGAAACTCGAGTTTAGCCAAGACTGATTTTTATTTTCATCGTATGACACTTCTGTCTACCTGCATTATAGTTTATATTCAAATGTAGATTTACCTACAATTCCCTTAATAAATATTTAAAATGAGTGACATGCATTTTTATTCAAGTTCATAAAATGGAATTGCATTCAAGCAAGAATTTATAAATATATTTGATGTGAATATTATTTATGAATTACTATTGCGTGAGTATTTTATAACCTGTACATTTATAGAATACACAGCAAAGAAATAATTAAATTACATTACATATGATTATTTTAATAGTATTACAATTATTCTGAGTAGGTATGATATTCATATTTCATTTATTCAAAGTAACAAAGTTTCGAAAATCCGAATATGAGTTTCAAGTATTCCATTAAATAATTATAATTTGCAAATGTTTCATAATACAATCATATTCTTCCTCAAATAAATAAGTAATACAAAGTACGGATCATAGTCCAATATTATAAAAGTACTATATTGTATTTTATTGTATTGTACAACACCCTTTTTTATGTATTGGTAGTTGTTTAAGTTAACAATAATATATTCGAATTAGAACACCATACAGACATTTTAAAATATTTAAGCATGCAAAAATTTAACTTAAAATAAATACAATTGTTGTATTCTATGTTAAGACACATGAGATAAATTCTTTATCGGCTGTGAACGATTACCTTGTTGTTGGGATTCCAGGAAGAGAGTATTGCAAGCGATCAGGAGGTCTCACTGTCCTGCCGAAACGAGTAGTATATTGAGTAACATTGTTATTTATTGATTGTGATTGTGATGTTTGTGGAGCACTGGAGCCTAATTAAGTAGTCCACCGGTATTAAAATATTATAGCCTTGAAAAACCGGTGGTGATATCAGTTGATGCAAGTAAACACGGTTTAGGAGCATGTTTATTGCAGGATAACTTGCCTGTCTGTTACGCATCCAAGTCACTAACTAAAACGGAGCAAAATTACGCTCAAATTGAAAAAGAGCTTTATGCGTGCGTGTTCGCATGTGAAAGATTTTATATGTACATTTATGGTCGTCATGATGTTACAATAGAGACAGATCACAAGCCCTTAGTCAGCATTGTAAATAAATCATTAGTAAACACCCCACCTAGGCTTCAGAGAATGCTAATGCGCTTGCAACCTTATTCATTCACATTGGTCTACAAGCCGGGTAGGTATCTTTACATAGCGGATGCGTTATCGCGGGCAGTTGCGCCGAGCAGCGGCGATAACAATACGACCCCACGTGACCATCTGGACGCGCAGGCTCAGGTGTGTGCGATATCAGCTGACAATCCGCTCACAGATTCGCATTTTATACAAATACAGAAACATACTCAAGAAGATAAAGAAATGCAGGAACTTATTAAAATTATTAAACGTGGCTGGCCTTCGCAAAAAAGCGAAGTAAGCGATAGCTTAAAACCATTTTGGGATAGCAAAGAGCATCTAACATTTAACTATGGTTTAGTATGGAAGGGTCATAGGGTCGTCATACCAAAATGTATGAGGAGAACAATGTTAAAAAACATTCACATAGGACATCTAGGTATAGAAAAATGCAACCTCAGAGCTAGAGAAATCATGTTTTGGCCTAATATGTCATCACAAATTCAAGATTATTTATCACACTGTCAGGCTTGCCTCACATATAAAAAACAGAACTCTAAAGAACCACTGATACCGCATAAAGTCCCAAACAGGGCTTGGTATAAAATTGGAACTGATATCTTTCACTTTGGCCCGAAATCTTACCTAATAGTAATCGATTACTTCAGTAAATTCATAGAAACTGTCGAATTAAAATCAACTACATCTGCAGAGGTCATCAAACAATTGAAATTAATATTTAGACGGCAAGGTGTTCCACAAACAGTAATGTCCGATAATGGCCCCGAATTGTCATCACAGGCATTTAAGGAATTTTCCATATTATGGAATTTCGAACATAAAACATCATCTCCTGGGTATCCTCAATCAAACGGTCAAGTTGAACGTGCCGTTCAAACCATTAAAATGATGATGAGAAAAACAGCTTATGACAATTCTGAATTCGATTTAGCTCTCTTAGAGTATCAAAATACACCGTTAAGCGGCCAATTAGCATCACCCGCTGAACTTTTATACAATAAGAAGCTACGTAGCATAATCCCTTGTTCGCCGCGACTATTGTTACCTTAAATACATAAAAACATTCCTAGAAAACTCAAAGCGCGTCAGGAGTATCAAAAGAAATACTTTGATAGGGGTTCTAGAAATTTAAAGCCTTTAAAAATTGCTCAAAAAGTTAAAGTTAAATTATATAATCGTTGGACTCCTGGCACAATAGAAGGCATTTTAAACAGCCGATCATATCTCGTTAGGTTAGTTACCGGTAATTTATTAAGAAGAAATAGAAAACACATCATAATAGACTCGGAACTGAGAAATGACAATCAGCTGTATAACGATAAGTATGATGATATAACTATTGATAGGCCGGCATCACAGCTGAGTCCCTCCAGTAGTTCGAACGCCTCCTTCGACCGGGACCAAGGTCAGCGTCCAAACATAGGCTCCAGTGCTCCACAAACATCACAATCACAATCAATAAATAACAATGTTACTCAATATACTACTCGTTTCGGCAGGACAGTGAGACCTCCTGATCGCTTGACTCCTCCTGGATCTCGTAAACACGACACATCCTAGCATAATGGTTCATCCTATGACATGCATTACAACGCTGTCCATAAGCCGGGCACTCGTATTTTTTGTGATTGATTCCGCACTTTTCACACTTTACATTGTTGTTAAATGGAGGTTTGTTTGTATTTGGACGTTGACGACGCATCGACGTATCAGACTGCACTACATCGGTCGACCTTGACGCGCTAGCCACGGAGTTGTTACTGCGTTGAGGCGGTTGCCATTTTGAACTACGCTGCATTCCTCTAAAGTTATTTTTTCCGTTACGTTTAACCAAATGCACATTATTCTGTTCTTGTTGCTCGTTGATGACATCTACACAATGCTCATGCTGCTCCATTTTTATATTGTTAGCCTGCAATCTCGACATTTCCGCTAAACGACAAATGTCAACAGCTTTTGATAATGTTAAATCTGTTTCTCTTAGTAAGCGTTCTCGCAGCGTTCCATCTCTGATTCCACATATCATTCTATCTCGAACTAAATCATTCATTAAATCCTTCAACTCACACTTAGCTGCAATTTTCTTTAGTTCAAAAACATACTGCTCAATGGATTCCATTTCTCGTTGGTTGCGGGTGAAGAATGCATGACGCTCGATGGTAATATTCTTTTTTGGCAAGAAAAAGGTGTCAAATTCTTCCAATAGTTCTTCAACAGTGTTGATTTCTGATTTAAATTGTTCAAACACATCACGGCATTTTTCGCCAATAATGTGCAACAGAATGTTGATTTGCACTTTGCTATCTTTTTTCTGCAACTCGCACGCGCGATAATATATCATAAAGGAGCTTTTCCATTTTTCCCACTCTTTACTCAAATTTCCTGAGGTGACGTTAGATAAGTCGTTTTCGAAAATAAACGGTTGCGGTGGTTGCAATACCGTCTCCATGTTTCCACTTTTTAGCACTGATCAAGCCACTAAAACGTATTCTTATGAATTATTTTTCGTATTCACTTGATTCTACAACATTGCTGCGCAGTTTATAACTACCGGCTGCGCCATGTTAAAAAGTATATGGAGCGGCGTGTGAATGAAACTCGAGTTTAGCCAAGACTGATTTTTATTTTTATCGTATGACACTTCTGTCTACCTGCATTATAGTTAATATTCAAATGTAGATTTACCTACACATGCATTGATATATATATTACTAGCGGCCCGCCCGCGACTTCGTACGCGCGTTATAGTTAACCTCCGTTCCCATAGATCGTAGCGAAAATTTATAAGCCTATACGCATTAAACTACTTTATAGCCTTCCCTGATAAATTAGCTATCTATCATATTTTATAACCTTACCAATAGATTCTGTGATAAGCGCGTTCAAACTAACAAACAAAAACATCCAGTTTTAAAATATATACATAGAAATGCGTACTGATAAATGTTATATTTTATGTGCACACAACACGTAGCCCGATCTGCAATGGTCAAACTTACACGGGGATATTATCTTTTTATTTTACAACGAAATGGATATTTTTTCAACTCCCTATCGTCAATCGTTTATTTCTTTCGGGTATTAAAAAGACCAGGCTACTCTCTGCGCTTACACAGCATCATGCCACATACAAATTCCCTCAAGTCTTCTCCCGCTACCTTAAGAGTTTGAACTTGAGCTTTGTTTATGGTTATACGAACACTCTACTTTCTTGAATTCAAATTGTAAATTCAAAGGGAAATCAAATTCTATGTAAATATCTACGCCATCATCATCATCAACACCCAAAAGCCGTACACTGCTAAACATAGGCCCCCCACGAAAAGTTTGCAGAAAAGTTCTAGATTGGACACCCTTCGACCATCAGGAACAGCGTAGAATGTCCACCGACAATATGAACAAACGATCTGCAATCTACACTGGACACAGACCGCTTGATACCTACCCTCATTGAGATAAATACTATAGAGAAGCAAACTTCATAAGCGTGCCTGACAAAAAACATGACCACTTGCTTGACAGTTCAACGGTGACGACGTAGCTTTGAAACCGCTAGACATTTGAACGTTAAATTATATCTGTCTCACTTACACAAGTCAGAACGCTATACCGGGACGTAGATTAGACAGTGACAGCAATATAAACAAACAGTTTTGGGTCGGGGTGGCCTACCATAGAAAATTTTACCCCAAAATTCAAAAAATCAACACATACAAAATATTATGTTTGTTTTTTATCAATATAACACTGTAACTTAAAAATTATTTTAAGCTATAGTCCATTTGATTCATGATGAGCTTTTGTTAGGTGTAACATTAGTAAGAAAGTAATAACCTGGAGAATCCAGCTGTGTCCTTTAATTTAAATTTTCGCTCTTTAAGAGACGTTTCAACAAGATTTAAATGCATTTCACATCTATTTATATAACTTTGTCATCTGGCAAAATATTAAAATTCTCCCCTAAATGTGGGAAATCAATCCTATTTTATTAGCGGCAACCCTGAACATTATTTTAAATTTCGGTATTTTTCTTGTGTTTTTACGTTGATATAAATTCTAAAACTCATTTAGAACGTTACTCTGGAAGGCGGATTAGGTTTGCGTGTCCTTGAACCGCATTATTTCGCAAAGTTTGACCCGTTTTTACGTAATTTTTCTCTAGGTTCATCTCGGTTGGCATCTGAAAGAGCATTGATTTGACGTAAGCTGCCCAATACTGCGCATATGTCTCCAGACATATGTTGTTGTTAAACTTGTTTCTACGGTAACTGCTAATCTATAGAAATATATATATCAATGCCTACCCTGTTTAAACACAAAATAATATTATTTACTATTCTAAGGAATAAAATATCTTCTCGAGAGCAACATCAATAACAAACATGTGTCAAAACATTCTGTCTCAGATATGTCAAATGATTGTCAAAAATGAAATAAAAAATATTTTAATCATAAGCACTAAAGAGTATTGATATTTAACTTGAAGCAAATCACCCCCAGAATAACTTTGCGCCCCTTTTTTACCCCCTTAGGAGATGAATTTCAATAAAATACAAAATAAGTCCATCGTCAATTCTGTAAAAGAATGTGTTTGCAAAATTTTAAGTAGATTGGATCAAGGAATCACGATGTCCCATACAAACTTTGCACCCTTTTTCGACCCCCTTAGGGGTAGAATTTTGGAAAATCCTTTCTTATCGGATCCCTTCGTCATACAAAGAACACACCCTCCCAGTTTCAGGTCTCTACGATCAGCGGTTTAGGCTCTGCGTTGATCCGTCAGTCATTCAAGACAAAGCATTTTATATGTATAGATATAGATAGTAAAGTATATGTATAGATTAACGGTCTTACTAATAAAACAAGATTACTCAGTTGTTTAACGAGTGTATAGTTATACAAGGAATAAGCAGTGAATAGCGTTACACACCCTTTATGCACAACCGCCTACCAATAAACCACGTATAACCTTTGTATAGTTAAACATCTGTTTATCTCCATTTTTTAATCCTGCTGGCAACGTCAGTCCTTCCAGTTCAGAAATAAAAACAGAATGAGGAGTTTTATACCAAATAACCGTGGTTATTAAGTTTTTTAACCACATACTTTAAGAAAATATTTATTTTGTATTACAAAATAAATATTTTCTTAAAGGATTTTAAAAAGCACTTTATTAATTTATATTTTAATTCAAATCAAATGGCACATCTGATGCAAACAACACTTCACCATGATGCATTTGGATTTCCGGACGAAGG
This sequence comes from Pyrausta aurata, assembly GCA_963584085.1. Taxonomy (NCBI): domain Eukaryota; kingdom Metazoa; phylum Arthropoda; class Insecta; order Lepidoptera; family Crambidae; genus Pyrausta; species Pyrausta aurata. The sequence goes on along the minus strand of OY757266.1, from coordinate 7,440,635 downwards.
GTCAGTCGTTCGTTGTCAACATAAAAACAAAGTTCGCACCATATGTTTGGCTTCTACCTATTTTTCGCTTAAACCGTCGTAATGTGGTTGTAACGTAATTCATGATTTCTTTTTTTTAGTGCGTAAAAATAAGTCAAATTAATTAAATCTTGGACTACTGAACGTCCACATATCTTGGGCTTTATGAAGTCGTAACTCCGGTAAAATACTAGTTAAATCCCCTAGTATTTTGTGTGTATGGTCGACTTTGTTTAACTCAGCTATTTTAATTCTATTTTTTTTATAAATCTATACAATAATAAAATAAATAAAAAGCCATCATCATAATTTTTATTTTGATTTTGATCATTCACTGAGAATCATTCATTGCAAAACTTTAACCCGAGGTCCAATGAGAGATTTTTCGCTGTCTGATGGTCTGTTTTTCTACATGCCAACAATTAGAAAACTCAATTTTAAATAAAACTTTACGAGATATCTGTGATAATTCCTTAAAAGAGCTTAAAATCCAAGATTAGTGACAAAGACTCAAAAAAGTTATCACTAAACAATGGTTATACAAGGGTCTCCGACTGAATAAGCGCTGTGTAAAAATGTATGGCAGAAAAACGATTGTATACCACCTTTATATAATGCTTACGTCAAAATGGGTTTTATTGGTAGCCAAAAACTTACAACATGTGTATAACAGGCGTATACGTCCGCGTGTATCTTTTTATTAGTAAGACTGTATATGTATAGATTCAAAAAAAATATTTTTGGTATCTATTACGTGTAAGAAGCCCCCTCAATGCATTTTTTTTTAAAATATGCAATGTACAGAATTCACCTACTTTACAGTTTTATTATAATTTTCTGCCTACCCCCTAAGTCTATTGGCGTGATTATTTATATCCTAGTTTACTTTCCAAGTGATGCTGAGTCAAATAAAAAAAGCCCCATCAAAATCGGTCCAGTAGATTCTGAGATTAGCTCGAACAAACAGACAGAAAGACAGACAGACAGACAGACAGACAAAAAATTCAAAAAAAATATTTTTGGTATCTATTACGTGTAAGAAGCCCCCTCAATGCAATTTTTTTTAAATATGCAATGTACAGAATTCACCTACTTTACAGTTTTATTATCATCGACGACATGCCGTCGAAATGATGTTGATACATCGTCAGTCATAGCCGTCGTTTTAGCACTTACATTCGCGATAGAAAAAAAAATACAGAATACATAAACACATTCTAAGTATTTTGGCACACTCAAGGTTACTACATAATTTAACAAGAGAGTGCATAGAAATGAAACATTTTTTAATTATTGTATTTTAATTTTACAGAAATGTATCCTTACAAATTCATTCCGAAGAAGAGCATGAGACTAGTCAATACGACATAAGAGATGGTTCGTCCGCTAAGAAAGAACGTAAAGCAAGCGCCGCAACCGCAAGATTTACGATCTACAAAGCGAATAAAGCGAGTAAGAAGAAACGTGAGAAATCATCAGCAAAGAAGGAGAGGAAGGCCACCAAAACGTTGGCTATTGTTTTAGGTATGTACATAAATTTTCAAGATCATATACTTCATCCCTGAAACCACTTGTAGGTTTTTGATTTTGACATGATTTGATTTAATTAACACGGTCTTATGATATGATTGATAAAGACCTTCAGATAATAGAAAGAATGCTTTCTTTGATCTGAGTAATGACTAAGTTTAATGAGATTTTGTGTTATTGGCTTTATCAAACTGTGGTCTCATTGCATGATAGATTGCACTCTTTCCAAGTATCTACTTTTTCGCAGTCCACATTCAACTTAACCACAAAGTTATTAATATAAGTGCTAAATTTGACATCATAATAAAACCTAATGAAAAGAAGCAGTCGATGAAATAGTTGTTTATGGAAAGCCAGCTAAAATTTGCTTAATTTTTCTACAGGTGTCTTCCTATTCTGCTGGGCGCCATTCTTCACGTGCTCCGTCCTTGGCGCGATCTGCGACAAATTCCTCCTACCCTTCTCTCCAGGAGTCACCACCTTCATCTTGACGACGTGGCTCGGCTACATCAACTCCTTCCTGAACCCAGTCATCTACACCATCTTCAACCCAGAGTTTAGAAAGGCGTTCAGAAAGATACTCAAGTGCGGCACCTAGCCTTTAGATTATTTGGTCGTCTTTACACAGTAGATCACTTTCAAGATCTCTTACGGTTTTGTGGGCGTCAGCTGTTGCAGTTAGCATTTCCTTAAAGTTTACGGGTATGATGTTTCATTTCATTTCCATAAATAAGTGACTGTCTCAATGATAACTACTATGACAACGAAACCATCTTTTTTTATGAAACTTTCACCGGTAACCTTCACCGGTATTGGGACGTTTCGCACCGCAATGTTTTCGGACCGCGTTTCGAATCGCCCAAGTGCTGTTTCAGAATGGGGTCGCATCGCCAGTAGTTAAGCGGTGCAGATCGCCTATCCTTTGAATCGACCCATTTCATAGACTACTATGGTGCGAATAATCATAGTCTGAAACAGCACTTGGGAAATTTTCCCCGCGGACCTAAAACCTCGTAGTATGAAACGCCCCAATAACCTTTCCTTGGGTAAACGTAACGAGATCTACAAGACGGCCAAATAATTGACAAGTATTTTAAAGTGTCCTCATTTGTAGTAGGTATCTAGTCATAGGAATTATAATATTTAATGTGATAATTCAATAATGTATAAATGATCGTACTTATACGTTAGCTTTAGAATTAATAGCATATCAATCATTTAATAACTCAACAAACAATACAAAATACAGTATTAATAATTAAGTTAGAGTGTATTTGAATTAATATTTATGAATAAGATTCGTGTTTGCTTCAGTATCTAAGATACAGGCTAGTCATCGTTCAGTATTATGTACATAAATGTTTAAAATATTTATGCCAAATCTCTAGAGATTTTATAAGCTTTAGTTATTTTAAGGTTGTGATTATTTAAAATTTTATTAAATTAATAGAAACGTTGAATTCTATTTTAAAAGTGCAATGACTGTTAACGTTGTATTTGTATTATACAAATTATATTTTATGGAAAATACTCTTCTATTATATTAAGAGTATCTGAACACCAACATACACAAAGCATTTAAAATAAAACGTATTTTTCTTATACGTACTTCTACGGATTTATTTAAATTATTAAAAATATAATAGAATAGAATCATTTATTTTCATTTAAACGGGGTACATAGAAGGATGACAATCAATTTGATGTCCAGCCCATTTAGCCATTGACAAAAAAGTACCTAAGCCTTGTGAAATGAAATCAAATCAAAACGGTTTCTTTTAAAATGCAGATGTGGTCTAAAATTCAACAATAGAAACCTTTTTAAAACACCAAATACCTAGTTATACATTAATTTGATTATTTAATTTTCTAATTATTCTCTGTACTTTAGTCAACTGAAATTTATGATGTAATTTTATTCGATTGTCTTTCGGAGACACGAAATGCACTGCGAGATTTGAATAAGGTAGTTTGTAATTATTCGCCAAATAGTAAATTTGACCATATCAACTATATAATTGTATCATAATATTTTCAAATTAGCTTTATTATTATTTGAATGTATAAAATTAAAATTTGAATGTGTAAATGTTTATAATTGTTTAGAAGTTGCAATCAATGATCTTCCAAAATATGTATCTTGAAAATGGTATATATAAAAAGGTCGTGTTTTAATAACTTTATAAAAACTTTTATTATTAATATATTATCCAAAGTGAAACTTATTGATCTCTGTTGCCTTCTGCTCAGTATAAACTAATTTTTAATTTACTTCTTTAATTGTTACTTATCTATTGTAGTGTGTCACCTTTTTAATATACCTAGTAATTATTATTTTTAAAATTTTAAAAGCACTGCTCAATAAATAAATAAATAAAATATTTGCTATGATTATTTTTTGGTTGTTATAATTGTTACATTCCTTTTTATTGCTCAATGTTCATTGAATAAAAAAACATAATGGTAACGAAACAATAATATTGATTATAAACTATGTACTAGCCTAGATTATGACGATAGTTATTATCAAATTTATTATAATGTACTTGTATCTGTAAAGCTGTACATACTTTTATGTAAAAATGCAAAAAATAACAGGGTTCTTAAACAGAATCCAAATATAATTTATTATTTCAGTCATGAATAAAAATTATCTACCGATTGCATTTCTTAACACCACAGTCGATACAGTATTTCTGTGTACTAAATTCTATAGAGCATAGAATATATATTTGGTTTTTATAAAAATGAGGTCCCAGGTTCGAATCCCGGGTCGGGCCGAAATTCGTTTGTGGGTTTTTCTGTCTTGGATGTACTCCGCAACAGTTTGGAGTCAAGAAGTTGGTGGTGATGACACCCCGTGCCTCGGTAAGCACAATAAGCCGTTGGTCCTGCGCCTGATCTCTCATCGGTCATGTCAGACTGCCCGTCTCCGAGAGTGAAGGAACAAGAGAGTGCACTTGTGTATTTGTGCACACATCTGGGCACGTTGAGAGGGACCGCCATTAAATCGGTAGGAGAATATTATTATTATAACTCAAAGGCTTTAAAGAGCATTGTACAGTAACCAGCACATCAGGTATTAGCACTTTTGTTGCAAACTAGCCCTTATAACAACTGCATAAGATACCGCAGTGTTTACCCGTACTAGTACCTAAATCACGCATTCTGAAATCAAGTTTTTTTTTCTTAGTACATAAGTGAATAAACAAAACGCCAAATATTGTGTGAAACCGCACTTTAGTTTCATATTTTTTGTACATAATATTATTATTGTAAAATACTTAGTGATAAATACAAAATAGCTATACATTTAGTTCTATTTAGCACACTTGTACAGTCAGGGACAATTTATTTAGAGCTAAATATTTATAATAGAGTCGAAGATTTTACGTTACGTTTAGCTATCATATTTTATATAATAACTTCACACGCAAAATGTATGTGACTGTACCGTTTTTATTGCGAAACGTTGCGTAGTTGTTAAAATATGTTTGTAAGGTAGTGTTTTAACTTTCTATGCGGGATTGTGATGATGATTTAAAAGATTCTGTTTATAACTTTTATCGTTTTATTTGTAGCAAAAACCTCCCTTTAGTAAACACTAGTAGAATCAAGTTAAATATACAAAATAAAGAGTCTAATCTTGGCGTTAGCATCTTTCCGTTAAAACATACATTAAGGTTGGTACTTCGTATCAATTAAAAACCAATGAGAAGACGGTAGATCACGAAATTGTGACCTCGCCTGCGGGGCACAAGGGCATGGGGGGAAGCGAGAGCGGGTAGCGTGAGCGGCGCGGACGGTAGGCGGTTGTATACGCGCCGCGCCCCTGTGCCCCGCAGGCGAAGTCTCAATGAAGTGGTTAACCTATAGATTGAGATACAAAAAAAAAGAACTTAATACGTTCAGAACGATATAATGACTTTTTAATTGACGCTTTTCATTAATCTTCATATCAAACTTAAGAAAACGGTGCATTACTTTAACCCCCTTATTCATAATAATTCAAACAGTCAAATAAACCTATTTTAGCTATTACACTGTTTTGTCACTTTCTGTCAAATGATGACAGCGCCAAGAAAGAACGAGACAAAACAGTGTAATAGTTAAAACAGGTTTATTAGACTGTTTGCGTTTTTATGGGTGTAAAAGTACAGACAGTTTATAAGTTAATATAAAGTTGCCAACGAATGGTGGTGGACGCTACCCCACTGTTTTCCATTGCATTAAATCAAGACACTAGCCGTGTTCACTGAGCTTGAAACTGCAGTACAAACTTAACAATTTGGAACAATACGAATATAAACTTACGAACTAAACTGTTATTTGGACTGCGACACCAATAAATACAAGTTGTTTGCGAAGAGACAGCAATATTTTTCCTAAAAATAACTATCATGCAATTTTTTTACTGACTATACTTTCTCAAGGAACTGATGAATTCATACCTAAATACATATTTTAGCAATCCTTTTTCAAAACTATTTTTTAACATAATGTACTTATACTGGGTGTCACAAAAAAAATATATCAAGCCAAAGCTCAGAGGTAAAGCTACTAACTAGGGCTACCTGAATCACCCCTGCATATATTCCGCGATGATCGATAGTATCGAGTTTATTTCAAAATGTTTGAATATTTTTTCAAAGGTCAAATTAGAGCTATGGATGGAAACAATAAAGAAATATATCGGCGCATTTACTATTTGTGCAATAAAAAAGTGCCTATACAAAGAAACTAAGAAAAAATAAAAATAAAACATAACTCGAAAACTATAAAAAATCGCAGAACTTACATAGTGATTATTCGGATTAGCCTAGTGATCCTCTACCTCTGGAGGCCGATCCTCGCATGATCAAACTTCGTTTCGTATGGTAATTCGATTACAAGCATCACTGTTTTACCGAAAAAAACAAGTAATATATACGTTAATAAAACCTACCGCACGAAAGAAATCAAAATGCGTAAAAATCGTGACCCGGATAAAGCAATAACTGTATTTGATTTTCTTTGAAAAAGAAAATTCGATCGGTGAACTTTTTTCGTATACGAACTGCACGAGAATAATTGGCCTCCTAGACTTCAGCTTGAAACATTTTTTTGGGATACACACGGGTACCTACTACAGGAAGGAACAACCACTGTTATCTATGGTAAGATAAAAGAATAGAAATGTTGAAATAATGTCGATATGTATGTAATCAATATTGTTGAATGAGTGTAGTTCTACAAGATAAAGATAAATCCATTAGCACCAGACACGCTCGATTGATGAACTGTTTCCTTAGAGAGATTGATTTCTAGCAGGAAAACTATCTCAACTTCATCTTGGTACTACCAACGACCTCTATGTCTCGTAAGTAGAATCGTTTGATCTGAATGTCCTGTAAATAGAGAATCTATACTAATAATATAAAGCTGAAGAGTTTGTTTGTTTGTTTGTTTGAACGCGCTAATCTCCGAAACTACTGGTTCGAATTGAATAATTCTTTTTGTGTTGGATAGTCTAGTTATCGAGAAAGGCTATAAGCTATATAACATCACGCTACGACCAATAGAAGCAAAGATATAGTGGTAAATGTGTAAAAAACGGGAGAAAGAAGTCACTATTCCACGCGGACGAAGTCGCGAGCAAAAGCTAGTTCTTTATAATTGCAAAACAATACTAGGTTATAGCCATCAACTACCTATTATAACTACTGGTGTTCTAGAAACTATTAAGAATTCGTTTTTTTTTTCACTGTAAGCAAATAGGTACATTATTAATAAATATTTATGCGTCAGTCAACAGACCAATTATCTGGTTTCGAAGTATGGATTTTTTTTTCCATGTGTTACGAAGTACCAGACAACGATTATGTTGCGTCTCCTATTAACACGTTCCGGGACAGTGAACGCTTACAGGCGTGAAAACAATAAAACATCCATTCTGTCTTTTTGTGTCTGGAATTGTGTCACAAACCGTGTCGTGTACACGAACATGTGTATCTAAGTCATGGATGTTTATATGTATTTACGTATTATACATATAAACAACCATGACTTATATATACACACATGTTCGTGCTCATTACACAAATATTTGCTCTTTGCGGGATTCGAACCCGCGACGGCCGGAATAGTAGTCAGGAGCTCTAACCACTACACCAAACACATTTTTGTTCAGTCGAAGTCTCTGCCTCCAAACAACTTTCAAATGGCAATCTCTTGCAAACACGACACAAAAATTGACATCACTTGAGACAGAAGAAAAGGTCAAGCAGTTTTGGCTCTTAAAGTGGTCAAGCGGCGGTTACCTCAATAGTACGGTACCTTGCATACTATCCTTGAACCCCAAAGAGGACGAATCATTATTTGCTCGTGTATGAAAAAATTCAACATAATATCTCTATAATAGAAGTAATGGTAAATCTCCAAGTACCCTGAAATCATTTCATTCGAAACCAATGAGCTCACTCCACGTACAATGGTTTTGAAAATGGTCCGTAAGATTGTGAATCTTGTACAATATCGGTGATCATATGAAGGAAGGCCGCAGTCAGAAGCTAATACTGGCAACACCGCGCCCATTGTTACCGCCTCAAAGCGCCTGTTGTGTCGGAGTGATTCTACTTTTCTGTTTGCACGCGGTCTAAGTAAGCAGCGAAAGCGTGGAGAATTAGAATTGGAAGTAATTACGTACATATTAATGGGTAAGTACAATTTCATATAATAATGTGGAACCTGATCAGTTTTCGTACTTGGCTTCGTCTGAGGTCAAGAGCAAACCCACTCGAAATAATAAAATATACATTTCTAAATTATAAATTTCCTTCAGACGAATTTGTAATAAACCATTTTGATGTGCAATAAAGAGTTATCTTATCATATACAGTTGCTGAAATAACTACATATTATAATTATCATATTTTATTGTATCCTGACATTTGCATGCTAATTTATGTAGCCCAAATATGTGATTCTTTGATTTACCTACTGTAAATTGACAACTTGTATGACTGACTGACTTTAAAACCTATTTTAGACTTAGACGAAGTATATTATAGACTTGACAGCCGCGTTCACCCGTATGAGACAGATATAAAGTACTTACGTATTTTGGGGTGGCCATGTTCATAAAAATTTACTCCCCACCCATATAAATACACTAGTAACCTTAATTACAATAAATACTTAATTTTACAGTCAAAATCTTTATTTATTTGTACAAAAAAATATTAACATAGGGATTAAACAAAAATTGTGTACAAAAAAATGTTTAAGAAGGAAATAGGATTTTTAACGTCATAGAACAGAATAAGTCCGCCAATTATACAACTTACAGAGCAATCAAGTTTAAATAAAATAGTCAACAAATAACTTTTATGGGCCGTTAAATGATGTAAGTTTATTAAATAATAACATAAATACGCAACATAAATTTGTTGCGTACATTCAAATATTTGCCAAATAAGTTATCCGTTGCTTTTTCTGAAAGCATTCGGTTTTAAAATGGATAGAATACATGCGAGTGTGCTTGGTAGACTGCCAGTTTTGCCGTCCAGTCGCTGCAATCCAAACCTTTAGTACCGTCTCGTCTTTTGGAAATCTATATAAATGAACACAAATCATAATTAGTTCAAATAATAATAATCACTACAACGCATGAAATGTTCATCCAGCAATTAAAATACATATACGATTTTTAAAATTAGTCGATTGTAAATTACCCTTAAATCGAGAACTTTTACCCTTTGTATTGTGGTATCCCTAAAGGCAACGATAACCCAGCAAAATTTAAAATACTAACAAAATGGCTACCGTAATAGCCATAACCCACAGAGTTGAGCCATAGACGACCTTTTATATTTGGTCAGGTAATAATACAAAAATATTTTACAATTCGATTGATAATTCACTACTTTTTTCCACTATTATGTATGTTCTTTTATAGGATTTAAGATTAATGCACTTCGATGCAGGTAAAACATATAGGAACAATATAAATGAGGCTTACTTACGTGTGAAATGTTATGTTTTCATATTTACGCTCAGTACGGCTTTTACATCCAAGCACACAACAATTTACCATGTTGAGTAAGTAAAACAATCACTCCGTAATCCACAAAACACTTCACTTGCACAAAATTTATTTTAAATTTGCAATTTTATTGTATTTTTCGCATAGACGTCAAATGTCTGCCCTTATTTTTAAATTGTGGCAGGCCGAAATTACCTATGAACGGTGATAAGGACAAAAAACAATATCTGCGTCTCTCTCACTCTTAAGTACTTTTGTATACAGCCATCACTTTCTAACTTGTCAATTTTAAATATGTGTCAAATCTACAGGATACTTAATCTAAGATTTTAGATATTACACTGTTTTGTCTCATTCTTTTTGGCGCTGTCATCATTTGACAGAAAGTGACAAAACAGTGTAATAGCTCAAATAGGTTTAAAAGACCGTTTGAGTTATTATGAATGGGGGTGGGAGTTTAATCAATGGCGTAAGAATAACTAAGAGTATATTTTCTTGTCTAAGTCTATCTGCGGTGAATGCGGGACGCTACGGGAATGCCCTGGAATGTGATGACGTTGTGTTCGATAATTTGATTTCTTTTAAATAAAAACCGTGTCAGTTTAAGCCTTAGACCGTACGCGGTCCTGGATAATGGTCGAGTTGTCTCGAAGCCCGAAGTCAATTCCGGCCACATTGTCCCGCGAGGAAGGGGATGTGCAAAAGTAAATGTACTTATTTATTTATACGACAATTTCTTATCTCACTTATATTACTATTTAGTTTTTTTTAATATTTCCGTATTTTTTATGCTTGTTCTGAGGTAAGATCAAATACATGTTAAACTGAAAAAATACACGAATCATGGTGATCGTTTTAAAGTCAGTTTTTCATTGCTTGGCGAATGTTGTAAATAACCGTAACATTCCTTTTAATGAAATAATTCGTTTATAATAAGTCTAAAAATACTCACAACCTACATAAGCAATTCATCCTATATATAAAGCAATAAATGTTATTTTGATTTGCTTTGATTTGATCCTTGAACACAGTGTTTTAAATCGAATAGTTAATTTATTATAATCACCAATTCTTTTAAAAGTTATAACAAGATCGTTAGCAATAAAAGCCAAGCAAAAAAAATTGCCAATATTTAGGTAATAAAGTAAAAATATTCAAACTAGAAGTGCCAAAAGTTTGGTGCAATGTGCATATTAAGTTTTTTTTAAATGTTTATTCAATTGAAAGGCCACGCAAGCTTGCTAAGTTACTTGATCAACAATTTGACTAACAGAGAAAAATAAACGGATCACATTTAAAGTTAAAATTCATTGGATTATTCAAGTATAACGTAGGTGAATTCGATTTTTCTCTCGATTTCATTAAATAAAACCTTTATTGGTTTACTAAAAAGTGTAATAAGGATTCTGCACAATTATTCTGAGCGTTTCCATTGTTACTTTTCTATAGGGAAGCGAAGAAATTCGTATTTCAGTTTCCATCGTTAGCTTGCCTTTTAAAAATAGCGGTAGGTTGCTTAAAATGCGAAAGATGAATAATAAAAATAGAATTTCTACGTACAATGAAGCTAGACAGTGAAAGTGATGGTATGGCTGAAACTCTTTAAATGTGGTTAGGAACGCCAGCTTGAAAAATAAACTTGGTGTAGAAACGTCTTTAGAAAATAATGTATCAAAGAACATTCTTGTTTTCGCAGACTGCAATTGCATTTGTCTTAAAATTTTACTGATTCGAAATGACATATGTGTGTATACCTTAATGTGTTTTATTACGTTATGTTTTGTATTTGTTTAATAATATCTTATTATTCGAGATAAAAAAGCAGTGATTTTTAACGTTACCCTATCTATGTATTCTAATAATTTATCATACAAAATAATGATGTCTCGATATCGCATTTCATAATACTCGTAGTAATTGGACTTCGTTGAGAAGCCACGAATTAAATTATGCCATGATAATTTAATCATGTAGGGCCCTCAACCGCTATCCTGAAGATTTATAGAGAGATTAAGATTACACTGATTAAGCTTAAATCCCTTATTGTTCCATTATATTATATTACAATGTTTTGAGACCCGCCGTATTGCTGTTACGTGTTATGGCATAAAATAGCGACAAGTCAAGTATTCGTAGGTATAAAATGTATCATAAAATATGATGTTTCGGTCGTTAATCTTTGACAATGCGCTTTTCTTTTATCCAACAAAAGACGCCCTGAAAAAGGGCATTTCTGCAGAAAGCGGTTGATTCTCAGCGAGCCGTGGAATCTATTGAATAAAAAATATTTTCTCCCCCACAATTTGCTACGCGCCAGCCATGATAAATTTGCTTTTTAACTTGGTTACTCCATAAACTTGGGGTTTTGATAAGTAATATGAAACACAAGGGTCGATAAGGAAAAGTGAAGAAGTTATGTACCGGTACATATTTTTTGAAATGTCACTTTAGTCCCGTCAAAACGCCTTGATTACAGTCTAACTAAATTTTCAAGATTGGTTCTAAATAAACTATGTACGGTCGAGATTTTCGACTCATACTCGATGCTAATTTTAAATAAGTGTGTGTCTGTTTATTGTATATGTGTTTACTAATCAGTGTATTGTATATGTGTTTGTGAGTCGAATAAATGTATTTTCTTTCTTTCTTTCTTTAGATCTCCGCCGCTTAACCACTTTCCAACGACTTGCATACACGACGCAAAAACAAACATCACGCACCCTTTTGAGGTTCAAACTATTAAGTTGGTTAGGCGGCCGTTACCTCGATAGTACCAAATATTTTGCATGAAATGTGTAGCTTTCTGCATACATTTACAAGGTTGTAAGTCAATGTAACTAGTACCTATCAAGTTAATATCTCACTTAGACTGTAATACCACACGTTTAGTTATGAAACAAGAGATTCGAGAGAATTTTAACTAGGAATACTTAAGCCATATAACAAACGACTCATGGTCCCTCGACCTTAAACTTAGAAGACCTTTATTATTGTTTCTTAACACTAGCCTAATGGTGGCTTAGGGATGCTTCGGAAAGTTAGTGGTGAGTGGCGCTAAAATGATAATGATTATTCAGGTCTAAAATGAAGGTCTCACATTCTGAGTAAGTAATATGAAAGCGTTTGGCTTTTGAAATTAAATAAAATAGGATATAGACGTGGAACGGAACGTAAGTGTACTCTGATTTTTAATTAGATAGACCAGAATGACAGCTTCAATCGAACTTTTTATTTTTTATGTTGCTAGCGTGGTACCCATAGTGTTGTAACAATTCAATGGGTATGCAATTCAATTGTTACAACACTATGGGTACCACGCTGGTACCCATAGTGTTGTAACAATTCAATTGTACGCGATTAATTGAACTTGTGATATCAATTTTCATTAATTTGATTTTACTTATTAGGATAAATTATACATGTTAAACGTTACATAAAGCTACAAATGAACGAAATACATACAACTGTTTTTGTAAGGAGTAGAAAAATCTAGGTTTCTCTTGCAATAAAAATATTTTTGTATGGTCTTACCTATTTTGACTTTTTAATACTTTCTATAAATTAATTCATTAAAATAATTATGACTTTTGTAGGATTCCTGATTTTTATAACCAGAGTTTATATGAATGTTTTAAAATCGATTATAAACAACAATTGAATGAATTTGAAACTTTCGATTATTAAGGACCAACACTATTTTTAAATTACGAAAAAGTGGCCACCCACCAAATGTCATTTTGGTCTATCTAATTAAAAATCAGAGTATAGTAAAAGACGAAAGACGACAGAGAGTGAAAAAGGAGAAGAACGTTTGAATTTGAATGAGGATAGCAGGTTGATGTAATGACTGGAATGTGATGAGAGTGTTTTCGTGTGCTCTAAAGAGTGATTTTAAGAGTCGGCTGCATTATAGAAGTGCACTGAAACTATCGCCGTGTTGCTCTATTCCTACACACATTTGACGACGCGTTTGGTGTATTGGTTATAGCGCTCGACTCCTGACTATTACGCCAGCCGTCGCGGGTTCGAATCCCGCAAGGGGCAACATGTTAGTGTGATGAGCACGAACATTTGTAAGTAAGTCATAGATGTTATAATAGGTATTTAAGTATTTAAGGGAAACGCCCCCGTCATAATCGTTGTCTGGTACTTCGTAATACAAGGAAGTTAATTCCTTACCACGAAACCAGACAATTGGTGTGTTATCTGGCGCATATTTATTTACACATTCGAGAAATAAGAGTAATAGTGGGTGACTAATAAGAGTGAGAGTTACTAAATAAGAAACCGAATATTGGATATTGTGCGTAAACTGAAATAACAATAGTGCCACTACCAGTAGGTACCAGTCGGTTACACTTTAAGCTCAGTAGCGTCGGATTTTTTTTTCACCGGTTTGTATCGGATTCGGATTACCTACCTAGTGAGAAACTACTTTTAAATTTGCAAAGTGGAGGTCTCATCCGCCTGTCCACGCGTCGTCTTTGTTTGCAATGACAGTGTGTGCAAGCGGTTTTCGTTGAAAAATGGTTCGGCGCGAGAGATCTCAGCCGTACCACAGATAATAATCGTATATTGTTGCATAAGCTTAAATCATCATTAGCTAGGAAATAAAATAAAACTAAATTAGTAGCTACTAACCAGGCAATGAATAAAAATTTTATTCGTGAATTTATCTAAATGAGTTATTATCTGTACCGTTACCATGAGTTCGTTTTACTCGCTAGCGACGACTTAACTTTTTGTATGGAAAATTTTAGTTCTGCAAGTGACCGCTGTGCAATTTTCCATAGACTTTTTTTACGAAGTCGCTAGCGAGTGAAACCGTCGTACACTCATCGTAACGGTACTATTAGTTACCTTTTAACTTTAACTTTTTTTACTTTTTTTTACATGCATGAGTTAAATACACATTACATTTGAGAACAAACCATTTCGTGAATTCGTTTTTTTTATATCTTGCATAAGTAACGATCACATGACTCCCTCAAAACAGATGCACTTACTGTAATTTTACCTAGAATAAACAAAGTAGAGTGTCTTATTTCATCACTCCACTGCATAATCCTCGCCAACTGCTCATTAAACCTTATATTTTCTCTTCATTGCCATCATATTTTGTTTCTCCACTCCCGTTTCTGTATTTTTACGAGTTATCTCGTGAATATATTTCGCCTTAATTAAAATATGGCTAATTGAGTTTCTAGCAAGTTACCCCGGATGTTTTTATTTACTTGTTGATGTTATTTTAGGATTCCACGACAAAAAGTTTCACGAGGTATTTTTTTTTTTGTTGCACTTCTTTTGTTCTTACACTACAAAGTTTATGTTTATGCCTGATCTCTCTCCGGTCGTGTCAGATTGCTGTCTCATCGGGCTATGAGAGTGAAAGGAATAGAGAGTGCACCCGTGTTTGCGCACACACGTCCTGTGCACTATCGGTTAGTCGTTGTGACTGGCCACCGAAGTCGAAATCGGCTAGGGGGGCTATTATTATTATATTTAACTTAAGATGAAAAGTTTTCCCACGCAGACATCCCGTATTATGGTACTGTTAAATCGGATACTGTTCTCAGCGGGGCCCTGTTTAGTAGAATACGCGATATAATGCTAATATTCATACTGACATACCGTTTGCAATGACCAGATTGCAAAAATTGCGTAAGACACGGGGTTCAATTCCTCGTCTGTCACAGGTTTACAGTTGCTTTTTACAAGTGCAATTTATATTATTAAGTTTGTATGGTGCCAAAATACGATAAAAAAAAACTAGATAAAAACTGATACCTGTTTTTTACTGATCCTGTTTTGTCATTAAACTGTACCAGTTCCACTTCTATAATGTCAGTATGCACAAACACCGCTATTACCATGGCAACGCTTTGAGAGAACAGGCCTCAGGTGACGGACAACCGTACCTACAAAAAAACTGCAGTGTAAACACACAAAAATGTCTGCGGGGTCCAGTGATCTAGTTCTACGGTAGCCCAGTTCTGCGGGATAACCGTAAAGTGTTTTGATTGTTTTTATCACTGTCAATGCTATAGAAATAGATAAAAATAGATGTGCAAACAATAAGTACTGTGTGACTTTAAGGCTTTGCGTTCATATTTAAGGTATATTTTTTTTATTTATAACATACAAAAATATTTTTAGAAATTATTTTACGATAGAGAGATTACACTGTGGTTAAATTTTGAGTCATTGTTTAATTTTGAAGTTCTTATAATATACAGTTTTCTGATAAAAGCATCTATTAATATGATACAACCTTATTAAGAATTGTGGCATAATGTTTGATATGAAAATGACATAGTTGTATTTAACTATATATAAACGGAACCCTTATTTCCTCCATTGTTTTAAAATAGCATTACCGGGCATCATATAAAATGTAACAATGAATGTTACAGCAAACATTTGAGGTTTACGATGTGTGTTTTTATTTGCGTAATAAACAAGTAAAGGACTATGGTGAGTTGCAAGAGCCTTTTGTTGGTACGCAAGTAATATGAACTTGAAAGACCTCTTACACACTGCGACTTTTAGCAGCGATGCAAACGCGATGCAGTCGCAAAATGTCAACCTGCACACCACGCTACTATTAGCATCGATGCAGTTGCATTAGCATCATTAGTTCCGGTTAGTGTATAAGGGGTCTTATGCGTAAACTTTATATTATAGTAACCTACCAATTACTTAGAGAGGTTATGTGAAGTATTTTTTTAGGTATTCTAGCCTAGAATGATATAGACGACGTTGCTGACACTTTTGAATAAATACCTACACGAAAACTTGTATTAGCCTAGCCTTTTATTAGCCTTTAATTTATTTATTACTTTATAATTGTTATTTATTTTTTATTTAATCATTTGTTTCAGGCAACAAAGGCCCATACAATATATACCTTAAAGATTAACATAAATATTTAAATAATAACACAATAAACATTCAAATAATACACTATTTTGTCAGCGTAGTGTTCCGCAATTTATTTATACTTTTGGTATATTGTTTTATAGATTACTGCTATGATACAAAAGATTACTATTATTTTCATTTAGGTATTGCTTTAACAAGGAGTAAACACATTTTGAATATGGTGAAACTCATACAATGGCATATAATGGTATTACATAATATGTATAATGGCAATAATAATATTTTTTGTATTTTGAAGTTTAAAAATATACGAATGACAGTTCGCAAAAAAGTTTTTTTGCGGGGGTGCTTGGAGAAGGGAGGTCCCCTTGCTGGGATTCTGACACTGACTTTCAGAATAAATTGCTTATCAATACGTCGCCTTAAAATAAAGTTACCTACGAGATTTGTCATTTTGGCCGACGATACGTCTGTTGCGATATTAAGACCGTGCACGACAGTAGCCCCATCTAAAAACGCAACTTTCAGGGCACCTGTCAAATGGTGCCTAATAAGCTATGTTATTTTATCTTAAATTAAAGTAAATATATGAAATTAAAAGAGACAATACGTAATATTTTAGAGGCAGTTAGTACAGGCAGTAGTGGGGAAAAGGCATATTGTTATAATAACTAGTTTTGAATGGATACAACACAAAATCAACTTCCAGATCCAAACTTTGATGAAAAGCAGCTAATTGGGTTTGGAAGAACACTTCCTTGACTAAAAATAACTCCAATCACACATAGATATGCCTAAATATCTTTGTCACACTTAAATGCCTCAGATTCATCTACCCATACTTATTTACCAAGCTAAGAAGTTTGTTTGTTTGCGCGCACTTATATTATGAACCACTGCTTCGATTTAAAAAGTAATATTCGTTAAATATAGCTTATTTACGCGAAAGGCTATTAAATAATCTATTAAAATATAAAGCTACGGGAATATAAGTACGGGAAAGTAAGTATACATAAAGTTTATTTATTTATAGCCTCCGAGCTATATTCAACCAAATAACATATTATACAAAGATGTCATAGACAGACACGACTACAGTTCGAATAGAATCAAAAAAGTTTTCCAAATCACAACATAAGAATATTTTAAGGAAGAGATTTCAAACTTGTCCTACTGACATTTTCTTTTCTTCTTCTCCATGTGTACCCTCAGTATAATTATTATGTATATGTAATAGGTTTATGTTTATTTTATTATACCTATATAATGTATGCGGTATTTATGTAATAAGTAGTATGTATGTTTATTGTGTTTTAATAACCTTTTGTAATTTTTATCGTCAAGCTTTTTCTTTTACCGCTCTATCACTTGCTTCGCGCCGCCTGTATTTTCTCTGTATAGACCAATGGTTGCCTGGAAGAGAATGCTTTTAGCATAAAGTCCGCCATATGTGCCTTTTGTTTGTGCATGAAGTGTAATAAATAAATAAATAAATATTTAACAGAAAGACATACGATCAATTGAAACAGCTACCACTACACATGCCTAAAAAAGTATAATAACAGAAGATTTTTATGACTGACAGATCGACTATATACATTTAAATCATTACCTTCTACACGACATGTGCAAATAACATAACGGCAGCCTTATTTCTAATTTGCTTATTATAAAATTTATTTACCCATTTTCATAGCTTTGACGACAAACATTGACAAGTAACCCCTTTTAGTTGCACATTTTTGCCATGCGCAGTGATCGTTTTCTTTCCCCCCACCATACACTCCGCACGTTTCCATATTGGAAAGAAAGAAACATTTATATGACACACAACAATACAGACTTAATAAACTTAATAACATAAAAAAACATCATTGGGTATCAAAAAGGCTCCGCTCAGCACTAGTCGTGATAAACATGTGTAATGTTTATCACGACACTGATTTTTAGCGGGAGCCTCGATACTGGGACGTAGCACAGCGGCGGTTTTACATTTTAAAAAAAGTACTTCATACTATAAAATCTAGTAGTTCATGTTATATTAATTATCATACTCAAATTAGTTCATATTCTGAAGATTGTGTATCTTGTAATGCTGTGGTAAATTAACTATAGCACGTTCGTATTCATTAGGTCTCTTGTTCACAGCATCAACAAGAAGCAAGACTGAGAAATTAATAGAAGTTTAGACACAAGACAACATCATTAGAACATCTTTGTGATGTAATTACTGAGAATTTCTATACTACAAGGACATCAGCAGAAAGATAATAAGTATGTGTTGTATAACAGGAGTGTAATCTATGAAAAGGCAATAATAAGTTTCTAGTTAACATAAAAAAACACTGTACACAATTTATTTAATATTCATTCGCGCTTACTTTTGAGGTATGTGTAATGGGAAAATGTTTTATACAGGGTGTAACAAGGTAAAAATATTTTTTTTCCAGAGTTTTTTAATATAAATATCTTCTATTAGTAATAACTTTCTTTGAGAAATTTTCATAACTTTTTTCGTAAACAGACCATAGCGTTAATAATTATTGTTTATTATGTGTGTTTTCCTTTTGTACATTTTTATAGTTTTTTTTTCTACTGCCTACTTATTAATCTATTTTAGCTTAATTATTTCTTTTTTGGATAAATTTGTGTGCACGTGCGTTGAATTGCAGTTCTGCACCTATGTTTTAGATAATAATTCTGTTTTATGTTTAACTGTAATTTGTTTTGTGTATCTTTAAAAATAAAAATAAAATAAGCCTTGCACTACGCCATGTATCGCACGGTGTGGCGCAGACGCACGCACTCAGCTAGCGCCCGCACGCACACGACTAAGCACGCCCATTGTGTGCGCGCGCGTCGCTATGCCTGAGAGCTCCGTGCGCGTATACATTGTGCAGCTAATAAATCAAATAAAGGCCTTTCACAGCGATTATTTTAGTTACATACGATTTGGTTTGATGTGCTAAATGCGTGGTTAAAGGCTTCATTCAGCCTTTTGTTACAGCCTGTATATGATAAGCGTAAGGAAATCCAAATCTATACTATAATATTATAATACTATAATATTATAAAGCTGAAGAGTTTGTTTGTTTGTTTGTTTGAACGCGCTAATCTCCGAAACTACTGGTTCGAATTGAATAATTCTTTTTGTGTTGGATAGTCCAGTTATCGAGGAAGGCTATAGGCTATATAACATCACGCTACGACCAATAGGAGCAAAGATATAGTGGTAAATGTGTAAAAAACGGGAGAAAGAAGTCACTATTCCACGCGGACGAAGTCGCGGGCAAAAGCAAGTGAGATATATCATCCGAAGAATCTTGCACAGTGGTTCAAAGGCAAGCAAATTAAGCCGGCAATTAGCGTTGGAAAATGACAGCAAGCGAACAGATTTGCGATGCAAATTCAATTTTGCATTTTTGTAGCTAACTTGATGCTGAATTAACACAGGGTGAAATCGCTTCGCTGTTTCTCTCTGAGTCCGTGTTGCTAAGAAAATTAGTGGCGTGTCTCTTTGCCAGCTTAATAAAACCGTTCTTTAAAACATAATGGATCAATGATGAGAAGCTTTTAGCGTTGTTTTTGCACTAAAACTCAAAATTATACTTATGTAGGAGGAAAATACACGTCGTGAAAATTATGTGAAGAGTAAAACGGTTAATAATAAAAAACAAACGATACCATTATAATTCACGAATGCGAAATTTAAAACATTAACGTCCAACATTCGTGCTACATTATCCCCGTGTGGCCGCCTATCGCGGTTCTGTTAAACACATTAATGAGCTCGTACGATAAAAAGTTATTTATGTTCTGCACACCAATCATTAAAAATTGCCCTTGCTCTCTTTCTTTGGTTAAATGAGACGATTTGTAAGCCAACTGTGGGATCTAAAACTGAATAAGTATGCGATGTCCCAGTCGCAGTACAAAAAGAATCAAAGTTAGAACTAAAATGGCTTGAGCAATTTAACCTGACATGGATTATGTTGAATTAGAATTCAATTAGTAAAAAAATATATAACCAATCTACCTATTACCTACATACTTTGATTAAAGTAAATAAAGTAAAATAGCGGTAGATACGGCATGTCATACTAATTGTCAGCTAAAAAATGGCAAGCACTACACATTCCTTACGTCACACGTCTTTTAAATGTCACCCGCACACGCAATCCAATGGAAATTAGGCGACGGGGGCCTGATTTTAGCGGTCCACTTTCGAGTGGCGCGTCACCTATCTTCCGCTATTTTACTTTAATCAAAGCCTACATACAATATTTTGGTTTTAAGTCTTTGGAGACATTGACAATCAAATGAATGTTGAAACATAAGATTTTTTTGCGAAGATATCCAAGGTAGCTATTGGCTAACTTACGTGAACAAAAATGCTTTATTTTATTCACAAAGATTAACATGTTTGTGTTGTGTTCTTTTAATCATAAAGGTACGCTTATCTATACTTATAAAATGCTTTGTCCTGAATGATTCAATGACTGATGGATCAACGCACAGCCTAAACCGCTGGTTGTAGAGACTTGAAACTTGGAGGCTGTGTTCTCTGTATAATGTAGGGATCCGATAAGAAAGGATTTTTCGAAATTCTACCCCTAAGGGGGTGAAAAAGGGGTGAAAAGTTTGTATGGGAAACTGTAATTCCTTGGTCCAATCTACTTCAAAGTCTGCATAATCATTCTTTAAAAAAATTAAAGAAAATTGTGTATCTAATTTTATTGAAATTAACTTCTAAGGAGGTGAAAAAGAAGTACCAAGTTATTCTGGGGGTGATTTTCTTCGAAGTTGATATTAATACTCTTTCGTAGTTACGATTTTTTTTTTTAGACAATAATTTGACAAGTCTAAAAACTCAATGTTTTGACACATGTTTGTTATTGATGTGTTGCTCTCGAGAAGAGACTTTATTCCTTAGAATAGTAAACAAAAATTTTTAGGTTTTAAAAAGGGTAGGTATCAAGCGGTCTGTGTCCAGTGTAATCCTGCAATCTTCAGAAGGTCGTTTGTTCATATTGTCAGTAAACATACTACGCTGCTCCTGTAGTCAAAGGGTGTCCAATCTGGAACTTTTCTGCAAACTTTTCGTGGGGGGCCTATGTTTAGCAGTGGACGGCCTTTGGGTGTTGAAGATGATGATGGGGTAAATACTAAACCGGTCCCTTTGAATTCACGGTTTGAATTCAAGAAAGTAGAGTATTCGGTATGACGTTAAAGTTCAAACTCTTGAGGTAGCAGGAGAAGACTTTAGGGAATTTGCTTCTCCACAGCCTGTATGTGGCATGATTCTATGTAAGCAGACAGAGTAGCCTGGTCTTTTTAGCAACTGAAATAAATATAATTTACGATAGGCGTAAGCATCTTTGTAAAATAAAAAGATAAAAGACCAGGCTATGTTTTGTGTGTACATAAAATATAATATTAACGCATTTGTATGTATATTTAAAAACTGAATGTTTTGTTTGTTAGTTTGAACGCGCTGATCACAGGAACTATTGGTCTGGTTATAAAATATGTTAGATACATTGCTAGATAACTTATACTTCAGGAAGGGCTTTGCAAGTAGTTTAATGCATATAGACTGATAAATATTTTCGCTACGATCAATGGGAACGGAGCAAAACTAAAACGCGCGTACGAAGTCGCGGGCGGGCCGCTAGTCTATCATATAAGAAATGGAGTTTGTGACCTGGCAACCCTGACGCTTATAAAAAGGCTTTCTTTAATAATATAACCAAAGTTAGCGATCATTTACTTCTGACTTTTGCTATCACATTTAAGTGAACGTGTCATGCATTTAATATGGGTTTTTTCTCTAGTGAATGGTATTAGATCAATGTGATATCACAAACTGTTATCTACAAATTCCAACGATACCCTTCTCCTGGGTAAGATCTAAAAATACTTTTGTTTTAAACCTGGCGTAATGTTTCAAATTTGAATATTCACCCACATTTCCCTTTGCCGTCAAAGCAAATGCAAAATTCTTCACAACCATGCTAATAGCGGTCCGCTGTATTTGGTTTGTATGGGCAGTAAGAGCCTATGTACATAATACATTTTGTATTTATTTAACCATTGCATAGTTAGAATAGAAAAGCCTTAAAACTTTAATGTTACTATAATAATTTATTTAGAATTTTAGATTAAAAAAAACGTTTATTAATTTATGCATAAATTTTATTTTAGTTCGTTAGGTTCAATATTTTACATTCGAAAGTAAAATCCTCTTGCCCAGTGTCGTGACAAGTGGTAGAATAAAAAAAACTTCGTTCATGTTTACTCTATGCAACAAACGAATACTTGTAACAGTTTTATCGAAGCAGAGATAAAACTTTTTTAAAATTAGATAATTGTGGCCAAATAAATCACCAGATAAACCTTCATGAAGAATATGAAACGCAAAAGTCGTTCTTCGTAAAAACAGGTATGTATCTTGATTTACGTTTTCTTAACAAACTTTAACTCGTCAAGTATGTGTAAACGAGACACAATAAAAATTCTATTGTTATGCGACTCTCGGCATTCGTTTGATACCTGACTGATTACGCAAGGTATTCATTAATTTAAGACTTTATTACAAGTAATATACTAGTAAACAAAGGTAGACTTAATGCTAAAATCATTCTCTGCCTGTCTACCTTTAGGTCATGCCTCTGCATACCTAAAGGTTTGACTGGCAGAGACTGGCCATCTCTCTAGATGGCAATGAAATTAATCCGTTAAGTCCGTAAATGTTAGTGAATGTCTTTTAATAAGTATTCACTATTCTAGAGACACTTTACTACTTTTATACCTTGTTTAACGGTTGGAATTGCATTTCATCCACCAAAGATAATTCGTTTTAACTCCAGAATGCAGAGTCAAGCTGTCGAGCGATCCCCAAACACTGTGTTTACTCTAGATATTCACCGTGAGATCACGGAATGTATTATACAACTTTATCTTAGCTATCAAACTGAGGCTTCACATAAACATTTTCTTCACTAAGCTGTTTTATTTGTGCTGCGGTTGGGGATAAATATTCAGGGACCGGACTCCTGAGGTCGCCGAGAGGTTGGACACACCTGCCATGTTACGGATTAATTTCAATGGAGGCAGCATAAAATTTCGTGTATTTAATACCTTGCCTCAGATTTGGGCACTACAGATCTCGCCCACAATGTCCGTAGTTTAAAATGTTATTGCCATTCAGTTAGGCAGTTAGTTGAGGTATCTGCTGCCTAACCACTTTCAAATATAAATTGCTTGTAAAGATGGCACGAGATGCAAGCGAATTTGGCTTTTGATGTGGCCAGCCAATGTGTGACCTCGACGGTGCCAAATTGTCTACGTTACGTAATACGCTTGATAAATAGTACGTACTGCTTGTAAACTTTGTTACCTACTGTCAATTCATTTTCAGTAATAAAATTAACATTATAGTTTCGTGGCGCTTTCGAGCGTTGCATGCCGCCTAGCGGCAAGTAATGAAACAACCGTCAAGTGTTGTGTGCCGCGTAGCGGCAAGCAATAAAATGACCGTCAAGCGTTACTTGCCGCCTGGCGGCACGCGCTAGTGGTGCCATAAAACCGTGTTTAAATCAAGAACTATAGAGTCTTTCTCACTTTAACGTATAGGAAACTGTACAGGGAGAAACAGGCTAGCAATATTCTTATAAAAAACATTCGAAAGTACTTCACGAAGTTAGCTTACTACATTCGTGTGGAGGCGGCTAGTTGGGTGCAGAGTGAATTGTGCAATTAAATGTGTTGAGAACCATTATTTTACTCGAGTAATCCTATTTATGGAACACATTTATAAGCCTATATATTATTCTATTAAATTAGTAAAAAATATATTGTTTAGGTGCATACAATAAGTTATTAAAGGCGTATTTAAAAAAAGCGGTGAAAATAAAATAATTTTGTAGTATGATCCTTGTTTTTATTTCATTGACCTATACTTTTGACATTTATTTTAAACAAACATATAGAATATTTTATCTAGTTTCTAAAAATATGAGACATGATATAGTTACAATGGCTAAATTTGAAGATATCATTGAAAATATGACAGTAGGTAAAAGTCAGCGCGCCATCGCTTTCGCACCTCGACACTCAACAGTAGTCGGTCATTTTTCTATGTTGACGCTTTAAAGACCCGCGGCCATTATTCATCAAACCACTTGAAAGGTTATGAGCTAAGTTAGTTAGGTGGCCCGGAGCCTAAGAAGGAAAATCGTAGAAATGACACCTTCATTCCAAATAACAACGTCTCACATCTCAGAGAACATCTAAAATAGAACAAACTTATAATAAAATGGTCTTTGGCTGGCTCCACCACTTAAGTCTAGTCTACAGTCAAAAGCAAAGGAATTTCATGTGAAAAAGACTAAAATGGAAGGTCCATTTAGATTTAAAGTTTTTAAAACAAACTTAAAACTGTTTTTGGTATAACCTACTTAAATTTACCACATACTCTACCAAAGTTTCAGTCTTACTTCAAAGAGAAGGATCGATAGCTATTTGTGCTATCTATACCGAAATTCGCAGAAGCTTTTTGCCTCAAAACCTTCCCTAAATTCCTTAATGGGTTGCGGTGGCCGAAGATATCCCTTACACATATTTGAGTTATTTCAGCACTCAGCCACGTGTATATATAAGACTATGGTACCTATTAATAATGTAAATAATGACTACACAGAGTAACTAGGGATCTTGTACGTACCATCTTTTATTAAAACCGTAACCATTACATTACTTTACAATGACGATACGTTTGGTGTTATAACACATATCTAGAATATACATATCTAGTGGTTAGCGCTCTTGACTACTATGCCAGCTGTCGTGGGTTCGAATCTCGCAAGAACCAAATGTTTATGTGATTAGCACGACGACAACATTTGCACCTTAGTCATGGATGTTTATATGTACTTAAGTATTTATGGGAGACGCTCATGTCATAATCGTTGACTGGTATTCGTAGGTAGCTTGTGCTTCGAAACCAATACTGTTGCCGGTGTTGTCTGGTGCATTTTTTTACATACATAACCACAATCTACGATTTAATAGAAGACGGATAAAATGCATTGAGTTTGAATATACAGATGACAAAAAACATTGTATTGCTCACTTTTTCTTACTATACCTTGACGATTTAAACTAAAATACAAATATGATTCTTGATAAGTGAGTTTTAAATACATAACACAATTTGTAATAAACAACTGATCATTCCTTAATTAGTGAAAATAAATAACATTTGATTTGCAACAGGTGAAACTTTAAACGCAGGTTACCGACACGTTCGAGCCATTCATAATTTTAATTGCAAAAGTGTTTTTTTCCAAATGAGCCTCGTAAACTCGAGCACAAACTTCCCAGGGCAGGTAGTTAAAATGCGGAAGGGTCCCGTATAATAAATCGACGGGTGACCTACTGACCTTCTGAGGAATTCCCCTTCATAGTCAAATAGACGTGACGAACGAGGAAAACATTCACTTCAACATTATTAAGAAGATTGTCTTAATTACAAAGTCAGTGAATATTCATTTCATCAAGTTATTTCATTTTCATCTTTTTTTATTCAAAAATTTTTTTTGCTTGCACATAAGTGAAAAAATGCAGGTTCTAAGGGTCATGTCAAAATTTTGTAAATGTCAGTAAATCAATGCAATATTATCCATAAAATTAATATTCCTATCGGAATAGAAGAACAAGTAAAAGCTGTCAAACGTAACCGATTTTGGATGACAATAACCAATTTTAGTAAGTTACATTAGTAACTTAAAATGAGATAACCTTTCGTCCAGGTGATTTATACTTATCTTCCTAGGTTAAATATATTAGTTTATCGCATGATAAACAGTCGACACAAAATATCGAACATGCAGCCTTAGTGTAAAACGAAAAAATATTTATTTGCACAAAATATTCTTAAATATGCATTAAATGTTATTTTTTCTTTACCTTTTTACATAACGTTAACGTTTATAGAAAAGAATAAGCAAACTTCGTACTTTAAATTTAAACCGGATTGGCAAATATAAATCGTAAATTGAGAGGCTTCGATTTGGACTAATTTACCTCTTAAATGAGAAGTTGTAAGAGTTTTTTTGCTGTAATGAACAATAATCAATCACCGATCAAGTCCCCATGTTTCAGAAGCACAATTTCTCTTAAATATACACAATTTCATTTGAAATTATAAAAAATCACATGAAAGAAATTTTCAGCAAGGCTCTTTGGGGCTTCTAACTGTTTGACAGCCATCAAAAATGGTTCTGCTGCATCATATCTCGCATCTCTTTTTATCGCACAGCTTTATCCTACTGACATCTCGCTTTTGTCGTTCTATTCCAAAAGGGATAATAATTCTATGATATTATCAAGTCTATGCTTGAATAATTTTCTAAATCATACAAAAAAGAAGGTATTTAACTTGAATCATGTACCTGACTTTTGACTCCCAACCCAATGGAAACAACATAATGATAGGTGTTGGATAATATTTGAGAATGATGATCTAGTAACTAAAATATACTGTTGCAATACAGCATTGGTTACCAACCTTACCATCACTGATCTTAAATTAACCAATCTCACCTAAATACAGGCGTATAAAAACCTCACAAATACAAAAAAAAACCAAAAATCCATTTGGGTCTTTTCATTGATGCCAGTGCGCCCGCATTTTTGCTTTGAACCATAGTGGAACACTGTTTCCCCGAACAATTTGGTAACCCCTCCACTATCCTAAGATTAGCAAGTTTTACATATTTGCGGAATAAGAGTTCTCCCCTCAAGCGGTTGGAGAGGAATTTGTAGGTTATCCTTATGCGTAGAATATTATGTGAGGTATGCCGAGGAATACAGTTTCATGAGGTAAAAGGATTCTATGATACAGGGGTTATAAGAGTACCTTTAGCGTGTTGTTTCACTTTTTGTACGGAAACTGGGGTTATTTCTCCCTATTTCATTTTCCCATGATTTTCTTTTTATACCAACTTTTCATATTTGAAAGCATTACATCATCAATGTAGGTATGCTTAACCAAACCCGTTTTCACAGTTATTTCTTTAGGCTTTCTCAGATTCTGTTGACTTCAACATTGTTTGCATATTGTCATAACTACATTGCTTGTACAATTTTGTACATTTGTAACATTGGTTGTACCTTTATGGGAGCTGCAAACTTTTCAATACATTTTTAGGGTTCCGTAGTCCAACAATGGACCCTTGTAGTTTCGCCATGTCCGTCTATCTGTCCATCTGTTTGTTTGTCAATCTGTCTTTTTACCTGTATTCGGTTCAGCTTAGAGTTTTTAGTACTAGAAAACTGTATTACAATTTTAGCATGAGTGTGTGTTCCAATGTCTACGTATAAAAATGCTAACAAACATAGTAAAGTTGAAACGGAACCCTTTATCCCCGAATCCGACTCGAACTTGGCCGATTTTTATTATTAATCTTATGGCTGAAGGTACTTGCTGTGTAGGGCTGCAAAATTATATTGTTAATTTTTTTCCTTCCTTTTAAATCTTGTTTTGATTACTCTTCAAAAGAACGTTTTGATTTTTTCTATTATGGAAGATTTTCTAATAACAACCAGCTTGTTTAATCAGCCAGCTGCCTACTTCAAAGGTCGACCCATAGGCCTCATCCCATCCCATACATTAATAATCGGAACAAGGCAATATCCAAGCGCTATTGACTTTATAGAATCAAACACGCCCGTTGCGTGTAATGCCTCCTCTAGGGGTCACTTTGCAATAATTTAGTCCGTCCCGTAGACAGCGGGCGGAATTGGGATTTTATTTTGGAATTGAAAAAACTATTTGGTAAGCAAAACCTCTGAATAAATACTATTGTTTTCTGTAGAATTTACGTAAATGTGGAAAAAAGAACGTTCTTTAATTTCATTTCATCTTTTAACTTCTTCTACTTATTAAACCTTTTGCTCGTCACCATCCAAGAAATAGATATCTACTACCTAAATTTATTAAGCCTAAACAGCAAGTCCATTATAACGCAAGTGCAAAAATAAACCAATATTTTACTGTGCCCATGTGGCCGTCACTTCCTCAGTTTTATGTTGATGTTATCTTTATGTTACTCTTAACACATACTCGGCCTTCTTATCCCTGAAAATCGACGGGGCGAGTGGGTCATTTGCAGCCCTCGGTCCACGCCTGGCGGCCCAGTTTGTTTACTAGGCCCTTGGGAGCCTTCTTTACGACCGCTTCTACGAACGCATAATTGATAATGAAGGACGAAGATCTCACTCTCACTTATGAACTGTCCAGTAGTTTATTTAGCCGGATTAGTTTTATTTTACTAGTGTGTTTAACGGATCGTTATTGGGCTGGGGGATTTGGAGCACTCAAGTGAGATTAGCGGTGGATATCGCAAATCTTTCTGTTGGGTTTAGTAAGTGGTTTCTGAGTATGAATATTTTTCGGGACGGTTAGCTGATCTTAATTATTTTGCGATATATTCAACTAAGTTAATAGTTTATTTGATACTAGGAGGCCGATTCTCGCATGATCGAACTTATTATTTCGTGTGGTAATTTGATAACGAGTATCACTGTTTTGCAGAAAAAATCAAATAATATATCCACGTTGAAAAAAACTACCGCTAGAAAGAAATCAAAATGCATAGAAATCGTGACCCGGTTAAAGCAGTAACTGCATTTTCTTTCAAAAATAAAATTCGATCTGTGAACTTTTTTCGTATACGATCTGCACGAGAATTGGCCTTCGTACAACGGATGTGAGTAATGCAACGTAATATGTAACGCAACGGAAATGTCGCTCCGCTTTATTTGGTATGCATTGTTGAGTCTTTCAATACTTGTGGCACTATAAACCCATTATTTTGTCACACGTATCCGCATATTACGACAATCCTTGACGCTGGCATAAAATATTCATCCGAAAAGCCAGAAACCCGTGAGTGGAACCCAAAGAAATGCGCTCGTGCGGTGCAACGGTGTAAATTGCATCTGATACGTTACCGCACCTGGGATGGAAATATTGGATTGCCGCCCTGCACTGAATATCAACTCTAGAAAATGTCAGCCAGTATTTTTATTTGACATTAATCGTGAAGATCCGAGAGATTTTACGGTTAAAAGTAATGATACATTTTATTTCTCATCTAGGGTAAGTAGCGATGAAACTAGGACTTGCATATTAATTTTTTTGCTTACTTTAAACGAATCATGGTTATATTCCATTCCAGTCCTGAGGTTACATGACAATGTTTCATAAAATGTACAAAGGTTATGGTCTAGTAACCGGTCACTATATAAAACCGTGGGGGCCTATGTGCAACAGTGGACGTAATTTGTCTGATGATGATGATGATGATGGTCTAGTAACATCAAGGTAATACATAAGTATCAAGAAGATTAAAAGTTTTAAACTACAATTACCTACTTAAATACATATACAGTGTAGGGACTTAGGTACCTAAGCAAGTCATAATGTCTTAATCGTATATGGTTTAAAGGTTGGTAACGAACTGCTGTAGTTTGTAAGTAGGTATTATGTAGGCTTTTAGCGAGGTCACAGGTGGTGGATAGTGAAAGGCCACCAGCTATGGTTAGCTGCGAATATTTTGAATAATCAGTCCCCGACCAAACAGCTGCAGGATTACCAGAGTGTAGTGGGGAGCCTAGTTGAATGGGTTTCTTTATTAAAAGCTACAATATTCAGTGACGATCCTGGCCGTGGCAAGTAAACGACGCCATCAAATACCTAAGCTATGAGTAGCAGGAACATCAGTACTGGTAGAAGGCTGAAGATCATATCATGAAAAGCTTTTGACTGGGTATTAAAAGGCGGGAAATGTAGAAGGCAAGAAGGAAACCATCACACTATCTTTCACTGACAAAAGCTCTAAGTGTATGTTTTAAGTATTTGTAGATTCCATAAATGATTCCTAACAGTTAGTTCTACATTGGTGTAGTGTATCTGCTGTTTCCAAATCGCAATTTCTTAGTTACCCTGTGCTTAGTATTCCATGCTACTAGATACTCAGCGCCCTAAAGCCGTGATCTCGAGGGAAGTAAGTAGCAATATCTCGAGCGAAGCCTCAAGAATGCAGCGCGGCGCTGACTTAGGCTGAGAGTTTAGCTAATGTGGGTAATAATATAGATTCAGGGATTCCAATATGGCTTGCGCTTTAATTAGCTGCACGGAACGAATTGAGGTCATCTTTGAGATTTATATGAGCTGTTCTTCCTAGTAGGTATTATGCGGATTTGTTTCGAATCGGTTTCGGTTTAGTATTTCGAAATCCTGCTATTTTATTTTTGATTAGTTTCATTGCAGGGTTACTAACTCCTTATAACCTTCACTGGATTAAGCTGAATGGACTGACTGCACAAGAGGAGAAGTTGTTATCGTTTCATAAATGGCCATTATACTTTGTATCGACGCAGGACGTTTTGACTAACGGCATAAAAAAACGTGAATTATAACCAATATTTTTAAGTTATGCATTTAAAATAGCTTTACGATCATTGCCTGTCACCTACGAGTACTTTGATTTGGGCAAAAAATCAGAGCTAGAAATATAATACCATCAAATATCACTGTTTTGGTGCACTCTCCCCGTACATCTTGAATCAACTTAAACGTGTAAGCGAAACTGTAAAGACCCTCACGTCTCCTCAATCCCTCGTAATTACTGCGATTACGTGTGACCGATAACCATTAGCGTTGTTAGATGATGGCCTAAACAAACAATGCTATTGGATCCGTTGTCCCGGGACAGAGGTTCATATCGTTTAGTTTGCCAGCGGTAATTTATAGCAAATATGTGGTAAGTAATAGCTGTTAATAACCGCTCCATCAGTGGCAGATAGTGAATTTCATGTTCAGGTTTTGCGAGAGTGCTTTCACGTACTCTGTCTGAGATACCTGTCTTTGACTGATAAAAGTTTCCAGATTTAGAGGATAATATAAAGTTTGATGTTTATAACCCTTGAGTGGGTTCAATAATACTTGAGCACGTTGATTTATTATGATATTGTTTTGAAAAAATAACATCTTAGATGCTATATTTCTGCACTCAAAGTACTAAAATTATTACAGGCGGAATCTGTACTGTAACCATAATTAGGGATTTTATCTAAGACAAATAAACTCAGGTATCTAGATAACTTTCGTACATTTTTAGATGGGTAGGTTCAGAAATTAAAAGGATATTTGATGCAGCGGAAATTTAAAATATTGAGTGGTCACAACCTTATCGAGGCGAAAATGTAAGATTTTACTGCTACAGACTACACCCACTGAATTAGAAAATCTGGTTCCCCTTCATCCTTTCATCTAAAAGCCAGTTTTAAAATTGATGCTGGGGGCTCGTCCTGTAAATAGGTTTTTTAATAAACTCGACCTTTTGTCGAGATCTCATTGTAAATTCAATATTTGTCGCAAAGGTTCAAATTGAATGCCGCACCTTTATTCTGTAGAGCTTTGTTGTTGAACGAACAATAAGATATCTTCGGGAACCATTCTCGTCCCATACAATAGTTCTTCACGGGACCAAGAGGAAATTTTAAGTGGTAATAATGGTCTAGGCTAGGATTATAGGATAAGATTAAATTGCTCTAGAAACGGTTCAGAGTCAATTAAAGGTAACTATCTCTTACCGATATTATTTCTCAATGTTCGCTGCGAAAAGCATTATTTTCATTTTCGATTATAATCGGTAAATAAATAACCTATATATCTAAATAAATGAATATGCGTCAGACAACACATCAATTGTTTTATTTATTCTTATTTTGCTGGACTGTAATTTGGAATTGGCGGGCTTAATCTCTTAGGGCATTTTCTACCAGTTTGCCGCTAGGGAATGCAGAAAGATGAATTAATGGCGGACTTGCAATAACTGAATGGGTAATATAAAAATAATAATTATACTTGTCTTGGTTTCAATGTAAGGAATTTTCTTCTTTGTGGAATACCAGATAACGATTATACGGGGGCGTCTCCCATACATACTTAAACATCTATAATCTATGTTAGGTTCGTGCTCATCTCATAAGCATTTGCCCCTTGCGGGATTCGAATCCGCAACTGCTAGCATAGTAGTCAGGAGTTTTTTTTTTTTTGCAATCTCTTTCGCAGAAAAAACATCCCAAAAGGAGATTTTTTTTTCTTGTATGGAGGATGGGCCCACCCATAACTTGTAACGTCTAGTAATGAAACATAATATATTAAATTGTTCCTTAAAATGTCTTGAAATCATTAACAATATTCGTTTTTCGTTATCTAACTGGAATATTTGAAAATTCGTACGTACCAGTTGACGCACATTTTCAGTCGTTTCTGAAAATCACAGTCGTTGAAATCTCACTGCACAGCTACACAATAACGGTTTAGTGGAATGGGGGCCGTACTTGATGCTTTTTGCTTCTATTTTTCGTAAAAAATCCGGAGAAAACAAACCCTCAATTCAAAACAAACCAAAACAAACGGAAGGTGACGGAAAGCCAAACGCCAAACGGAAAGTGTGACAAATGTCACTCCAGCCATTCCTGTCAATGTCAGTGACAACTGTCACTGTTGCTATCCGTTCCACGGCTTTACTAGATAACCATTTCATGCAAAAATCTTAAAAAAGCAATTAAAATATTTTATACGGACATCCAATTGTTTTAAATAAATAAAAGTAAAAAAAACGTGATCCAAACAAAATCACGTACTTGAAATAATTGATATTGTTTTTATATTGACCAGCCCGTCGTTCCTTTACACGTATTTGTAAAGG
Source organism: Pyrausta aurata (assembly GCA_963584085.1). Classification (NCBI taxonomy): domain Eukaryota; kingdom Metazoa; phylum Arthropoda; class Insecta; order Lepidoptera; family Crambidae; genus Pyrausta; species Pyrausta aurata. Next base: position 7,407,395 of record OY757266.1, on the reverse strand, counting down.
AGGAATGGCGTGATGAAAAATAGTCAACACAACGCATCTTTTATTTCGATTTTATTATTCCGGTTTCATTTAAACGTTATCTTTCGCCTAATTGTCTAAAAAAATAAGTTATTAATTTAGGGTGCAATGTCATTATTAGACGCTACAAGTTGCTACTGGGCCCAAAAAAAATGTCTCCTTTTATTGGTAATTTTTAATTTATTGATTTATTATTTTTAATCAGACAGAGTAAAGTAATATATATACAAAACAAGATATCAAAATGAATAACAACGAGAATTCATACATAAAAAAATTGCCACCACGCACATTAGCAATTTGCGGGGCATACCTATATTATCTTCAGTTATTTCACAATTTAATAAAAAACGAAAGCTTATAGAAATACCTGCTTAGTCTGTTATAGTGGTTATATCAACTATTGATAATACATACAAACTTGGAGCTTGCTATGAACAGTTTCTGCTAAGTTCATTCAATGGACTAGAAATAGAGCATTCACGGAGTTTAAACTTCATTTCCAACAGAAAACATCTTCAAAACACGTGGAACCCTTACAAAGGGTTTATTTAAAAGTAAAAGAGATAAAACAATAACTACGTATACAAGTAACTTCAGTCATTTTATTTACTTCAGAAAAAGAACATAAATAAACAATAAATTAATAAAGTATTGCACATGTGGCAATTGTATTGACATTTGGGTAGTTTCCTGAAATCACTAACAATTCGACGACCTCAATATTTAAAAAAAATACAGAATTTAAGGCCAACTTTTCATTGATCATTCTAATCTATTACAAAATATTTTTAATAGCTCTATAAACAGTAAAAAGAGCGTCAGTTGAACACAAAAAACTGTGACGTCACAGTTTCAAATCGCCATTGAATCTATGGAAGAGTAGTGTTTTGACAATTAATAAAAAGTAAGTCAACGATTGGTGGTGGCAACTAGCCTATGGTCTTGGGACAGTAAAAGTGTTTAAATGCGAATTTAGCCTCACTCAGCAGTTTTAGTACCCACTACATACTTCAGAGGGTCTGCCAAAAAGTTTTAGTAGGTACTGAATTACGAGGAATTAATTAATTGAATTCCGTTTGGAAGTTTATTGAAACGGACTACGGTGTTCATGCCTTTCAAACACACCGGCTTTGTCCTTTCAACGATAAAGTGCACGTGCCCATTCTCCTCTTTGGTGTTCAAATAGTTTCACGCTTGCGCTATTAACATTTTCTTGATAGGAAATTGAGTGTGCAATATACCTATGGCATTTTGCGAGCTTTGCTACTAAATTAAGGACCTGATTCACATTGACAAACAAGCACTAAGTAACTAACGAATAATGGAATGATGTAAGACTTAATTTCGTATAAAGTATTTTTGTGAAACAGACCGTAAGTATAAGACTAGTATTATATTATCTGTGGTGTGTTCTAATGTTAACTACAAATATCATAGAAAAATATTCTTATAACTAAACACCACCTTTCAGTAATATTTATATAACAAAATTAATTTACTATAAATATGTTGCAGTTTATAATAGCAGCGCTAGTTTCGAAACTTGGTGTCCTAGATTTCCCTCGGGCACCCGGTTTAGACTGCCCTTTGGTGCAGCATACAAATATTGACGTCCATTTATCGACACCCAGCAAAATGTTAAAACAAACCCGACGTGTGTGTTAAAACATTTTCTCTTTAAAGTTTATTATGTGGCAGGCAGCTTACTTCGTAGGTGTAGTAAGTGAAAATGCTGCAGATTTTAGGGGTATTAGAAAACCTTTTTCGATTATTCATTTATTGCTAATTCAAGGGATGGTGTCTCCTACAACTTCTACGACTCTTGAATATAACAACTTGTCATCATCATCAATAGTCAAGGCTCATTATACAGGGTGACTTTGAAAACATTGGCAATATTTCAAACTAAGAACCTACTCATAATTTGCAGTCCCTTCCACATAATTAAATAAAAATCTATTGATTTGATGAAACTGAGAAAAATCATAAAGTATCACTCTGATTTTTGAGATCTGTTTAGGCAGAGCATTTTTTGATACTTAAATATTATTTGTAAATTTTAGAAGATCTTAAACTGTAATTTATTAGTCTAATTTGAAGCAATAATCATTCTCAAGTGTTTAATATGATATTTGTCGGTTACTTCAAGTGATATTTCATAACAATTGATTTTCATAATAATATTTGGAAGGGACATCAATCATGAGTAGTTTCTTAGTTTAAAATATTGCCAATGTTTTCAAAGTCACCCTGTATATTGCTGAACATAGGTGTCCTCATTGATTTTTGAAGTGACTGGTTACACCTAGCGACCTTTCAAAGTGGTTAACAATCTTGCTAGTCGTCACTAGCCAAGGACGTCTCCTTCACTGCGTTTCCGTTAAAGGATCTTATTTCAAGAGCTTTTCTGCCTAGCGGCTATCAGCTATTCGTGCTGTGTCCTGTCCACTGCCTATAAGTCTTTGAACTAAACTGGCACCTAGACAAGTGGTATAAGCTAACGCTAACGAACCGACATATTGTATTGAAATGTCATGCATATTATTGTAGGTGTTTGACACTTTATTTAAAGCGAATATTAAGCTACGCACGTTGGTTTATATGTGATAGGATCCTGTAAAGTCCGTTTTTCTTTGCTTGACTTATTTGTATGCCACTATGGCTGATCACAGCATGTACCTTTTTGACCTTATCTGTAATAACACTATATTTACCTTTGTTTCACAAATTAAATTGATTTGATTTGATTTGACAAATATTGTAAACAATATTGACCTTTTTTCATTTTAAAGTAAGACTCACAACCTGCATAGGTGTTATACTGAGCTACTACATCGCTAAATACTGAGATATTTGATATTTTTTATTAATTTTAATTCACTCATATCATTTTAGGGGCTATCTAAAGATAGTTGCGTCGTATCAAGAGGTCAAGAGAATGACGGAAGAGCGTATAGAATAGATAAAACTCCATCGACAAGAACTTAGCTTTTAAATTAGATGATGATGATAAAGATTGCTTACATTACTCGCCTTTATAAGAAATAACGGTTTAGACTGCTGGCTTACTGAATTTCATATCACCTTTCTGAAAGGATGATTTTGCCTACTTATGAATGTAACCGGTAAGTGAGCCTCGACTTGTCTTCAGGTGGCTAATTTAAAAGTCTAATAGGCACCGTATTATTTGTGTTGCATTACTGAAACGGCAGAACTCGAAGGAAAGCTACTAAGGGTTCGCGAACATAAAGATAATATTATCATATTTTACTGGGGTTAGGTGACTTAATGATTTATAGCGCCACAAGGTTCAAATTATTATTGAGACAAAGGAAGTGAAACATTTTTATGATTACCTTTTTTTAAATAGATGCTTTTTACTTTACCCGTTGCCCTGCATGGCCTAAAGGATTGTCTTGCAGAGAATGCTTATAGCACTAAGTCTACCTTGTGCAACATTGTTTGTGCAATCAATTCTTAAAAAGAAACCTAATTGCCTATAATTTATTGCCTCTAAGTCAAATTAATTAAGATTGAGCGCGTACTTTTGATCAAAGGTAGGTAAATATCTTTCACATGGCAAATAATGAATTAAGATCTAAAGTGTTTGCAATTTCCGCACCAAACTCCCCCACTACTCCGGTCTTTTGTATCGACAACCTTTAGTACGCCTCACAACTCAATCCAAGTACAGAGTTTAGTTGCTGTTTGACTTTCTACCTGATGTAAATACGGGTTTGACACGGAAAGCCTTTCTGAATTAGATTTAAGGCAAAACTTGGGTTCGTTGTGAAGTTAACCGAAAGAACTTCTTTTGAACTTGACGGAATTTTAAGGACTTGCCACAAGAAGTTAGTTAACTCTCACTGATTTAAGCCGCGCCGTTCGGATTGTTTCATGTTGAATAAGTGATACCCACAATTTGAGTAATCACACATTTTATAAAATAAAAAAATGATAATTTTAAAAAAGGTAGGCTTATGTACTAACATATTATAAAATTTTGTAAGTGCACGAAAGTCGCAATCGTATCTTACTGCAACCTTTCTTTTGTAGCCTAGCGTTATGTATTTACTTGTGTCTGTAAACTCGTAATATATTAATAATGTAGAAATATTTTTGATCTTCATACTAAAGCTCTCAAATCAAACGTAACACATTGCGTGTCGATCCTTTGTTCTACAATCATAGTCTGTGTCCTGCTTATTTTGTCCTAACCCTTTTCAAGAAGAATAGGCTCTTGTCATCTGCTCGGCTGGATTCTAGATTAAGCCTGTGATTATTTAAAAATATCCACTACCCCCTATCTAGACCCTAAGGCCCTGTTTCACCATTGACAAATAAGCACTAACTAAAGGATAATACAAATATGTAACGCCATTTCGCATCAAGTCTGTCCACTGACAGATCTTCTTCTTATCGTGTCGATGGTAATACGACTTAAATTTGTTGTGCCCAGTAATTGGCGACGCGGATTGCCTTGTCGTTTGCACACATGAGGTCTTCTAGCAAGCAAGAGGCAGGGCACGCCGGACAAGACAAAAGATGGGACATGTCTTGCGGAGTGAACCCGCAGACGCAGGACAGATTGGTTCCATTAGAGATTCCCCACCTGAACATGGAGTCCTTGCATCTACCCACTTGGGACCGGAGTCTGTTAAGGGACTTCCAAGTGGGCCATAGCAGTTTATGTCCTGGAGGGGGATGTTCGGAAGGAGGAACAAAGGGAGCAGGTGGTAAGGGCCCGTTCTCCCACAAGACAAGTCTTGCAGTAGAGGGGTCACGGTCAAGATAACTTTAGGGAACGTATTCAGACACATTAAATATTCTTAACAAAATCTCCTAAACTGTTAAGTTTAGCTAAGCTAGAATGTAAAGAATGCTTGTATTTTCGTTATAAATCTTTATCGGCTTATAATTTGAAAACCTGACACTTCACGAAGTTTTACCAAATTATATTTTTCCAAATTATAATTATATTTTATCAAAATTCAAAGGTTTCAGTCATGTCCGTCATTAAAAAAAATGCAGAGTGAGCCAGACCCCATAGTAAAAAACACCTTTGAATTATTTATTGATTTTAAGTAACTCAAGTAACTTAATAAATAAAACTTACTCAGATGGAGAGACAGCAAGTCTGTAGAGAGATATAATCGGAATATCAAAACTGTTTGTCATTTATTACCTAAGGAAACCTTCCAGGATTCATTACAAGTAGTCGTTAAATATAGAAAGTATCTCAATTGCATTACAACGCTTCCTTTATTTATTTATTTCAGGAGCACAAACAGCCTTAGAACTTCAAGATCAATGTGTGGCACGTAGTTCGCTGAATTATAAGTGGTTGTTACATTGACGCAGCTTCGAACCGACATACGAGATCTTACTTAATGTAATTTAATTAAAGAGAACATAATCTATGCACATTAAGCGGCGGTTATTTAACTTAACGACACGAATGGATTAGTAATGCTCTTAACTGCCACAGTGTACGTAGAGTACAGTAGAGAGCTGAATAAGCGGCTTATTTGGAATTACTTAGAATGTAACGCAAAAACTCCATACATAATCGGTTGTTTAACGATAGTCTTACGTTTAATGTAGCAGCAAAAATTTTCCGGTGTAGCGGTAAGTCAATAAAAATAATAGTAACCGTTTTAGTAAATAATACAAGTTGAGGAAAAAGAAATATAGAGATGTCTCAATGAGGGCTAACGCGTATGAATTCGCCGCTAGGAGTGCTTGTGTAGCGTGAGGTCTCCGAAATGTCAAATGTCACTGTTTGTGGGTTAGATGTGCGGGTTTATTTCTATTTAGATTAATGTTTCGAATATTTAGCAATAATTTCCATTATTTATGTCAAATACTAGTTACGGGTCAATGAATGAGAGTTTTTTTAAAGGGGGACTAAGAAAATAAATGTTAAATCTTTAATAACTTGTGTACTTACTCCTCTTTTCCTAACAAAGCTGGACTGCGGTATACCCGATGTATTGTAATATTAAAATTTAATGGCAAACTTGTTTTTTTATATCTCCATCATGACAATTTACACACCATAAAAACTATATTCTGGACCTCACGCGACAACATCTCAGTGTCTCAGTTCAAAAATAGAGCTTTAGTTTCAAATCATCATTCTGTTGCTGACAGTTGCTATATATTGCTTGACATGCGCATGTGAAGCTACTGATTTTATTATTTGCATTGTTGCAATTAGTTAGCGTTGCTATCACATTCATTTTCATTGTAACACCATTAATTCATATAACGGGACTTACAGTTGGCTAATTTATGATCTTGACGACTCAATTTTAATCGCAAGTAATTAGAGATCCTAATGGACTACATTTCAGTAATTAGTAATTCAAATACATATTTTTTACAATGATAATGAGTTTTAACGAGGAAAGTTTGTTTCTTTATTATGAAATTAGGTATAGAAACGGCCTAGATACACGATCCATGCCATAAAAAGTCCTTTACACGTTCCGAGACAGTGAACGCTTACAGGCGTAAAACATCTATTGAGACTGGAATAGTGTCCCGGAACGTGTTAACAAAGATTGGGTTTCCATCTCTACGGTCCGCAACCGGCTAACTAAAAGCACTTGGACATTATAAGTATAATATCAATCATTTTATAAATGTCTTGATTACGTTAGGCATGACACTGACAACAATTTTATCGATACATTACATAGATCTATCTATAAAGCATAATAACTTATAGTTTGTTCGTCCAATGCCAATAAAATAACAATTTTTTTTTCACGAGATGTCAATGCAAGTACATGAACTTAAAGTTTAAAGTCTTTAGTTTCGCTAACAATGTAAATCTTTACTACTACAGTAAAACCGCATTAGGATGATTCTGTCGGGCTCGGGACCGGGCCAAAACGCGTTTTAAGCGGGAAATCGTATTAAGCGGGGACGTACTATCGGGGTTCTACTTTAGTATTATCTTATAGAAGGAAGTAGGAACTTAGTTAGACAATAAGTGCTTGCACAATTAAGTAGTAGCAAGCTAAGCAGTAATGTCCAATAAGATCCCGAGGGAATGCGACACACGGCCACTTGGCACGACCGTTTCGGAGAAACCTCCCTTATACCAGACGACACGACCAGACTCTAGACCAACAACCCTATTTTGTATAACACGATGTCGCATTTTTAATCTAACAACTCACCTTCCCACTTACACTACACGCTTACACCAAGATCTCATTATTATATCCCGATTTGGCAACAATTTGGGACCTCTAAGTTACTAAAAAAAACTTTTACAAATCGATCCACAAATTTCTGAGATAATGAAGTAACATAGCCACAAAAAAGATACTATCGATTGATAACCTCCTTCTTTGAATTCGGTTAAAAAAGGTTGTGTGGTGATATATATTAACATCCTACTGCTGGACAAATGCCTTCAATTTACAAAATATGACTATGTAAATGTTCGCTGAGTGTAAAGGTCTTTCTAGATATTCAGTTGGGTGGAACCAATTAGAAGGAACAATGTCTCGTACGTATTTAAACATTTCTGCAACTAGGTACGTTACATTTTCGCAATTGTATACATTAAAATAATATAACAACAGCAGCATTATTTGCCAACAAACAAATGAGGACCATTATATTTGTTATTAACATTGTGAAATGAATTTAATTAATTTACTTTAAGTTTATATTAATTCCATTTTTAAAATCCCCTATCATCAATCCGTTTCCACAGCTAAATACAGACACATTTTTATAACGACCTGCATCCAGTGTGATCCTGGGTTTCACAAGGTATTTTTAAAAAGTATACCCCTGGTAGAATTTATGCATTGTAAACTGTGTTAGTTGCTCAAGGACACTACGTTGTACGTCAGCCTATATTATACTTTTTCATGACACAACTTGAGCAGTGAATAACTATCTAAATACCTACTCACTTTTTCCGGTTGCGATAAACCCCGCATGACCAATACTAACCTATTTCTTGTCATTACTAGATTAATTCAGCAGAAAACTATTACAGTTTTGTGAGGCAAAGTAGGATGCCTATTAGACTACATAACTGTATTCTTAAATAAATATCGCATTGTTTAAGCTTTCCGGGAGATTCTATCAATGTATGTGTGTCCTAACTTACTGTAACAATATTTGGGCTTATCTGGGGAATCTAAAACGCCCTTTGCGCGTACCCAACCCTTGCATCTCAGGGCATCTGGAGGGATGGCGACGACAAACGGCCGACATAAATAAGGGACTTACAGGGCCCGTAGCCTTATACGTATGAGGGATATATCGAGGCTACCTTGGATTTATTGGACTTTGGAAATAATGTGAAAAGGACTTTTACGTGTATTGTCTGTTCGTTCGGGGCCTCAATATTTGATATGAAAATATAATGTGCAAAAAAGTAAAAAGTGATACACCGACCTTTACAAATATAAGTACTATGAATAAATATAAATTCTAGAAACAAAATAATATAAGCTTGTTGTTCTACAATTCAGACTTTCAAAAAAAAAATTTACTTCGAAAATGTATAGTTACGCAATATTTTGATTACTTACCAGAATACATTGTAGGCTATCCAATTAAAGATACTGTTTTGAGATGAGAAAAAGCAGCTAAAACTGAAGTCCCTATTGTCAATGCCTCTTTTCAAAAAAGTAACTAATAATGTCTGCGGTGAATGGACCAAGTCCACACATCCGACATTTAAATAACTCTCTGCCTTGCTCTGCCAGAGAGTTATCACCATTCGTCATTCACACAGTCCGATCACCACAAACATTATCAGCTAAGAGGCATTGACAAAATGACTTGAGTTTCAGCTGTTTTTTCTCAGCACTAGCCCACATTATGTTGCTCCAAAGCAGTAGAAATACCTAAATTGGGATGTGCAAAGTTCGGCAAGCGGTCTATACAGGGTGTTATTGCAAGGGGGTGCCAAATTTTTGGATGTGAAAGGGACCATCAATATGAACAACTTTTACTATGGGATCATCGTTTAATTATTAATTTTATTTTCTGCCTCTCCATACATTATTGTCAATGTAGGTGACTGATTTTGTATAGGGAACCTGAAATATTATTTAAGATTTTGACCATGACCCCATAGTAAAAGTTGTTCATATTGACGGTTTCATTCACCTCTTAAAATTTGGCATCCCCTTGCAATAACACCCTGTATAAGAAATGAATGTTTAGTATTTCAATGAAAAGCTAGGTATGAGATTTGCCTCCATCGAAGTGATTGTTATATATTGCTATTTTACTTATAGCTATTTGGTAAAAACCATATAAGTCGCACGTACTTGTTTTGATAAATTACATGTGCTTATGTACAAGTTAGTTGAAGTAGGTAATTGTATTTACCACTACCGATAGTACGTACTACCAACGTTCTCCAGGGGTTAGCGAACATTTTTTGGTTTGTACTTACTACGCCTAGAATTTTAATAGACTTTATTCAATTTGTACTATTTTGATGGACAACAAAACTGGCTACTTGTGTTTATAAAAAATGTAAAAATATTTTCCTCTTACTGTTTTTAAACAACTGTCATAACTATCGGCATGTCACACAACAATGTCGCGATATTTTTATTTATTGTGTTTATTAATTTCCATCGATTGGACATTTTGTTACGATTATATTCCGGATCACAATTCGCCAAACCAACACAGAAAGCAATTACGTAAAATGGTTAGAAGTCAGAATTCTGGACCAGTGGGTAAACATTATGTTCACAAGAAACGTCAGGAATATGAAATGGTTGAAGATAAAGATCCCACGGCACTGATAGATGTTGCTAGTTTCATACAGAAGCCCGATGAATATGCTGTTGATGATAACTTAAATTACGAAACGGACGATAAGAGGTAAGTTTTTCGCTTGGACTAGCGTAAAATTAAATTGTGCAAAAATACCAGTTTCACAAATAACCGTGCTGTAAACATGACGTTCATTTTCACGAATGGCATTGATTGATATTGAGGCATTTTTAGGTATGTCAATGTTGACACTAGTCATAACAATAAGTGACACTTTTATAAAACTCTTAATTGACCCTGGTTGACCCGGAATACTTCGTTTCCCCCTGCCCCCCATAAAAACTTATATTTTAATAGTTATGCCGCTTTTAGAGACAAAAACTACATCATATCAAACTAAACAACACTAAAAACTGTCCAGTCATTCTTGATTAAAGAAAGGTGTCTCGAATTAAGCTAGTTTTTTCATTATGTTAATGAGTTTGTTGATATACTTACCCCATCATTTTACAAATCAGACCAGTAGTTCCTTAGATTACAGCGTTCAACAAACTAATCAGCTTTACAAAATTAACAGGTATGGATTCTAGTTAAAGCAGGTCTGAGCAAAAACTAGGTTATAGTTCTTCAAACCAAGATCACCTCGATTTTCAATCAACCTTACCTCGGCTGTACTTTCCTATCAGTATATTATACAGTTTATACTTACCTCCTTACTGCTAATAAATCGTGCCAAACTCGCAACAAAAATTTTTTTTGTTACAGAAAAATCAACCTCAAACAAGAAAAAGACTACCGTTCTTACCTTGAATATAACCCAGACGAATATGGGATTCAGAAAAACAACAAACAGCCGTATAGTTTGGATCCCAGCCTGGATAACTCCTTTAATTTTGGACCCAACCCGCTTTTGAAAGACGCGCTAAATCCGCAACATTTAAATTTAGATTTCCTGTCTTTACACGGCTTGAATAATGGGAAGGTTGCCCGGAATTCAGAGAACAAGCTGTTTCACGGAAGTTATATGCCTGAAGCAAACGATGTAAATAGTAAAAGGAAAGAAAAGAAATGGTAAGAAGATCTTAAAACAATAATAATAATAACATACGTCAAAAGTAGTTTAAGAATTAATCTTATTTTTTATGTTTTACAGCATTTTAAAACACATGAAGTTCCCGTTTTTTTCCCATAATAAAACCGGTACACCTAAATTGAAGAAAGATAAGAAAAGGAAAGCGTTTTGTTTCAATTGTTCTAGCAAAGACAAGAAGCCAGATAACGTACCGACCGTAAGTCATTAATTTTATGTCTATTTTAATTATCTTTGCGAACATTCGTGCGTTTTTCGCGCAGTCATGGTGCGAATAGATTAGTCATAATACTGTTGCACAATGTATTGCTGCATAATTTAGTTTACATTACCTTTATTCAACATTGGCTGCGATGAACAGAAAAAAGCACTTAAAAGCAAACTTGTGATTGCTATGGAAAAAAGTGGATTGTGTCAAGGCTACTGAAGGTTTTGTCATACTCACTGCTCTAGCAGCTGTCTAGTCAAACGCAGCCTGCAGTTCATGAATGAAGTTCAAAATTCATAACAAATGCACATTAATAATGGACTTCAAGTTAAAGAAAGCTAGGTTGCGAGTCTATTTCTTAACCCAACTGCAAATGTGAACTCTTTCAGAGTGATGTTTCCAACGAGGCACCCTCAAAAGAAAATCAGGATTCATTGACTAAGATGCTCCTGAACGTGCCTGGTGGATTGGATTTAAGCACACCAAAGTCTGAAATCTTAAGAGGCAAACGTGACGACGAATGGGCTGGCCAAAACGATAGAGAAAGACAAATAAAGGAATTAGATGAGATACAAAAAAAAGTTGATAATGTTGAAATTTTGCCATTGCCATTTCAAAGGCACGCTGATGGAAAAATCTGAAGAGTTATTTTTTTATAGCTGTAATTTTAATTATGTACTCTACAATTATTTTAGAAATAGATACGTATACCAAAAATTATTTTTTTTAAATTTATCACATATTCATAAGACCAGTGCTTATTGGGCCTAGGTCGCCAAAAACGTGACCACGCGTTCTCGCCTAATTGGCACCCTGTGCTCCGGAGGCGAAGTCTTAATGAAGCGGTTTACCTATTAGTAGTTAGGTGGTTGGGTACTTATAGGAAATTAGCTTATTGGCCGCATTAGTCACTCGCATCGCGGACACACTCGGCCACACGTTTTTAAAAGTATTTTATAAATAGTGGCAGCCACTAAGTCACTATAGGTCACGTTTTGTGGCCGCGTTTAGTGGCTTGACCTGAGCCACTTGTGGTCGTGTCGGTGGTTACTCAATGTGCGCTTGCTTTTGGTTTTCATACGCATTTTATATGCGTTACATTAAAATATTTTTACGAGATCCCGGAATAATTTGACGAAGGTGTTCGTTCCGACAGAAATGAGAAATTGTCAGCAATCTCACGGGTTGAAATAGATTGCTCTCCTACATCACGCTTGTCAAATGGATATACCAATTATCTACAAGTTCTGTATAACAGAGAATTTTACGTGAGCTTTATTTTATCGTATCTGTTTGCTTGTCGAAAAAAAAAATTACACAAAAAAGATTTCGTCTGATTACCTTAAAAATTAAAATACAATTTAATATATTGATATTATGACAAGAGTAGCGCTTGGGGCACGTTTTAATAAATTTGTACACCAGTAATATCTACTTTTTGATGAGCCAGAAAAAAATGCACTCGTGATTCGACACAATGTTAAGAATTAATTAAAAATTATTTGCAGTATGCTATAAATTTATTTCAATACATATTTAATAAGATACACTTTACTAGGCTACTTAAGTACCACTGAAATGGTTGATTTTTACTTCACTAAATACATTCAGCTTGTTGATTAAAAGCTACGAACGTAACAAGCTATTACAATCATTTCTTATTTATAAAATAATATACCACTCTGAACACCAGGAAAGCAGTTGCGTCGTGTGTACGAATTAGTTTAGCGTTAGATCTTACTACAACCGTTTTAATAAAATTTTAAATCTGAAATTCTAGTCCCAGCCGCTAAACATACCTTTTCTAATGTGTACGGTCCATCTAAAAAGAATTGTGTATTTGTTAATAGATCTTTAACAAGATCAAAATCACTCAGTGAGAACTGAATAATTTTACTCATACATACCGATTTCATACCATGAAGAAGCAGGAATGCCACATTCTAATCTGGCTGACGTTATAGCTTCTCTAATCGCAAACGGCACTGCTATAGCCAAGCATATTGGTGGCTCTCCAACAGCTGTAAGTAAGAAAAATATTTAGTATAAAAACCACCTTCAGAAATCAAACTAAGAGCCATTTAGATGAAACAAATTTATAGAGTCGGTGCATGATGAGCGTAGACCATTGCTGTCGGTTAGGCTTGATATTGTGCATCGACGTCAAATAAATGTGTTTCTTCTAAACTTTTCAGTCAACTTTTTAAGGCGGCTTAATTTTTTTAAAACACAGAAGCAACCCAGTTAAATTTTGAGTGTTAAATTACCTTTAGAACCAAAAATAATAGGACTACTGTATGATTTCTTTCGAAAATAAACCCTTAAGTCTTGAGGTATGTCCCTGGCTTGTGGGACATAGTAATTCCATGTTCGGTCGGTTAATAACTCTCCAGTGTTTGTGTTATATTCTAATCTTTCTGATAACCAGTACCCAAGGCCCATTATAAACGCTCCTTCAACCTAAAAATATCGATTAGCAAATAGATTAGAAATAATCTTCAGTGTTACTTTCATCATAACAGATTTTATTAATTATTACAGAATTTCATAAAAAATACTAACTTGCCCAACATCAATTTCAGGGCTAACGCTTTGTCCAACATCTTGAATTATGTCTACCCTCAATACTTCTCGCTCTCCTGTCAGTATATCTACTTCTACTTCTGCTAATGCAATCCCGAATATGTTATATTTCAATTTGTCTTCAGATTTATTAACGAATCCATTTATTTTCAAATCGACGTTCATTTCAAATGCTTTTTGTATTAATTGTCCCCAAGTGTAATCACCGATCAGCTGTTGTCGGACAGGTTGCAATCGTTTTAGTAGCTCTGCACAACATTTTTGAACTCCTATGATAGTAGTTTGGGTAGTGCAACTTCCACCAGAAACGTCAGCATTTGGTGCAACGATCGTGCTATTCGGCTTAATCTGTATCTTATCAAGTGGAATTTTAAGCAAGTAGGCACAGGTTTGAACGGCTTTTGTATTTACACCTTGACCCATTTCAACACCACCGGTTGTTAAAATAACAGTGCCATCGCCATGAAAAACTGACAATGTTACATTAACATAACGTAAAATCTCAGCAGGCCATTTTAACAATGAAAAACGTAGCCCCCTTTTCTTCCACCTGTTTTCAGCGTTAAACTTCAGTGTTGCTACTAGCCGAGTATGAAAGTTGGCGTTTACTTTAATTTTGCTTACAATGTCTGAAATGTCATCAGAAAGCGATTTATCTACATTTGCCAAACGAACTTCAAGGGGATCCAATGACACGGCGTAGGACAAATGTTCCATTATGAGTTCTGCCGTCGCCACTGCTTCAAAGTTTCCTGATAAATAAAGGAAATAAATTGAAATATAATAATAATCATATGAATTATGTAATGGTATATAATTTTCTGGTCATTTTATCAATTAGTATGTGTACCTGGTGCCCTAAACCATGAATTTTTTGCAGTATCGGTAATTACGTCAAAGTTTTTATAATTCCACCGCGATGGATTATAGCAATTATTAAATGAATTTACAGCCAACGTGTTCAGCTTTTCATTAACCATATGTCCATGGTCTTCGTACGTATTCAAGTTTACATATTGAATGGTTCCTTTTGAGTCAACCGCCACCTAAAACATTATTAGTGTCACATCACAAAATATTTTTTCATAGTTCTACACACTGCATATTACTCAGCTAGCACATAATGGAAACATGACATTGATAAGTATTCCTTTCAAATAATTAGGAAACCTTTTACACAAAACAGATTTGCTTTTTTAATAACATCGTATTTGTTTGTTTTGAGGAAACAGCTGTACTTGCTAGTTATTTGGAGTATAATTGAAGTCAAAAGCAAAATGTAGGTAGTTCTGTACTAAACTTACTTCGTAATTAGAAGAGCATGGAAACCTTTTGCCCAAAGCTCTGTTATTTCCCGTCAAAGGCATGATCAATCGGCAAGGCCTGTTTAATTTGAATGAAACGAGGCTGCAAGCAACGGCAGGTAATGTGTTTCGCGATATTTTAAACCCAAAAGCACCTCCTAACCGCCGCACATGGACATCTACTCTAAAAATTTACATAGTCAGATTAAAACAAACAAAAAAACTGAAGAAGTAGTACCTTTGTGCATTAGAATTGCCATAAAAATATTTTTAAAACTTATTGCTAAATAATAGTTACCATTTCAAAATTGGCATTAACTAAACAAGTTTTTAAAGTAATTGTCACTTTCCTCTTGGTACATTTTCTTTTACACCACAGGCTATGAAAGTCTCGTGTTTGAATTAGATTTCACAAAAATATTGCAGAACAATGGGGGTACCCTAAAATATTATTGTCAAAAAGGCCACTGATTTACATGTCTCAATCATTTGTGAGCTTAAAAAATGTAACAAGTGTTGGAAAAGTTATTATTTCAGAAATTGGCATGATAAATATTATGCCAATTTCTGTTTCGTCGTCGCTCATTAAATAATGAGCGAAGACGAAATTTTCAAAACAATATTAAAAGTGAGGGTATCTCGAAGATGGTGAGAATTTTGCTTTGTAAAATTTTTTGTCATTTAGTAGGCCATAACTTGACCTATTTGCCGTTACAGGATTATCCTTCGCTTTTGGGACACCCTGTATACATATACATATTTATCAGTTAAAGTTCTAACGTAGAATTCTTTTTGCTTTTACTTAATTTGTTATTTATCAATACCTGTTTTGATCGATATTTAACGATCTCGCTATCATCAACTGTGGCGCATCCATCCATTGCGTTGTAGTATGAACTTCTAAGCCTTCTTCAGTTGGTCGTGTAATACATACTAAAGTTTCCATCGTAAAGTAAGCCTGCCCACGGATTGTATAATTTGCTTTTATAATCTTTTTCACATCATTTCCATTGTCCGTCGCATCTATTTCCTGATATAAATTAACTCGTTTTGGATCATTTTGGGCTATTTTTACATCAATAACTGGTTTTACAACATTTGTATATTTGACAACAACCAATTTGGCAATTTCGTTAGCTATATGTTTCTTTTCAGCTACGATCACTCCTATTGGTTGGTTGAAGTATTTTATTTCTCCACTAGAGAAAACTTCTTCATTTTTTCCTCCATAGGGATCTTCAACTGAAGTAAATGAGTTTAATCCCGGTATATCTTTAGCAGAATAAAATGCTATCGCTCCTGTTTGTTTCTATAATAAAAAGAGTAGGTATGTAGTTAAAGTGATCTTCGCCTTTTTTACAAAGTCATTGTTAACATAATATTTACAAACCAATGCAAAAGTAGCGTCTATAGAATCTATTTTTCCAGTAGGCACGGTGCTCAATACGAGAGAGGCATATACTTCATGCGGATAAGTAGTACGATCTTCTGTATATTTTGCTTCGCCTGCACACTGAATCTGAAAAGAAAAAAATATTTTGGCTTTTTATTTATTTGATTTCTTAAAGTATTAGAACGTGCCAGTAGTCGTGCTCGTGAAAATGTAATTTTTGTATTCCTGGAGTTAAAGTTGACTTACCAATGCCTCGATTTTGGGTATAGGCTGAGTCAGTGGATACTCAGACGGATCAGTGTCATACAATTGTCTGGCCTGTGACACCGGCCTTGTTTCGTGCAATTTTATTGCACCTGAACTAAACCGGGGGTTTATGATGCCAGCAGGACACAGAGACAGCAAACTCTGTAAAAAATATACTAAGTAGGAATTCAACGCTCACGATATCATTTATTTTTTTCAATTTTTGTAATCGTTTATTAGATGTAGAGCGAGGTCTTCATGCCTATAATAGGTAGGTATACCGTGAAATGGAGACGTCGCCTGCGTGGCAAAGGGGTGCGGGGGGTGAGCGTGGTAAGTGAGCGGCGCGGGTGGGTGTTTCCGCGCCGCCCACACCCCTCGCGCGACCCGCTTTAGACTCCCTCCACGCCCCTGTGCCCCGTAGGCGAAGTCTCAATAAAGCGGTTTACCTATAGCCAGCGTAAGTGTTAAAATTTCTCGCACCTCGTGTCATCTTTTGTTTAATGTGACGACCGTGCTAGTAGTACTAGTATTAAAACTTAATACTATGACATTACCTTGTAAAATAATGCTAGCGCCAACTGTTTGCGGTACGCCACTGAAGGCTCTCCGGGCATTTCTTCTACTTTCAATTCAGAGTCTAATATTTTTAAAGCTGATTGCAATGTTTCATTGAGAAACAAGTTTTTTTTACATAAATATACTTCTGTAGATTTGGCTCTTGTAAATGATGCTGATAGACCACCAAAAACTATCCTTGTGTCTTTAACTTTATTATTTGAGTTATTGCACTTATAAAGAAACCCAGCATTAACCGTTGCGTGTGCATTTTGAGCTCGAGGAGTGATCTAAATGATAGAAAATATTGGAAATTATGAACTCATTTACAGATATTGATATCAACATAAATTGACGAAATAAAAATTTACCTTATATGTAATAATTTTATTTTCATCATTAAAAGGTGGCAACCGCACATTGTAAATTACTTTTCCTTTCATATCTGTGTTTAAAAACTGTTGCATACTCATAACTTGCACTTTTTTCTGACTGTACACTGAAAAATATAGGATTGTTCATATGGGGGTAGGTGCTCATTATTTTGCCATCGTCTACAAGTTAAAGATTGGATAAATATTCTTACTTATTGTTACTTGAGCGCCAACCGTTTCTAACAGTAGGTATATATCCGATGGAAACTCATTATGTGTGTGTTTTATCATCAAATTACCTCCAATAGTGCCCAGCTGAAAAAAAAAGACAAATCAATTAATATATGCTAATGACAAACTAATCACCATTGGGTATTTTAATTTAAATTAGTACACGTGCATCTTACTTAGCAGATAATTTTACCTGCTTTGTTTAAAACAATGTCAACAAAATAGGATAAATAGAAAATACACAAAAAACTTACATTGCGAACTGCTATGTTAGCCACCAACTGAAGATGATCGCAGAGAATCTTAAGATACTCGAAATATTCCTGCTGTGAGACCACCTCAAATATATTTATGAGTTCAGTGAGCGTCGCACCAGCACCGATCACTAAATTTTGGTCTATTGTATATCCTTTTAGTTCTTTTACATCGCTGATATCAATCAGCAGACGAGGATATTCTTGTATTGGATAGGCACCTATAATCAAAATTATTGACGTTTAAGGTAATTATTATGTGTGAACCGCAGTTTACTTATTTAAAACTTACCTTTAGCAGTGTTTCCAGCCACCAGCATGTATGAATCGTTTCCTTTTTTCTTAAGAATTTCAAAAATATCTTTGACATAATAAACCCTATACCAATATTTTCCGTCTTCAAGGATTATTTCTTGTACATCCACTTCAAACATATCGTCATGCGATATTACAAACCAATCTCCCTTATCACATTTTGATAAGCAATTTTCACTTTTTTTCTTGCAAATATGGAGATCTTCGATGTCATTTATATTTTGAGACTTTGGCGCGTCTTTGGCAAAAGTCTTGAAAGCTTCTAAAATCGGCCGGTACCCAGTACATCTACATAAGTTACTGGCAAATGATTTCTCTATTTCGAGCATCGTAATATCCGGCTTACTTGCTAGAAGACTGTAAAAAAAAACATAAATTCCAAATAATGGCGCACTGGTTTTTTGAAGAATATGGAACCTACTCAATAAGATGATCATTCATACCTGTACATTGACATTACCCATCCCGGGGAACAGTAGCCACATTGCGTACCATTGTGCTTTGCCAAAACTTTCTGTATTGGATGATATCCATCTAGCCTGTTGCCCACTTTTTCGATTGTTGTTATATCCCAGTTGTGGCATGATAGAATTGTCACCATGCACTACAAAATTATGAACCTTTTTAAATTAGTCTGGCTGCTTGAGTTCTGTTGTCCACGTGGATATTTCATGATATCGATGGGTTTAGAATGTTTTAGGGTTCCGTAGCCGAATGGCAAAAAACGGAACCCTTATAGTTTCGTCAAGTCTGTCGGTCTGTCCGACCGTATGTCACAGCCACTTTATTCTAAAACTATTAGCATTATACAGTTGAAACTTGATAGGTACATGTAACCGCTTTACGATTTTCGTAGAAAAAATAAAAAATAATGATAATTAAGGGGCAAATAAAAAATAATGATATTTACATGAAACTAAAACCTAAAAAATTTTTTGTGGTCAAACCTATGCGTGTGTGGTGTCTATGAATAGGTCTTTTAAAATGACATAGAGGTTTCCAAAACCATTTTTCTAAAAGTGGCACGTTTGAGGGATAGGCGCTTCCAAAGTCGTAAAATAGGCGTCCCCCATCTAACTAACTTCTGAACTAAGCGAGTGTAAATTTTGAAAAAAATACACAACGTAGATCTAAATAAATTCTTTCAACAAAAATTTTTTTGAGCAAAATCGAACTATTACTTTTTGAGATATAACACATCTTCAACAAGTTATGTTTGCGGTCAACAAAATATTGTGGTATTTTGGCTAAGTGGAAGTAAAGTCCCTAATTTAGTTAAAGTTGGCACGGAACTCTCAGGCCGAGTCCGACTCGCACTCGGCCGATTTTTTGAAACTCTCGCACCTAACCTAACCTAACCACAAACTGCGCACAGCGGGACTCGAACCAGCATCTTTCTGACTTACCAGGCCAACTACTCTTCCAATTGAGCTACCGTGCTCGACAGCACAGGACAGTTCGGACCGACGTCAGACCGCGTGAAATTCTTGGTCTCTTATGGCTATGTCATTGCGTGTCATTGCGGTTGGACCGACAGCACGGTAGCTGAATTGGAAGAGTAGTTGGCCTGGTAAGCCAGAAAGATTCGAGTCCCGCCCATGCGAAATTTTTGGTTTCTTAATTCATGATATTGAGTTCAAACTCTCGCAAGATAAAGGTAAGCCAGAAAGATGCTGGTTCGAGTGCCGCCCGTGCGAAATTTTTGGTTTCTTAATTCATGATATTTAAAAGTTTAGTGCAATCTTTTACAGCGTGTGGTCTGTAATAGGAGTAAGAATTTTAAATAAATAATTCTACAGATTAAACGTATTTAACTTGGTAAAAGTGCTCCAAAATGCTTGACCTCCACAGTTTATTAATCCAAAGTTTTAATCTCTAATCACTTTATATCAAAAATGACAATGTCAAGTGCTATGACTGGACACATTTATTTGCAATACATTGCTGGTTCGATGTATTTTGTTAAAATTATAACAAATTTAAAACCATTTAGAATTTGATTACTGGTTACTAAAAGGGCATAAATTTTAAATTTTTGCTCCTATTAAAGGCCGCACCCTGTATATTATCTACATATTCGTCCCTGTTACAAGCACTTCTACGAGCAGTTATACAGGGTGTGGTCTGTAATAGGAGCAAAAAATTAAAATATAAGCCCTTTAGGTAAACAGTAATCAATTCTATATGGTTTTAATTTATTATAATGAAAAATAAATTTATTGATATTTTCTAACAAAATAAATCGAACCAGCAATGTATTGCAAACAAATGTGTCCAGTCATAGAACTTGACATTTGTCATTTACTACAACGACTTGGCGATTTTGATATACTAGGGATTATAACTTTGTATTACTATATCTCCGAGTTAAAGCATTTTAGAGCACTATGACCAGGTCAGGGTAACTACGTATACTCTGTGGAATCATTGATTAAAATTTTTGCTCCTATTACAGGCCACACGCTGTATACTAAAAAATATCGTCACGTGGCTTGAAGAGCTATACTAATGCGATGAAAACCCGTATTATATTGAACTTCTATTACTACCGTAGTGAACTGAGTGTCGTCGTATTTGCGACACATTTTTTGCTTGGCATAGCTTCTCTAATGCAACAAATTCACTGTAAAAAAAATTGGTTGCCTGTAAAGTCGGTATACGGGCGAAGGTTTTACGTGACAACGACTTTTGATGTCTGTCTCTCTCGCTCTTTGGCGGGCTAACCATGCCCGAGTGGAAGGGACGCGTGCCTCTCACTCGCTCTCATTGTGAGCGCATAACGTGAGCGGAGCGTAACGCAGTTTCTTGAAGTGTCACCCGGCAAACCAATTTATAAGACGTTGTCACGTCAAAAACGCCGACACAAACGTGACCAAAAGATAAATACTGAGTCATTTTCATTGTTTTATTTTACTACTGTTTACTTCAAGGCTATCTGTTTGAATGCTGATGCTTGCAATTATTTTTTATTACTAATACTAATTTTAATATTTAATGTGCGAATGTAATAATGTGCGAAGATTGCAATCTCTTTCATTTGTCCTACTTTACTTTTAAAATGCACATAGAATTTGTTTGTTATCGTGTCGTCACGTTTGTTTAATATATCACTGTTACTTTATTAGATTATTGTACTGTAAAGGTGGGTTTAGACCAAACGAACAAAGAACTAGAGCTAGAACAAAAACATTATTTCTTGATCTTTTATTGTTAACGAAAGCTCGATTAGATAGATAGAACAACGAACGTATGCCCTGAGTCTATTTACATAAGAAGAATGTAAGGAAGTGGGGATAGAATGAGCATTCGCTCGTCTAAAGTAAATGGGCCTTAAGATATATACAGACAATCACCTGCAAGCAATGTTTTGACAGAAAGTTACATTAATTTATATTTTTCAACAATGCGGTCTGCCTATGTGCTTGACACGGCGCCGCTATGATGAAACTATGGGATTGTATGGAGCAAGCCGCATGCGGCCATGACACCACGCTCAAAAAAGGGTTCCGTACTTCCATAGTTCTATCAAAGTCGAGCGGCTCCGCATGCGTTAAGCCACTTAGGCTGTCCGTATTGCTGGAAAGTCTACCGTAATGACGTCATGTCAGGGACTTTTATTCATTTTGAAATTCGTTTACCGAGTTGACGGCTTCTGGCACACCATTAACATCTTTGACAGCGCTGACGATGCAGGCTCCGCATCCCGCCTCCAGACACATGTATTTAGTGCCACGCAGATTCACTCTGTTGCGTAGATACTCCAATAATGTCATATTGGAGTCCACGTCATTGCCAACTGTCAGATAAAAATGTTTTGATGTACTCAGGGGTTTATTATTATATAGGCTCCAGAACAACCTCAGGACCAGTGTCCCGGACCTCTAGAAGGCTTACATGAGGCCGAAGCCTTTTGAAAACATTAGCATAAAAGGTGATTATCCCTGTATGCACTATACAAGTACACCCAAGAAAATCGGATCAGTATGAACTAGTTCCTGTTGTGACTATGTTCTTATAAATAAATTCTTCAGCCTTTAATTACTAGTTTTAGATTAATTAATGTAATATTTAAAAATCTTACCCGAAAACTGCTTTCCGTTTATTTTGAACTTTATTCGGTCCATGACTTACTTCGGCCAGTTTAGGAACCTTACTGGCTGTAAAAATACCGTCCATGTTTCGTAAATACTAGTCTTGAGCGATCAAGCATTTCTTAATATCGAGTTCCGTATAGTAGAATAAATAATATTTACACGATAAAAGATAACTTTTGTGACGATTCATAAAGTTAAACATAATTATAATTATGCAGTTTTATTTATTTAAACGCATGTTTTAAACTACTACTTACGTTTTCATAATGAAAGACAGTTTCAATCAAAGGAACCCTGCGTACAATTATCTTAATTTAAATTAATAACATTTAGACTGTATAGAATAACTGTTTGCACATATGGTTTTAAAATTGTGCGTTGACGTTTTGAGCCTGATATATGTACTATTTATAACTTACTGTCAAGGTTGCATTTGAATATTGGGCTATTGAGCGAGCACTTTATTGATTGCGAGTTGGCTAAATATTTTTTTTTTCAATTTGTTTTTCCTTTTAATATTCTGTTGTTTTGTTGCTTGGCAGTATTTGTTGAACACATGTTTATGATAATTCGTACTATTGTATTTCTATATGTAAGGACCTGTAAGAAGTTTATGAGTTAACTATACTTTCTCAAGACTCGTCGATTTCAAGATAGTGAAACAATGATGATGTAATGTGATGTAACCTAAAGTTTACTATCAACACGTTTTATTACAAAACAACGTATTATGCATTTTTATGCAGTATTTAGGTTTTGTAGCCGAATGACAATCAAGTGAGTCTGTATGTCTGTCACACAGGCAATTTATTCCATAGAGAAAGAAAAAATCTTTATGATTTATTCTGAAACTATTAGCATTTTTTAAACTTGGAAGGTAGATGTTTCCTATTACCGCTTTAGATTTTTTATACATTTTTTTTAAATAATGTCATTAAAGAGGGGCTTTCATAAATGAAACTTTGCTAAACGCTCAAAGCTATGCGTGCAGTCAGTAACATTGAGGTTTAAAAAAACATTATTTTTAAAAGTCAAATATTTGAAAGAAAACGCTCCAAAATATTAAAATGGGCGTCCCTCGCAAATATTACTTTATCTTACCTACAAACACTTTGAAAAACAAAGTTCAGTTTAAAGTTTTGCGTGATTCCGACTCCCATTTGGCCGGATTTTCTCTTTTTATCATCATTGCATAAAAGCGACTTCGGTTTTGAAATTAAGATCTCTTGGGTACTTGTTATTTTAACTTCTAATCCTACTATAAAAAATATTTTTCAAAATTTTATTTTACCACTTAGCCAGCGTGATTTAAATACGTACCCAAATTGCTGTTTCCTACTACTAAACGTCTGGAGCTAAAACGCGGACAGATAGAGACATGGTGAAACTATAAAGGCTACTTGTAGGACAACGAAATCCTAAAAGTATTACATACGACTCTTTGAATTAAATTACCTATAGATTCACTATAATATTTTCTATTCTGATTCTCGCTGCAACGTATTTTGTATCAATCAACCGCAATGTGGCGGTGTAATATACCTTTTTTGAATTGGTACTGATATTATCATTGCGTTATGGGTAAGCAACTAAGAGCAAAAGACAACATGACTTGCCTGCTTTGCTTGTTTTCAGTAAATCTGCATTTTAATTGTTATCTAGTGGGGTAAAATAGAACATCAAATGCATAAATAAATATCAATTTATTAAAATAATATTTTTAAGAAAAAAACTCAATGTGCATAATATTGATCTCCTCACAATAACTGGGTACAATGATTAAGAACTAAATAATTTTAATTATATTTAAATTGTTCGATCTTGGTTTCAGCAGACATACATATTCTTTCTCGCGTAAACGGTCCATCTGTCAATAAAGAAAGGTTACCTTATAATTATTGATGGACAATATTTAGATCTAATCTTATTCTTATCTTATCTATTATATTCTTGTCAGTTTAAAAATTACGGAACAATTAAGAACTCAGCATAGAACTAAAAGAGTAGTTCTGATAGTTTTATGCTACAGCTTATGAGCTTAGAAACTATTTTTTTTTACTTTATATTTAAAAATTCTACAATAAATATAGTACAAAGTCAAGCCTGCGAATCAATTAACTTTTGTTGATAAAAGTTGCTGCCTTACCAATTTCAAGCCATTTTTTATCTGTTTCGTTTGATGCTGTGACACCATTTAAAGCATCTTTTCGAGCCGATGCTATAGTTTCTAGTAATGCAAAGGCAACAGCAACTGCCAAGCACGCGGGGGGCTCACCGACAGCTAGAAAAGATATAGTGGAAATAAGTCAGTACTAGAAATAAATCACTCCCTTATATTTTTCTATAACACAACAAATTAATACAACTCTTTAGAGCCTTTATTAATATGAATGATATACTTTTTTATAAACTAGCGCCAGACAACACACCAACTGTCTTGGTTTCGAAGTTGGGAATTTTCTTCATTGTATAATGAATAACAGACAACGATTAACGTCTTCTATAAATACTTAAATATAAAAAAAATATCACATGCACATTTTCCCTTTGTAGGATTTGATACCCGAGACCGCTAGCATGGTATTCAGGAGCACAAAACACTGCATCAAACGTCACCTCAAACCAAAGCACTTTTACCTTTAGTTCCAAAAATTTTGTCTGTACTATACGAATTCTTCCTCAAATATACCCTGAAATCTTGGGGAATATCTCTCGCTTGTGGCACGTGATAATTCCAAGTGCGGTCTGATAAGATTTCTCCAGTTATTGGGTCGTACACTATGTGTTCTGATGTCCAGTATCCAAGGCCCATTATGAAGGCACCTTCAATCTGAGTTAAGGAATAGATTCGAACAATAACTTAAACATAAAACACTTTGAAAAAATACTAATAAATAAATCTACTGATTTGTTAGGATAGAACCTTTATTTAGAGAAATTAGATGATCGATCTATCATTTATAATAAAAAACATGATTAATGGAGTAGTCATTCATTAAAAAGATATTTAATAAAACATTTTGATTTCTCCTTACCTGTCCAATATCTACTTCAGGATTCACAGTCCTTCCCACGTCTTCTAATAGATCGACTCTCTTTACTTCATGTTCTCCGGTCAGTATATCAACGCACACTTCGACAGTGCATACACCATAAATGTTATATTCCTGTGCATCATTCATACCCACAAACCCATGTCCTACTAAGCTTATGTCCTGATCGTAAGCACTTTTGATAATTTCTTCCCATGTAGCACCAGGCATGGCTTCTTTTACTGGTGCTAATCTATTTAACAAATCTTGACACGCATTTTGTACTCCAATGCCAACATTTTGGGAGGCAATACTACCTCCAGTGATGAATGCATTAGGTCCAGATATTGTGTTATTTCCCTTGATTTTAATTTTCTCAACTGGTACTCCTAGACAATATGCTGCAATCTGAATTGCTTTGGTGTTTATTCCTTGACCCATTTCTATTCCACCGTGTGTCATAGAAATGGTTCCATCACCATGATATACTGAAACGATGACATCGAGTCTTTGGCCTCCCAATGGAGCCCATCTCATAAAAGCAATTCTTAGACCACATTTCTTCCATCTATTTTCGCTATTGTATTTCTTTATTGCAGCTCTCCTTTCCAGGAAATCGGATTTAGTTTTCAATGTTTCGTACATTTCAATGATATCGTTGTATTTTGTTTTGTCCACATTCGCAAGTCGGACTTCGACGGGATCAAGATCTAGTTCGTAAGAAATACGTTCCAACAAAATTTCAGCCATAGCTATAGCTTCTAATGTGCCTGGAAATGAATACTTCATTAAGCATAATATCAGGGTTTGTCTGTTTCCTTGCAATCACTCCTCCACCAATCCGCACTGAGCCAGCGGGGTGGAGGTAGTGGTGGTGGTTATTTCAGATAAGGCCTTTGACTGGCAGTGGGATGTTACAGGCTAGATTTACTTTTTTATGCAATATAAATAAATAATGACAGCAATATTATTAAGTAGGATAAAATTATTTTTTTAATAGTAATTTACTCACCTGGTGCTCTGCACCATGTGTTACTATGGGTATCTGTGACAACGTTGTATCCTACGAAATTCCATCGGGTGCTGTCATAAAGATTGTTATACAGATCAACGCCGAGTAGCACTAGTGTTTCGTTGATTTTGTATCCATTATCTTCATATAGCTTATAATCCACGTATTGAATAACTCCGGAATCATTGAGACTCACCTGTGGAATATAACCAAATAGGTAACAAGATTTATTACTCCTATAACTTGTGCATGTCATTTTAGCTTTGATCATTTTCGTCATGGATTACACCATAATTCTCTGTCTCTGTCTGTTTTTTTTATGTTGACAAAAACAGAATGATAAAGTTTAATCCCAAACTAAGGTGATTCTGACATGCGCTAAGTTTAGAGGGCCTAACAATTGCAGTGAAATAAGTAGGTAGGAACTTTAGGAAAACGGTGAATTTTTTGACGCAGCTCTTTAAAATAAACATAGTTTTTATTCCATTTTACTTATGAGTGTGTTTATTATGATCCAACCTCATAACTACAGGAACACGGCAGCCTCTTTCCTACAGCTCGCATATTAGTTGTAAGCGCCTGTATGAATCTGACTGGTCGGTTCAACTTCCACGCGGCGAGAGTGCATGCTATTGCAACTTGTGTGGCGCGAGATATTTTTATACCATAAGCACCTCCAAGCCTCCGAACGTATACGTCTATGCTGTAAATAAATGATATGCTTAATAAATGTTAAACTCTGTAGACTATACTTGACAAATGCCTTAAGGCCGACCATGAATATAAGTTACCACTAATCTACACTAAGCCCGCATGGTGAAAAATGGCACATGGTCATACCACCTGCACCTAAAGTAAGAGCTTTGTCTTGCAGTGGGATGTTTAGTAATGAATGTTTCCATATAGATTTAATTTCATTAGGCCTACATCACTTTAGTATTAACGCTATATAACCATGTTATTTAGTATCTATGTATCACTATTTAAGTTTTTACCTATAGTGAAAATAAAGGATTACTAATCTAAACTAGAGCATTTGATAGCAATCAGCACTTACCAATTGGAATCAATATTTAAAGCTCGAGATATCATGATTTGGGTTCCGTCCGTCCACTGCGTAGCACTATGCACTTCCACGCCATCCTCACTAGGACGAGTCACACAAACCAAAGTCTCCATTGAATAATGATACTGAGTGTAAATGGTATTCTCGCCTTTCACTGTCTTTGTAATTTCTGTCCCTTTGTTAGTTGCCTCGGATGCCGAATACTGCGTTAGTCTACTTTCATCACTTTTAGCTACTTTAACATCCAACACTGGTGTTCTTACGTTTTTGTAAGTTACGTGAACCATTTTAGCAGCTTTGTCAGCTAAATGCCTACTGTCAGCAACTATTATACCTAATGGTTGATTGTAATATTGAACGGCACCGTTACATAATATTTCCTCGTCGGCAGAATAAAGTACACTTTCAGCTGGTGTAAAGGAGTTAAGTCCAGGGATATCTTTGGCTGTGTAAAATGCTATGACGCCTTCCGTATTCTGGAATTTAGATTTTATATCAATAAAATGTTATTCGTAATAATTGTTATACATTCCACGTCATCACTTATCATCAGGTAAAATCGTGGTCAAGTTTCTGGGCTATTTATATATTTTTTTTAAACTTTAATATCATTCTTACCAGAGCTTCGGTAGCATCAATACTAACTATAGTACCAGTGCCCACTGTAGTCAATACAAATGAAGCAAACACTTCGTGAGGAAACGCTGGCAAGTCTTCCGTGTATGGCGCTTCAGCTGCACATTGGATCTGAAAATAATATGATTGAACGTCACAATCAAATCAGGAAGAGAGGTATTCAGAATAATATAAAGTGCAATCATGTTCATTGATACTAGCGATAATAAGTGAGATACGATTGTTTTAAAATCTCTCCACAGAATATATAATAGTACTACATCTCTCTCAACTTACATATTAAAAAAGTTAAATACAACACCTCTCTGTGGACTTGGCTGATGGTGGGAGATTAGCCGCTATTATTGAAATCGGTGGGAGAGTATTATTTTTGTGTCGCATAAATCACAAGGTAGCCTATAAATCATTACCTATGATTATTTATTTATTACGCCAGCATACATACCAAGCCCTCAACTTTCTGCAGTGGCTGCGTGAGGGGCCAAACTGCCGGATTAGTATCAAAAATCTGCCGGCCATCCGACACCGGCCGCGAATCGTGTATTTTACCCGCTCCTGATTGAAACTTGCTGCTCAATATCGTACTTGGACAGAATGAGAGTAGAGCCTGCAAATGTGGATCGTAATCATTGAAGAAACATTCAAAGAAAAAGACACATTTTAGCTGTGGTACACCACACAAATATGGTAAAATACAGGACCAGAATTATTTAATTTGGTTTTACAATATTTTTAACACTTACAGTGTCATATTTTATTCTTAAAAGATGAAATATGAAACCAAAAATTGCGCACGGGCGGGATTCGAACCAGCATCTTTCTGGCTATCCGGGCCAACTGCTCTTCCAATTGATTGATTGATTATTTAATTTTCTTCGTTGCCTACTTTATATTACGGTTTGATTACATCATTTGTATACAATGACGTCAATACCTCCTTTTATTACATTTTTGCAGTTATCTGCGTTACACATTCCTTTGTCTTGAAATTAATTAGTTCCGGTGTCTTCATTATCATTAATACACATAAAATCAAAAGAATGTTAACATGCATTTATTGTTCATTTTATGCAATATACTATTATTACTTAGTAAACTAAAGATCAAAACGCAGATGTTAGATATGGTAGTACGAATAAGCACATTAAGCCTTTTTAGGTTTTCGGCTACTCGTGCTTTGGGACTGAACACAGACAAACGCTGAAGAAGAGACCACAAGCTTAAAAAAAGAATAATCAAATTCAAGAGTTACCTTGTAAAACAAAGATAGAGCTAACTGTTTCCTATAAGCAGCCGACGGTTCTGGCGGATTATCAACAGCCGTGAGTTCTTCGTTTAAAATTTTTAGAGCGCCTTGCAGAACTTCGTTGGTAAAGATCTTCTTTCCGAAAATATATTTTTCAGTTAATGTAGCTCTGGAGTAAGGAGGCTTAAGACCGCTGAATACTATTCGAGACTGCCTCACTGTGTTGTCTGAAGACCGGATTCGGAAGAGAAAACCAGAATTGACAATGGCGTGTGCATTTTGGGCTCGCGGCATTATCTGAAAATATTTCATTTATCTCGTATAAGTAGCTGTTTGAACACTTTTTTGCAAGTTTAGCGTCTATAAAATAAAAGGTTTCTATAAAAGATAAAAACATCAGACCAAAAACCCGGATCAGTTTTTGTGTGATTGAATTCAGCAGATTTTTCGCGAATTCTTTTCATATTTAACTTATGTAGATGTACTTTACATCTATTTTTAATGAAAACAGTTTGCTTTAGTCCACCATTTTGTAATTCTTACTACGCAATTTTGTTTGAGTGCATATACCTTATGCACTCAAAATTGCGTGGTTATTTTGGAGATATACTTCAATACATATTGACCAATCACTAAACCCATCTTCATAATATATCTCTAGCTGGTCAAGAGTGCGTGTCCAAGCTATTGAACTCTGCGGCCGCATTCGGACTATCCGCATCAGTTAAAGCCATCTCGTTCACCCACGCTTTTATTCTAGCACGAGTGACAGGGATAGTTAGAGTTGGATTCTGGATGCCTATTAAAGTAGAGGCTCCGTTATCTGACTTTATGAGCCGCTACAGGCTGACACGGCTCATTCGGGCGGCCTTAAACGTGCCCTCTGAAGCACGAAATTATGTTTCTTATTGGACAATCAGGTTTCAAACCAGCAATAACCCACCCAAACTAGAACCACTAACCAGATTGGAGGCACTAAGGTTCGTTGAACACCAAAATGTGGTTCAAAAACGAGTAAATATCGTAAAACAGTTAACATGTAATTAGTGGTAATGCGTTACTGTTCCTACATGTGTAAGTAATTAAAAAACCTTTAATCGGATAACATGACTAACATCAGGAAACTTAAATCCTGTCGGAATCCAAAATGCACTTCAAGGGTCTGATTCACCAGTAGCAAATAAGCCATATCCAACGTATTATTCAAATGAAACGTCATTTCGTATGAAGTATTGAACAGTTAAAGCTAGCCAGAACTTATAAGGACATTGTAAAACAGGCAAAGGAAGCAACAATAAAATAATATAAATGTGAAACGTTAATTGTCTATTGGTTATTTGAAATTGAAATTGAAAGTGTCTTATTTTATTTCTTGTTTAAACTTGCAATCAATGCATTTACGTCATACTTATAACTTGCATTAATTACCTTAAAATTCAAATTTTATATGCTTAATTTTACAACTTTTGTCCAAAGTTAGGTATATCTTTTTTATTCATATATTTCTCAGATTAGATACTTACTTTGTAACTGCGCACTTTACATTCTTGACTCATAGGAGGCAGTAAGACGTTCAGTATAACACTACCTTTCATGTTTGTTTTCAAAAATTCTTGCATTGAAACAGTTTTCTTTAAACCTTTGCGCGGACCTGAAAAATGAAGTTAACATCATGTACCTACCCGACAGTAATAACATTAATTACCTCTTATGTAATTTGTTCAGAAAGTAAGCTAAAATATTGAACGGCAAAGAATTAATAAGCACATACAGATCGTCAACTGAGCGCCGACTGTTTCAAAGAGGACGAAGAGATCCGAAGAAAATCCGTTGTTTTTATGTTTTATCATCAAATTGCCAGCAATTGTTCCAATCTGAAAAGGGTGTTTTGTAATAAATGCCCATTTCCACGTTTAGGTTAACCTACAGGTATCTTCAAGTGAATGTTCAGCAGTGGACGTCCTTTTGCTGATAATGAAAATCATGGAGGTATTCCCTTATATTATTATTAGAATATAAGAGATCTGTAGATTCCAAAATTCCAAATTTCTACTTTATATTCCAAAATAAGTGGGTTTGCAGTAGACGTCCTTTGCTGATAATAGTAAAAGTTAATACGATTTTATTACAGTTTAGAATTTAGGTATAATATGTTCGATTGATCCAAAGACTGATTCCTGATTTAAAGTCACAGCTCTACAAAGCTTAAGCATTAAGTTGCTCTTTAAAACGTAACTAAGCGATAAAAGTTTTATTTTGGTTTTTCCACAAATTTGTTTAAAAAACACCATTAAAATACATAAATGCTTACATTTCTAACAGCAATATGAGCTACTAGTTGGAGATGATCGTAGAACTCCTGCATGTATGGGAAGTCTTCATCCTCGCTGGTTTGTTTTAATATTTCTAAAAGCTCTGTTAGGGTAGTCCCTGCATTGACCACTAAGTTCTGATCTTTTACTGATCCTCTCAATTCCGATACGCCCGTTATGTCTATCAATGTAGATGGTAATTCTTCGACAGGATAAACCCCTGAAAACGGTTACAAATAAAACATAAAAAAAATTATAACTTTAATTAGTAAGTAACTCGTATCATTAGACTAATTCATCATAAAGGGTTTGCGCCTACACCACATTTTGCACGCATCGAACATTTACGTCACCACATTTACTGTGCTACAAATCACCTTCATCACATAGGAATCACAGCTGTCGCTTGACACCGCTTTAGGAAAATCGACATCAACGTTTGACGACGACAATTTGTCAATGATAATGAGAAAGAAGACGTTTTCTGGTGCAACCGTTTTATCAAGATGCTTTAACTCTCCTGAAATTTCGGTTTCCTCTGTATTTTTTTAATCAGTGAATGTATATATTGTATCATATAGGGTATTATTCAATTTCTGCAATAAACTCAACGTTAAATTCAATATTGCCTTGAATTTTTGGCAATATGTGCAGGTGTGCGGTGCCACTGAGACATATAATGACGCGCAGTAGATGCTGATAACATAATGTAAACAAGTTAATTTACGGCAGGTATTCATCCATTTAAGAACAAAGTAGGTATTAAATAAATATCTGCAAATTGTGTTCGAATCAACAAAGTAAAACTCAAATATGCAGTATTTTTAAAGACGAGCATAAATTGCAAATGGTCAATAGACAATAGACATCTAAGATTGTTGTTTTTCTTTTGTACTTGGTTGTCGTAAGCATCTTACAAAACTTAAATATTTAAACTAACTTTAAACTTTATT
This sequence comes from Pyrausta aurata, assembly GCA_963584085.1. NCBI lineage: Eukaryota > Metazoa > Arthropoda > Insecta > Lepidoptera > Crambidae > Pyrausta > Pyrausta aurata. Next base: position 7,374,693 of record OY757266.1, on the reverse strand, counting down.
TTCGATCTTCCATTTTCTTCTTACCTCTAGCTGTATTCCCTGCTACCAACATGTATGAATCAAGTCCTCGTTTATCGAAGACATCAAATATATCTTGAACAGTGGAAACTCTATACCACCATTTGCCATCTTTCAATTCAATTTCTAGTATATTTGGGTAATCATCTTTGGTAATGAGGCACCAATCATCTTCGTCATTACATTTTTTCACGCAAGGCGAGCATTTCTTTTTACATCTAGAAATGTCTTCGATATCAGATATATTAATTCGTTTTGGTGCATCTTGTGCAAATTTCTTAAAGGCTTCCAGAATGGGCCGGTATCCAGTACAGCGACAAATATTGCTTCCAAATGACTGCTCAATTTCTTTCATCGTAAGGTTCTTTTTGCTTTGCAGTAGGCTGTTGGAAATTAAAAGCATTTTTTGAAAAAAGTTAAAATATTGTAAGACATTTATCTAGTCTATAGTTTTATTATCACTCAGTAAACAGTCTAAAGATATCTAATTGTGAAATTGACATACAGTCTGTTGTTGGCGACAAATAAATTAACCGTTCATTGCACCTGTTTGTTTTTTGATTGCTTTTACATTTAGAACATTTCTGTATGCAAGTGGAATGATCTGCTTAGATAAAGAAACTTCAGTGTAAATAAAGAGCCTTGCAAGGTCAGTGCTGCTCAATAACTTTTGTAATTGGAGTATCATTGCAAGGGAGAAAATACTTTGCTCTTACAATAACTAATGCAATCTTACTTGTTAATGATGTAGCACAATATGAAATTCATCCAGATAATGAACATAACCAGTACTTATTATAAAATAGAGTCGAGGGTACTCAATATTATGTTCTTGGGCCGTTATAACCTTATTACACCAAAACTCGGTCGGTCAGATTTCTCGGTACACATTTTTAGTGAGAGCTTTTGTTTGGTCACTTCTGGCGGTCGCGAAAGTACCTGTATGACCAGTAATAAGTTCACTCATGCAAGCACAAAATGCATCTACTTTCACTTAAATGATCGCAGCAGCATGCATTCTTTCGAGAGATGGTCGAATGTGTATTTTTTAACGGAGCAGTGTTTGTAACGCATATTTACACGCACAGGGCGGTAATGTGCCCCTATTTTCAGAATTGCAACTGATCAATGCTATTCATCAAGAATATCCTCTAAATATTATCATGCAATTTCCATGTAACCGCTATTATTACGACGGAGAATTGCTTATCGCGTCCCGCCATCAACTGTTTTGCTGCTTTAAATGCCTAAGGCAAAGTCACTGATACATTCATAATAATAATACAATTTGCGTCAGACAGAACACTAATTGTCTTGGTGTTACAAATACCAGACAATGTTTATAACCACTCTATTCAGTGTTTATAACGGGGGCGTCTCCCATAGATATAAATTGTAAGGTATAAATTGTTTATGCTCATCACACAAACATGGCAATCCCGGGATCCCATTGATCGCCGGGATTCGAACCCGCGACCAATGGATTCGTAGTCTGGAGCGCTAACCACTATACACCAGACGTGTCGTTGAGATTACCTGTAAAATGCCATGACCCATCCCGGCGTGCAATACCCACACTGGCTGCCGTTGTGTTCTGCGAGGGTCTTCTGTATGGGGTGGTAGCCATCGTGGCGGTTCCCAACCTTCTCTATCGTGGTGATCTCCCAGTTGTAACACGAGGTTATTGACACCAGACACTGTTACAAAAAAATATATTTTATTACGGGTTGATGTTACTCATGACGTGATGACGATTGGATGGTGAGAAAGGTTTTTTGTGTTTTTATAGTTTGGGCCAAATAAATATGCTTAATAATATTTATTTGAGCTCTTAATGTAATAAATGTATTCCTTATCGCCTTGACTATTTATTTGAGGCCCCTTTAAATGTCGGTAACACATATTTTACAATATAATTATAGATATTTGTATGTTTGCTTCTCGGTAGATACTGGAAATTCATTATTGCGTAGGATTAAAACGACTTTAAAATTCAAATAAATTATACAGCTGCGGGGAAATTAAAACTTTTTACGATTGTCTTATTATTATTCAATGAAAATAAAAGAAACCTAATTAAAATGATAATTCAAAGATCCAATGAGCTACTACCTCAAGTCAACAGTGTTTAGTTGTAGGTATTCTTACGTTTTTTGTAAAGTGTACGTGTCAAAAAAAGGGTAACTGACACTGCTTATAAGGACTTGTTTTTTGTAAAATGATAATTGAATAAGCCCTATGCGGCTTGATACATCTTACATCAATTTTGATCGCTTGCCTTGCAAATATTGTTAATCCCTTCGCCAATCCGCACTGAGCCCGCGTGGTGGAATATGGCTCATAATACTTGAGGTGAGGTACTTTCCCAGCAGTGGGATGTTTACAGGCTAAGCTTAAAACCTTTTTATACTTACAGCATTAACAGACTCGGGCTCAGAGTCCGGAGTCTTGACAACATTGACGATGCAGGCTCCGCAGCCACCCTCACGACACATGTACTTGGTACCACGTAGCTCTAGATACTCCCTCAGATAGTCCAAGAGAGTCACATGGGAGCTCACTTCGCAGCCCACTGCGGAAAATGAGGTTATATAAAATCAATAGAATGTAGTTAAAATAAGAAACACGATCGATGATTATCTTAGGAAACTGGAATCTTATGAAGAGAATTAGTACGAAGAAGACACAGTTACGTATAACTTATGACTGAGATTTTAATTTATGTTAGTTCTGCATATAAATTTATATGTTTGAATATAGGTTGAAGCATATCTATCCACCCGTAACGGGTACAGCACCATATCACCTCGAGGCGTACAGTATTCTTTGTATGAAACTCCATACTTCAACACACATCTATCAACTTCGTAGCGTAATCACCACGGATCGAAATTAACTCGGATAGTGGCGCATGCGTTGGTACTCGCTTACGTCGAGTCGCCCGATGTTCATCAACTATCCGTCCACCCTGTCAAACGTGCTGTCATTCAAGAAGAACTGTCTTGTAGTTGTAGTTAACGCGATTCGAGGCAAGGCGTTTGCTATATATATTCTTTGTATCCGTGCTGATCCCATTACGTACCATGCTTCCGAGTGGTTGACGCTTCCTTGATAACAATACGGTGCTGTTCTTGTTCTGTCTTGAATTGGTCTGAAGGGCTTGGCTAGCGCCAAGCCCTTCAGACAATCGCAAGTTAATCAGTTCTTGGCGCGTATAGGTACTTTTTTCTTGTTAAAGAAACTAATTTGTATTTAGGTCTCTGACAGAGATGAGTCAGTCACCTCATTTCTAGCCTAGCAGGTTGTACTTTTTTGTACATACTGGCTTCTAAATCTTTATCCGGTTACTTAGCAGTCTAGTCTCTATACCGTTAGTCAAGTAAAGAATTTATATTATTTCGACTAAGTGCGGTCCCGCGACTTTGTCTATGAAAATATGATATGAGATGAGATGACGCTTTTTAAAGTAGAAATCTAAAGTGACGTAAGTAAGTCATCTCTTTTTCCATAACATAATTTCTTGAATAACAACTTTTTCTGTAAGGCCTAATCTCTTCCTATGCTAAAATCACGAAAATTGGTTCAGTCGTTTTGAAATAAATACAGGCAACATACTAACACTTCCATATTTGTGATATATTTCAAACTGTTTCATGAAAATATTAAGCCATTCTGAGAGGAATAAAGTAAGTTTTAAAATATTTAGTACGTTTAAAAAACTGAAAACGTATTTCTTTTACGTTAAGAAGGTTTATCATTCCCTTATCTGACCCAAAATGCTTGTTAATTACGTGTACATAAATTATCGTCTTCACCTTTAGCTAAGCCTAAAAAAACAAAGAACTTTTAAAAGACAACAAACAAACAGTCACATTGTTTGGAAACAGTTGGATAAATAGATAGTTCAAACATTATTCTAAATTCTAACGTTCAAGTGTTAATAATTCAAACTGCGTAAGTAAAACGTTGCCATTATGATTTTGTTAGTTATTTACTGAAAAGTTTAAATTACTTGAAATAGATTAATCTACACTAATATTATAAAGAGGAAAACTTTGTTTGTTTGTTTGTTTGATTGTAATGAATAGGCTCATAAACTACTGGACCGATTTTGAAAATTCTTTCACCATTCGAAAGCTACATTATCCACGAGTAATATAGGATATATTTAATGTTGAACAAAAATAGGGTTCCGTACGATATTAGGGTTTTTCGGACACAAGGTGTAAAAAATCAACCAAAACAGTTACTTATTTTGCGTACCCTGCCTAAACTATTAAAGATAGAACCATAAAATGTTCTAAGTAATTGTAGATCTTATAAATATCTACAAAAAAGTCCGCGACATACTATACCTATCTATGTCGGGTGAGGCACAAGAACCATTTTTTTTATTGAAAAATCTTGATTATTTTTTGGACTACATTTAAACGCGTTTATTTTACTCATGCTATTAATCCTTATCAAAATTAATTATTTCATCACTAAGTACAGTTAATGTAAATAATATTTGGTCTGTAAATGATTAAAATTGGACGTTTGGTTCTGAAGTTATAGCGAAATTAAAATACATATTACGATTTCTGCTGCACGGCCGGCCCGTTGCGAAGTAGGCTTTACCAAGGCCCGGTGAGCGTGTGGGAGGGGGAGTTTAGATCTATGAGTAAGGTACCCGCGCGGCGCGATTTTCAGTAAAAATTTCTTTCGCACTCACGATAAACAAATCCCTGGGCCAAACATTCAAATTAGTAGGAATTTATTTACGAAAAGAATGTTTTACGCATGGGGTCGGGGTTCCCGAGCATCAGTATATTTTGTTACCAGAAAATAATGTAACGTCAAATGTTGTGTATAGAGAAGCTCTACAATAATAGCTTAAGTTTTCTATCCTAAAACAACGGGTTGCACTCCGGGACTTAACAACTAACACCCACAGAAAGAAAATCTGTTCAGCCTGCGGATAGTGACTGCTTCGTCGAAGTTAGTGTCGGTGTCTGTGAATTGACATGGGAATCATTTGTTTGCTGACCGTGTCTTTCCTGGGTAGGCTTTTTGCAGCGGTAACCGACATCCACGCGTGCGGAGCCGCGGGCGACCGCTAGTTAATAATAAGTTTAAAATGTGACGAAGATACGGTTCCGTAGATAGCGCAATTTATATATTATATTTTGCACTAGCTAAGACATTAGATTTCTGTAAATAAAGAAAATCAATTAATCTTTAATATGAAACGTATTTAGGAAACACAGTTAAGAAAAGGTCATTCCTAACAATTACTTTAGTTCTTTTAACCATCTCGAAAAGAAAACATCGTAAATATTTTGCCTTCTCAGTAGAATCAAATAGACGAGCCGTATTTTTTTTAATCCCCAAACGACAAAGTTAAATAAAATTTATAATACACCTAAAAATTGCAATAGCCGGGCTCATCAAAGCCTTAATTATTTCTTATAATTAATAAACAAAGGTATGTTATAAGATAATAACATCGCGTACCTTGCCACAATGTTCAAAATTATAAAAACAAAAACTACGCACCGTAACACTTGACTCCGTTCACCGAAAAAGTTATCCTGTCCATGACTGAATGATTCCACCGTGTGTCAGTGACTGCCTCATATTAGTTTCCTCAGACTGATACCAACACACGAATTATGGAGAACATACGGATACATAATGTGTCCGCGCGCGTCCAACGCGTCGGATAGATACCTACGCTCATAGGGAAAACAAAAAAATACTATCGAACACAGAACCTCTTACTTATGAAATTCAACAAATTCTCATACAAATGTATGCATAACACTTTGAAGAAATATTTTCATGTTGCTATAAGTCATGAAAATTTGTAAAATGATTTAGAGGATTGAAAAATATTGATTACTTAAGTTCCATCAAATCATTCATTAAAATTAAGTTTGATAAAAACACAGAGCACTGCATTAATTAGTTCCCAGGTCTTTAACTATTTATTAAATTTGGTTGGTTATAAAAATGGTTTCCTAAACTTATGCATGATATGATATTTTGTGCATGAAAATTCTAGTAATTAACTCCCAGGAATGCTGAGAGTATTTTCACACCATTTTCTAACTGTGTGTTTTCAAAGGGGTGTACCATTTTTGAGAGTTTGTTTAATAATATTACCTTTAATTTACTTCTGCACCTTACATAACAAGCCCTACAACATAGTTGGCTTGCTTTTTTGTCATGAGTAATTGCGAAATATTATTCACTAGCGGCTAAAAAATACTTTGAACAAAAATTTTACGAGATCGAACTAGTATAGTTTTTGAGATATAGCACATTTTCAACAACCGCAAACATAACTTTGTTCTTCATACAAACACTATGAAAAACAATGTTATAAGTATTTGCTGTCAACAAAAAAAATACTATTTTGGCTAAGTTTCCACTAAGTAAGTGGATCCCTTATTTAATTAAAGTTGGAACGGAACCCTCAGTGCGCGACTCCGACTCGCACTTAGCTGGTTTTTATTCAATTTTATGTACATATATTAACTCTATATAAAATTACTTCAACATACCTGATACCAAGTCGTAATTCTTATTTGACTTTGCATACTGGCTCCATTGACTTGAGCGAGCCAAAAAATTCATACATTTTGGTCGCGCATCAATTGAACATTTGTATACTTAGATAAAATTGTTCTGAGTATTGTTTGAAAAATTTGCATTGTTCCAGAAAACTTCATTCAAAACATCCATTTCAAAGCTCGTTATGAAAATAATCTTTTCGTTCGCCAGTTTTTCATATATTGTGCTTTTTAGGGTTCCGTAGCCGAATGGCAAAAAACGGAACCCTTATAGTTTCGTCAAGTCTGTCTGTCTGTCTGTCTGTCTGTCTGTCTGTCTGTCTGTCTGTCTGTCTGTCTGTCTGTCTGTCTGTCTGTCCGTCCGTATGTCACAGCCACTTTATTCTGAAACTATAAGCATCACATAGCTGAAACTTGGTAGGTAGGTGTATTATGTTTACCGCTTTCCGATTCAGATACAAAAAGTTAGAAAAAATAATATTTAAGGGGGGGCTCCCATACATGAAACTAAAACCTAAAAATTTTTTTTTACTCAAACCTATGCGTGTGGTGTGTCTATGGATAGGTCTTTTAAAATGATGTTGAGGTTTCTAAAACCATTTTTTCTAAAAGTGTAAGGTTTGAGATATAGCCTATAGCTTCCAAAGTGGTTAAATGGGCGTCCCCCCCCCCCATCTAACTTTTGAACTAAGATAGTTAAAATTTTGAAAAAAATATATAATGTAGATCTCAACAAAAACTTGCAACGAAAATTGGTTTGAAGGAGATCGAACCAGTAGTTTTTGAGATATTGCACATTTTTATCAACCGCAAATAAAACTTTGTCTTTCATACAAACACTATGAAAAACAAAGTTATTTTTGCTGTCGCAATATATTGTGATGTTTTCGTTAAGTGACAGTAAGTGGACCCTGAATTTAGTTAAGGGTGGCACGGAACCCTCAGTGCGCGGGTCCGACACGCACTTAACCGGTTTTTCTGATCAGTTTCAATGAGATTATTTATTGTAAGATTTCTAGATGCAGTTGTAAGTGTTCGAAACGCAGCTTAAAAATAATTTAACGCTTCCATGACGTAAATCGGAAAAAATAAGAAACATATTGCAAAATAATATAACTTTGCAATTCGATTTAAACCAATTAATATTTCAAGTATTGTCTCGTATTCAAAAGAATCGCAAAATATATAATATATAATAAATCGATAAATACATTGTTACGTTTTTTTTACTTTTTTTCTCGCAAATACGCAGTATGTAAGCTAAGTACTGAAGGGCTAATATGAAAAACGAAAGCCGTCATTAAGATTATCGTTTTTCGGATCCGAATCATTTTTAGTATGGAATCCATACTATGAAATGCTTCGGATCCGCAAATCGATTATCGTATTGACGGACTTCGTATTTCGTAGTAGGCCTACAGACGCGAGCGCAAAGTACGCCTGATAACCTGGGTATATTTATTTTTGGATAGCAAAAGCTCTGACTGTTACCTTTTATCCAGGCGCTTAGTTAAAAACTATTTGTTTTTTACAAGCAATAAAAGACTAGGTCACAACTTTGCCTAAAATAAATCTGCAGCTTGAAATTGACTTAAGCAGAACACATAAATATTAAACTATAAAAATAAACCTATTTAAATAATTATCTCTTTTCACAACTCAATAGTGAAAATGATAAATAGAAGTAAGTACGTATTTCTTTGTAAGTATTGCTACTTACAAAAATTAAAATGTTGATGGTAACATAACATGTGGTAAACAGAGGGATAATAGTTAAAGTTAACAAAAATAACTCAATTTAAATGTTAATCTGTAACCTTAGTTTAATATTGTCAGTTAATTAGGTAGGTAGAATATATTTTTTTTACAAAATTTTGTATTGTCTTTAGTTAAGTACCTACAGCATGCATCTCATTAGCATTTTGTAATTGTTTCATTTACGGTAAAGAAGACGTAACAAACCTTACTAATTACATTTTGAAAAACACTCCTCTAAAGAAGAGATTATTTTACATTTATCACATTCAGGCGCAGTTACGTTAGAAGTAACAGTGTACGATGCACACTTATTTTTAATTTTGTTTATGCCCGATATTAAGCTTAAAATTAGAACTTACAACACGTCATACTGACCAGAGCAAAATGGCTATTTGTAATCTATTGTTATTGACCTGAACCCGCCTACAACAAAATGTCAGGCACTGAGCACAAACCACATAGCCTCACCTTACAATTACTGACAATAAGCGCCTTCGAATTGATAGTTAAGACACTACTTACAAGTGACTCACTGCCTCGGATTAGTATGAACTTTGCGAGAAACGTAAAGTTATAATAAGAGCTGTGATTTAACTGTTTCAATCCTCACTTGCTTAATCCTTTGAATCTAGTTCGTTTGCTTGCCACTTTCTTAACACCACTGATGGTATCTAAAATCTATTTTTAGCTATGAAAATTGAAAATAATTATAGTTAGTAGATTCATTATACGTAACTTTAAACCTAACACAATTTTAAAATACTGTAGCTACTTACAGTATACAGGGTGTAAAAAAGTACACGTTACTTTCAAGGGGGTGGTTATAAATCGAGAATAGAATACAGGAAAAAACATAATAAAAATCTTGAAATAATTTGTATTTTTCTTCAAATATTGTTATTATTTTTTTCTGTGTTCCAAATTCGATTGACAACCACCTCCTTGAATTTGTCTCGTACTTCTTTTAAATCCTGTTTAAACCTAGGACAATTTTTAAAAACACTGCAGTTGCTAATACCACCCTTATTTATCGGTTCTCATACTACGAGTAAGATGCTTTTTTATTTTTCCAAAGCAACCAATCCTAAAAGGCTTAACGCCGGTCCTTACTGGACCTTTAACCAGACCTTGATATTTGATATATCGGGAAACCATTGTTCTAACTGACATTATGATTACAATAAATTAGGTCACGTTTCTTATTTTATTATTTCCATGATATCAGAATTAACTTCCTAGTAATGTTTGACGATTACGTTTTTAGCTTTTTATGGAGCAATTACTAATATGTATACGTTTCGGCAAAGTCAACAACAATAAATATAAAAAAAATATTTTTAAAAAAAAATATGAACCAATGCTTTAATATAGGTAGGCCTGGCATTTCTTTAATTTATTTAATATAATTCTAATCGTTATTTTTATTAGTTGAGTAGGTAAAGAGACTAAAGTATAAAAGCAATTTAAATGCAAAACTTTCTTGTTATTGGCTGATAGCACTTATCTCTACAGTGACACAGTTGCAATACAAACGCATAATTAATAAGTAAATTTATCATACATTTTTTCTTTTTCATGTTTTTCGAAATACTTGTAGTTTTATGGTTCTATAAATTGTATTTATAGTCTAAGTTTATGGTTCCAAACGAAATAATACAAGTAGAATTTTCTTTCATTCGTGTTTCCAATGTCCAATCTCAAGATCCGATCTTGTCCAGGGGGATTTGTGAACAAAAGTCTGATATAATAAGATATTGATAAGTAAGAAAATAAACCTTCACTGAATGCACACTAACCAATTTATTTTCTAGGCCTCTTGTAATATCCTAATATGTTTTCATTTTGAAAAATATTTTTTTATTTTTCGGGCTCTGAAAAATGGCTTAAATATCAATAGAATGCATAAGTAAATTACGCCAGCATTGATAATGTTTCGATAGCTTGGTGGGTTCTGAACTCGGAAATCCCGGGTGTCAGGTTCGAATCTAAGTGTATCCGATTTTTTATTATTTTACTTTGGTACTTGTTAGTGTTTCAAACTTTTTTCATCTAGATATTAAATTTTTATGCAATGATCCGTGAGCGTCAGAATCGCCGGTCAATAGTCGTATTTAACTTTGTAACTGTGTCTAAAGATTGCTTATGAATTGCTTATATTTGCTTAGCATGATGGCAGAATTGCTTTGCCAATTTTTAAGAAAAATATATACAAATATATACAAACTATGGCACACTTAACATCGTGCCCGGCGTGCCCCAACACCTGCACGCCAGCGGATTTAATGAAATGCAGTCGATCCGCAATACAAGTGGCTGAATTCTGGGCTGCTACGTTGTAATTTATCCATTATAATTCCTCCATATGGGTTTCCATCGACACGCTAAGAAGAAGAAGAAGAAAAATATAAACCAAATTGTTATTATTTTTTTAATTTTAAACGACGGCTGATAAAAAAAGTTGAGGCTCGAAATTGAGCGGTTAAATTTAATTTTTATTTAATTAGGGTTTTAAATAAAAGTAGAGAAAAATATAAGTGCATTAATATAAAAATGTGTAGGTCGTTTCTCAAGGCTTAAATTTTTGAACTAATTTTGTAGCAGAAAATAAATGACGGTTACATCCTAAGCATGATCTTATGTGAGTTCTTACAAAATAAACTTAAGTTACTCGGTTAGAGAAGCTTTGCATATATTTTGATAGGATTACAAGATAAGAAGCGACGAAATCTCTGTTTATCTTAAGCTTAATTTCCGACTACAGGTTTTTCGTCCTAGCTAGACTGAATTTTGTTATCTACTATTTGATCTAACATTACATATAGCATTCTGAACAATTTACTCATATTACAATGTGGAGAATTTTTTATTACTTTTCTCGTATCAATACTATAGGCAGATTGACCGCAAAACTGAGACAAATGACTTCATTTTTCTCGCCTTCATTTTAATTTCCCTCCCTAACCTAACCACTACACCCTACGTGTCGTCAAATCAATGTATTCCACATTATTCTTATGAATTTAACAACCTTTCTTTCACCTTTTTAATTTATGCAAATAAGAGTACTAAATTGGGAGGGAAAAACGATAAAAAATAAGTTAAAACATCTCAGTGTTTTAGTTTTCAAAAAGTTAACCGTACTTATGTCACCAGGCAGTGCATTTCGTTAGTGAATTTTCATCTGAAAATGTTTTACTTATAACAAGCAATATCGAAAGGGATACTGAATTAAACTGTGTGTCAATGAATCATACTTTTAATAGTACTACTGTTTTTTCTCACGTAACAAAAGTAAAATTGTATCGACCTTTAACAAAAGAGTTTGAATTGTTATAAATCATGCAACAAAAGCTATTGCGATATTTGTTATTTCAGGCAACAATTAAGTAAGTAGTAAAGTACATACAATAATAATGCCCTAAAGACTAACATACATACATTTCCAATGTAAACATGGGTTTCAAATTAATAAAGTATAAGTTTGTGATGTATTAAATTAAAAAAACCGGCCAAGTGCGAGTCGGACTCGCGCACTGAGGGTTCCGTGCCAACTTTAACTGGATTGAAGTTTCTTACTTCCGCTTAGCCAAAATACCACAATATACTGTTTTTTGGTTAAAGTTGTGTATGGGAGCCCCCCTTTGAAATATTATTTTATTTTATTTTTTCTATGAGAACCGTAAAGCGACTAACCGAATTCATCTACCTACCAAGTTTCAACTGTGTAATGCTAATAGTTTTAGAATAAAGTGTCTGTGACATACGAACGGACAGACAGACAGACAGATAGACTTGACGAAACTATATGGGTTCCGTTTTTTGATATTCGGCTACGGAACCCTAAAAACTGAAAAACTGTTTAGTTGATTAAGAAAATAAATCCATTAAATTACAGTGCTCGTTTCAGCTTTGACGTATGTATTTAAGCAGTGAAAGAGAACGCCTAGTATTGTTGCGAGCGTATTTGGAGCGTTTGGTTAGTGTACATAAATTAGCCAATACTTTGTTATTAATGTGCAAAAAATATATGCGCGTGATTGAATACGTCATTTTTTGCTGTATAAGCAAGACAAGACAATTTTTACAATTATGGCTAGACAATTTATGGATGCAGCGTGGATCGATTTCACGAGTTCCAAGGTATTCTGCAATTACTGAAATGGTGTTTCGAAAAACGTAACGTAAAAAAATAATACAACCAAGATTTTTTATTTCTTTGTGTTTCTAAATTGGCCGACTAGTGGTGAGGTATGGTCAACCAGAATATACGAGACTTTTCAATAATATAAGCTAATAAAAATCGCACATGAAACCGCCGAACGTGTTGCAATAGTGAATCAGAGCGGCGTACGCGCCGACGCGTCACCTCATCGAGCGACTGTCAAGTTCACTGGCAAACGCTGTTTTTGTGCGTTTGCGCAACCTTGCCCGAGTGGCCTGAGGCAGTCAGGTCTATTCTGTTAGATATGCGATTTCTGGAAAACTGTCTTTGTCTTTCATGCTAGAACGACCATGCAAGTGAGTGGGACAGCTAGACTTTAAAGATAGGGAGCATCATTGAAGGGTCTACCAAAGTAGACCATACAGGGCCTACTTTGATGGTCAGTTTGCATATTTGTAGTACTAGCCGTCTTTGTATATTAATGTGAATGAGCGTGATAGTAAGTATGATCATAATGATATGGACGACTAACAGAGTGGGGTCTATTTTGGTGGAAATTAGATTCGGCAGTTCTGAATGGGTACCTACAGGGAAATTAATAATTTACTGAATGCATTTTTTATAACGTGCGTCAGTGATTTTATTACTAAACTAAAACCCGGTGACTGTGCCTTATCATTGATTCAAAATGATTGGTTTTAAGCGTGTTACGCGTACCATTTTATTTAATTTTGTCTTAAGTTACAGTCTTACAGTTTTATTCAGTTTCCATGTTCTTCAAGTTATTTTAGAGTTTTAAAATACGCCCATTAATAGTCAAACAACAGGTCATATTCTCAAGTGCACACAAGTTTTGTAACCAAGTTGCGTGACATGAGACACATTGCATTAAACTAAATATAGTGTGAGAAACTCCAGTATACACCCACCACTGTAACTCTGAAACTAAGACAGTATGGAGCTACACCCAAACTTCATGCGAGTCTCATAAAATCTCGAGAAAGCCATTAATCAAGTTAACTTATTTGTGCAGTAGTTAAAGCTTATGCTACCAACTCCACAATGTTTCGGCTAGCAATTAGTTAGTTTAACCACGTTCAACGGCAAATGTACGTTGAAAAATAAGTGTGGTGTATGGAGATTTGTCTGTGTTTAAGTTACTATTTCCTTATAATTACGTCAAGTTAGTCAATTAGGCCTTAACTTATAGAATTTTCAGTAAGAAGCGATCTATATGAGTACCAATAGATCGACATGTATCAAAGCAATCTGCGGCATTATTCAAAATTCCTCCAAAGTTAATTGTAAAGTTTAAATTATTATGTCTTTCATGTGTAATTGTTTCCTTTATGATTTACTAAAATGGTCGTTCGGACAAAGCTGTACTTTGTTTTGAAAATAATAGCACATTCTGTTTTGAGAATAAAGTGCAGCGTTTTCGTGGTGTAACTCTTAAAAGTGACTAATAGGCGTGAAGATTGGTCTTATAAGGCAAACAAACTCGAAATGCATGCAAATATGTCTGCCACATAAGTACTTATGTAGTTTGCAGAGTAATGTTTCACATTACAGTAATAACAAGTGTATTTGTCTGAGAACTGTAGTAGAATCTACATTTTCCTAACAACTGTTCAAAACTTTATTTATTTAAGCGAATACGTAATGTAGTTGTCAAACTATAGAAATGGAAAGCAGTCACGTTTTTGAAACGTGGAAAACCTTTTGTCACAATAATATTCAAATAAAAAAACTACTTTTGCCTTAAGATGGTAATGCTCATGAAATTAACTTTCTATGACTTAATAAATCAAACGATTTCTCAATAAATATAATCCAAAATATTTAGTTCTCCTCATTATTTAGTTCCTGATCCTATCCTTCAGGTAAGTTACCTATTTAAATCCTTCATTTAAATTACTGTTGTATCTTTACGTCGTAATCATAGGCAATGATACATTAACCATAACCTTTGAGCTTATCTGTGAGAAATACCCATGTTTTGAACAAAGCCTACATGTTGTTCTATGAATCAGAAATAATAAGTAGGGCGTTAGTTCGTTAAGTAAGCGCAATGAACACCGATATAGCACTTACTCAATCTGTAAGTAAACAATGTTTTGGTATTTGGGCTAAAATAATGAATATTTGAACATTTTAGAGCCCCTTAATTTGTACGGGCAGTGTGGTCAAAATTTTTAGTCTGAGCAATTACATTAAGAATAAAGGCGTAAAAATATATGAAGCAGTCAACTTAAGATCCATTTGTATAGTTTACCGTATATCTACAATCCTAAGGATCCAATTCGACCTAACCGAACAACAATATTGACTCAATAAAATACAAAAAAAATATTTATTTGCGCAGAAAACAAAATTTTGCGCAAAGAGATCGCGTTTTCAAACACTAACACAGAGACCCACTTTATTTGTAGAAAATTGTTTATTCTATCGTGAACCGAGAATCTTAGCAGTTTACTATAAGCCGTGCGTATTGCGATGTAGCTTATTACGGTTCAATAACTATCCAATAACTAGACACTTCAATTCCGACTCACCTGGTTGAGTCGCTAATTTGGTATTGTGATGGAACTTGAAAAACAATAAAAGTATTTCTATTTCACTCACTCGTATGGTGCTGTCCTATGCTGACCTGCTGAATAGATTATCTAACTCTTTTTCTCATATAGCGTTGTCTCATGATCGATTCTGATTTAATATTATCATTCATTAAGTTGACGTTCCGAGGTTGTCAAATCAGAGTTGAATCCCTTTGTGTAAATCTTATAAATTAGCATGCCGAAAATTATTGTGCTTAGCCATAACGAATTCAGACTTAAGAAGTGTTATGTTGATAGTAATTTACTTAAAATATTTCCCGCATGTGACTGAGTCGCAATTAATTCCCATTGACGGTAAACCAACGCCATCTAGGGACGAGTACACTTTGCACTAGACATCTAGTGTCGAGTAGTGGAAACATTTTTTTTGTTAACCATTAGTCTGCTAAAGACCGTCCGTCCACCTGCCTGTGAATTGTGATACAACCGTATACCAATGAAACGTATGGAATAGAAAAAAATGATTGATAATAATAAAAGAAAAAAATTAAACAAATAACACATTCGATTATAATTAAACTAAATTAGAGTCAATTCTAGCAAATGTTAGTGTTGGCTTGAATGTGTTAAAAAATAGTTTTCTTATAATAATTTGGCGAGGACTATCGGCCGTTTAAAAATATTTGATTCGAAAAATTATATGAATTCATAATAATATTTTTGTATTTATTTTTAATGTCCGAGTAGTATCCGTAAGACTACATCTTATGGTCAAAAGGTTAAATCTGATCAAAGACAATTTTCGGTCATCATTCACTTTTCCAGCCAACCAACAAAATAAAGTAAAAAGTTAGTTCGCAATACCAATTTTTCACAGAGTCGCAATTGAGCCGTTTGGTTTTTAGCGTATAAGAAAGCAATTAAGATGACTCTTATTGGTAAATAAAAGCCACCCAGTGGCCAATTGGCCATTGGCTACCGACTCACTTGCTATGGGGTGGTTGACAAACGACCCAGTGGCTCATTGGCCAATAAAATTACATTTCAATATGAAGTTTGACAAAGTCAAGAAAACCTTACTATAAAATAATGCTGGGCATTGACGCTCAGCTTTTCACGTCAGTACTGACATCCGTCTTTGATCGTAAAGAAGTGAACTCTAGGTTTTTTGTGGCTATCTATCCAGTATTTTTACACAACGAAGACAGGGATAAACTGAAATGACGGAGTGACGCCAGAGAGTGGGGAAATCTTGTTTCCATACAATCATCTTGGATGACGCTAATTTGCTAAATCGCTTAAACGAATGATGAAGACTGATGCTAAAACTGACCGTTAGTGTCTAGCTTCAATGACATGTCATTTTATTTTAGTAAGTTTTATTAAAACGAAATAAACATATTTGTGCTCTTGATATCTCTAACCCAGCCTTAAGTATTGTACATAAGCCGGAGTATTGTACATAGCATCATAGTGAGATTCCTAAACAGAGAAAGTGAAATAATATCTATCTGACACTGAAGAAAAAATCAATCACCAAAACTTCTAAAATGGAATCTTATTACAAAAAAACATAAGTGATGGTAAATCGGATCCCCTGGAAATTGACAAGAGCTCTATATCGTGGATATTTATTCAGTAACAATTAATGGATTCAAATGTGGATTGAATTTGGACTTTGGATGTGTTTTTAGCTTTATCTATTCAGTGGTTTTTAGTGATGCATTATAATGTTTACGGAGTATTGTGGAACCAAAGTGTTAGAACATAGGTACTTAAACAGTATATTTTAACTTAAAAGTAAAGACAATTTTATGATACTAAAGCATTTTATTATAAGAAGTTATACACAGTTTACACAGTTCCTTTATATTCCTTTATGATTACTATTTACATATCTATTATGTCGGCAAGTTTATACTTAAAGCTTGTGCTTTGGTTTATGGTGTTTTTTGCAATAATAATGAATTGGAGCACTTTCACGAACTGAAAAAAGCAATTGGATTCTTTTTGTCGTTCACTATCATAGGTGCTCGAAACTCCATTATGCAGTATACTTTGTCTAGCAGCAAGTTCTTGCCATTGACAACGGGCATTGAAATCACTCTTACTAATCTGTGATACTGATAATGTGTATTTTAGTTTATTTACATAAAATCAACAATATTTTGGTTTATTATCGATTTCGTAAACTGTCACAACAACCAACAACAAATGACAGTAAGAAGGTACTACAAAAGAGAAAGATTGTCATTTTTTTGGTTTATGATTTTAAAGTAAGATGCACACAACGTACATAAACTTTAGTCATAACTTCTTTAAGTATGTAAAAAAGGCAGTTGAGTGGCCTTTTTTACATACTTAGAGAACAGTTAGTTAAAGACTTACAGCCTTACCACAAATCACTTAAACAAAGTTTTAGGCACTTTTTAACAAGATTTTAAGAAAATCCTTACCACAAATCAGTTTTTGGCGCTAAAACACTCTTTTAAACAGTGTTTTAGTTAAACACCCTCCCCCCTATTTTATCTTGTGTTTAACCTTAAAAAATTGACATTTGACAACTTGACTTTCGTTTCGCGGTAAATCAAATTCGTGCTTTCCTATAGAAAATATTATAGATGATTGATTTCACTACAATTAATTTATTGATCACACAGTTAATTTATTAATCAACAAACCAACAAAACAAGTTCACTATTTTAGACATACTTTTGTAAAATCAAATTCCACTCAGCAACTCTATGACGGTTTGTGTTGGTATTCGTGTTTCTGTGTTTTACCACGTCTTTCGAACTTTCTATAAGCTGTATAAGGATATCCTGAAATAAAATAAACAATTACAATGCTATCACGTTTCCAAACCCCACATACGGCGACTATGTGGTAGTTATCCATTTGATCAACCTTTTCGTTTTTTGTCCAATTATCCTAGCGATCTTTCTTTTTTTGATTCATGTTGAAAACAAATCAGTCAATACACAACAAAATACGACTTTTTACAAATGAATGGAAAACGCGCTCTTTCTTTACAAACTCCTGTAAAAACGTCAAAACAAATCAGATTCTTCTCATTCTGCTGTCATCACAACTTTTTTTTAAAGATTTGGGTTTTGATGCTATTCAGCCATCATTTCAAGAAGCTTTTGTTCATTTACTCTGCAGTGTGTTGAATGCAACCTGCGTACTAGTAAATGTAATGAATGAACTGAGAGTGAATGAATGAATATTTGTATCTAAAACTGGTGTTTAGCTAAACACTACCCAAAAACCTATTTGTGGTACAAAATGCTAAACACTGTTTTAAACCCTTTTTAAATTTAAAACAGTTTTTAACTAAACATGACTTAAAACCAGTTTTAACGGATGATTTGTAGTAAGACTATTAGTTCCTGTCTATTATGGATAAGTGTCATAGGCCATTTTAAATATATTTTGTCCAAATTCAATCCTTCGTTACCTATACATATTTTATAGTGGGTTAAGTAGCGAAAAGTCAAAAAAGAGTTCATATTTAAATAGGTATACGCTTGGGCACTCTGAGTCAAAAGGGCTCTGCATTTTATGCAAGATTATAGTTTCTTATTAATATTACTAAGCCAACGTAGAAAGTGTTGCAATGTGCATTACATAGGATAGTACATTGCTTGTTAAAAAATTACTTATGGCGTTCAATAAAATGCCAAGCAATGATCTGAACCTTTTGTAACTATAAATAGTAACTAATACTGAGAATAATTTTATTTTCCAAGAACATCACTTTCGTGTTTGTTGGCTTGCACCTGAACTTTTAGGGCCCAAAGTAGAAGAGTTCACTTCTTTCCGAGCATGAAGTGAGGCGAGTCATGTGTTATATCACTGGATTAGCCGAAATACTGTTATAAGATAGCTCTAATGTAAGTATGTATCAAAGCAAACTACTATAGACTGAATTTATTGCATGTGTACTCTGCCTAATGTAAAAATTGATAATTTAAAGTCTTATTTGCAAGGAGGTTTGGGGAAAAGAGTTTGTGTCTTCTAGGTGGTTATGGTAATATATTTGGCAGTATTATTTGGTAATGAGACCCACTGTGTGACGTTTCCAAACCTCATTCCGCCAATAAGACTTAATTACCACTTCTCTTGTCCAATAGCAGTCACAAAAAATATGAATCAACCAATAATATTAACTGAATGAGTGAAGTGAAATGCATTAGTGATCGATAACACTTTTGATTTAAAGTTAAATCGCTGTCAGAAAAGTTGACTCGGAGTTGAATCGGAATTGGTTAAAAATATGACATCGCAATACGAATTTTGCTAATCTACTCAAAAACGAACCAGCCAAACCGTCAAAATTGGATCGCAATACGCCCCTGATCGCAAACTTCCTTTGTATAACGCCTATTATGATTCTGATGAAATCATTAAGGTGTAAAGTTTAACCAACGCTTCAATAGTTCCAGCAAAGTGTATAAAGTTTCCTTTATCTATTGGATAATTTATATGATATTATGGTAACAGATAATTTACCTAGTCTCAAATATTGGATCCAGAACCCATACAAATGGTGATACGTGGAGTAAGTATAGGTATAAGATAAGATAACTCTTTATTGCACATAACATTAATTAATTTACAAATTCGCTTAAAGGGAATGTACAATTTATAATTTAAAATTTATTTAGGTATCAAATTGGTTATGTTACTAATGCGTACGTAGATTATAAAGCATTAATACTAGACATCTAATAGATTATCCTTTTACTATGCATTAGATACCAAATCTAACATTATTATAATTTATAAATATTATAAATCATTCCGTTTTCAAAACCTTCTAAAAATCGTTTCCATGATGACCATAAAAAAATTAGGTATCCTTCTTTTTCAAAATTTGAAAGTCATAATAAAAATCTAGTTATTTTTCACAAACGATTTTGATTTTGAGTTTATTCGACCAAAGCTAGAAAAGTATAGAAAGCTAAGTATGATTAAATCTCAATAAATTACTCAGTGATGTAAATGTCCTCCCATGAGCGGTGTTCGCTTATTAATGATTCAGAGTTCTTAAGTGCAATCAAAGTATTACTGGGAGTTATCGTCACAAATACTTATAAATAAAATTGGATTTTCTATGTCGATAAAGGTTGTTATTTTTATTACAGGACGAAAACGAATGAATAATCTTTTTTTCCTTTAATAACACAGGGGAATTTTATTTGGCTGTAATGTGTGTTTACAACAAAATAATCATTAATTCTATAAACGGTGTTTTAATACAATGTGAAAATACTACCTGGAAAGAAAGTACTTGAGTGTCAGATTTTACGTAAACTAAACAAACAGCAATTTTTTTTATTTTATTTAAACCGCATTTGAAGCCTTTGTGACGGCAGCAAATTTGGTTTTTCAACGACTGCAGTAGCCATGTAGGCAGTTAGCTGTCAATATGCCGTCGATGTGACATTCGACGCATTGGCGGCCCCAGCCGTCGTCAGTCGTAACAAGTAGAGCACTTAATGATTGCGTGAATTTTGATTGCAAATACCCTAATAAATACTATAATTAATAATCAAATCCTGGATGCGACTGATTAGGCCCTAGCTTATAACTAAAAAGTTAATAGTAGAGTAGATTAAGTACATTGCTCGTCACTCGTATATATGCTGCTTCAATGAATGAATACAAGATTCAATGGGAACAAGTATTGCGTGCCAACATGTTAAGCGATTAGCTACTATTATAGCCCCATAGCTGTGAACTTGCCACTCAAGGCAGTTGCCGCCGAATATTCACACACATGTTAATGATTCTTTGTGTCAAGGTCGAATGCATTTTGTATAATAAACGTCTTGTTCCGACACTTTTCCGTTTTGTTCTGCCTTGGTTTTAGGAAGGGCGATCTGAAAATGCTTCTAAATATTATTGTATCATAGGTACGATCGATGTTTTGCGCACCTGACTACTTTTCACACATGACACAAAAACGGGCGTCACTTCAAACAAAAGTTGACGCGAGATGCAAGATATTGTGACTGATAGGTGGAAAGGCGTGAAAGACCTCGACCGTACCTTATTGCATCGGATCTTCATCATCATCATCATCATTATCAGCCCCTCAGGATCTTGATAGAACCAATAAAAGGTATTCTATCTGGCCTCAAAAATAATTAGTTATTATATTTGCTATAAATATCCATTTTAACTTTTGATCTTTTACCAAAAGCTAAAGTAAGGCTCTATATGAATGGATGAAGACTGAATGGTCAACAAAATAGACTTCTGACATTTGGTTAAGGTATTTTCTTCAAAACACACAAAATCGTAAATATTCAACTGCTGGTAACGACATTTAACCATTAGTTGAGATAACTATTGATCACGCAACTGAGCGTAAGTAACAAACAATAAGAAAAGTAAGTGCTACGCTAGTGCTAGTGCTTTCAAACTATGCTTGTTCTTTCATCATTTTTTACAAACTCACTTCAAGGCCTATAACAGTACATAAACTTGCCAATTCAACAACTGTAATTGCCATTTTTAACTAATTAATCACTTTATTTTCGACGTTAAGTGAGCGGCGGATCATTTACTACAATCAAGTAATATGTTAATTAGCCCCAATTCAATGACGTTCTTATTTTGTGTTATTGTTTTTAAATTAGGCGGAAAAGAATTCAGATTTCAAGATATATAATCATCTACTTTAGCGATTTCAAGATAATAAATACGATGTTAAGTTGTTCTTTATTCTGGCGGAAAATATATATTTAAAGTGCAATATTACGTATTATATTGAGCGGTTGGATTACTCTTGGTCAGAGTGGAATAATTTTTCAAACAACTTGAGCACACATTTAACTGAATATATTTTATTCAATCGTATTACAAATAAAAAATCTTATTTCTACAATTTTGTTCAACCTTTTACTCAAATGGTAAATATTAATTTATAAATTCAGAGCCGCCCACTCGATGAAAACGCACATGCATAACAAACCCTATTTAGCTCATATTACAAGCTAAATAAATCAGTGCTATACATTCTTGGTTAGAGAAAAAAGGTTGCAAGACTGGAGTAACCACCAACCTTGCAAATTATGTAGGTCGTCTCACTCACATACTTAACAAAGCTTTTAATAAAATTAGGTATTGTTACATACTTACAGATTTATATTTCGTAAACGTTTTCTTTGTATACCTACATACTTACCTACTTTAAAAGGTTTTCTGATCATCAGGCGAGTTTTAGATCGGAGGTAGAACAAATCGCCTGCGTTCCGTCGTAGCCGCTACTTGAACGAATTTATCGCTACGAGGTGGTGAACTCGCAGATTGTTTCCACTATCATATCTAGCACGGGACGACAAATTATGTAATGAGAATGATGAAAAAAAAGATTCTTCCTCTGTTAATAAAGCATTAATTGCTCTCAAATGTATTTACTACCTATAGGTATGTTTAATAACGATATTGTGACGTGTAGATTTGAGCAAAAAACATGTTTCGTGCATTGAATCCACCGTCAAGCCGTCTGTTTCACAAAGTCTAACACCATAAGATTGTGAAATGACTTACACACAAAGCAGAGTTGATACCTCTCAAAAATATGACACAAGATCATTCCTACATAAAATAAAAACCTTAGCACGGTTTTATTAACATCAGACGGTGGAAACACGCATTTATAGGGCGATATGATCGCGGATCCCATTCTCAGATAGCAACCCGTTGCTACTACGATTCTCTATAGGTACATGGTTCTGAAACTGCTATATAACTTGTCGTGGCAAGCCAAAGACCACCATAATTGATAATAAGTTAATGTAATGATGGGGCATGTTATTGTCAAATATAAACTTGCCAATTGCGTTGGAAATCGTTGGTTATTGCGTGAGATTGGTAACACCGAATATCGTAACTAATAATTACACGATAATCACAGTATAGTAAACTATACTGAGTTAAGGCTGTGTGAAAATAAAAGTCTTAAGTATAATAATTTTTGTACCCAAAAAATAAATAAAATATCCCTAAATAGTTAGCTAATGATAACATAACTCAGTAGTGCATAAATCGATGTACAAATTAACCCGCAAAACCTTGCTTTGATTTCTACCAAAGTCATATCGATTTGACAAACTATTCTTTACTAGATAGAAATCTACTAAAAATATTTCAAAGTTCATAGCATTCGTTTTTTAGCTAGATAATCATTCGATTTATCAGAGCCATCAAACCAGAAGATAACTTCCTCATAGCATTTTATGCGACATCAAATTTTAATAGGCTTATGCTATACTGGTAAATATTTTCAGTTAACGATATTTACTATGTAGCCAACCCCATACTCATATGTATGTGAATGATTATGATCTTTAGAATAGCGGTTATGTTATGACGCACTCGTGTTTGAAAAAAGTGAACTAAAAACTATTCGTTTGACGTCAAGGAATCGTAATAAAAATGTGCGTGGCAAGTATATCTACCACTCTTGAGCCCTCTTTAATATAAAACCTTCAAAAGATGAGATGATCATTTCTTTAGTAGATACTAGGTATCTACCTAGTAGTAACTACCTACCTAAGTAATGAATGAATGAAGGTCCAAAGGGGTGGAGTATAATTTTATGTCACCAAAGGTGTCGGACAACCAGGAACTTGGCTCAATTAGACGATTAAGTAAGCAATCATTGTCTCGGAAATGGAAATTTATTACTTCTTAGATCATAATGTCACGCCTACTTAATTAATTGCTATTCCAATCTTCTCCAGTCTTAACAAGTCCACTGTTTATAAGCTCCCTTCAATAAGTAAAAAGTACGCTAATAAGTACGTAAAGGGTTTACGTACTTATTAGCGTACGTTTTAGTGCCCATTGCGAGTTCAAATCTCGCAATGGGCAAATGTTTTTGTGATATGAGCATGAACATTTGTACCTAAGTCATGGATGTTAAATATATTTAAGTATTTATGGGAGACGCCCCCGTCATAATCGCTGTCTGGTACTTCGTAACACAAGGAAGAAAATTCCTTACCACGAAAACCAGACAGTTGGTGTGTTGTCTGGCGCATATTTATTATTTATTTATTTATAATTTTGGTCATGACTAAGCAGTTTGCTTATCCCTGCTTCATATTTACGAATTGTTTTTTTGTAAAAATAGTAGGGGTATTTAGGGGTAATCGGCACGTAAGAAGAACATTTTCCCATTCACTCACAATCCTTTGTGCTCGATCTCGGTGGCTCGATAAACACCGCGCCTTTGTGATACACCCAATTTCTTCGCCACCGTATTTCAGCGCTTATCTATTTTGGATTCTTCAATACATTATGTGAGTCAGTACTAATCACAAACTCCCGCATTCAAGGTCGTAGATAAAACTCTTACTCTTTCCCTTTGAATACGTAAAAAGCATATTTTGCTAAGCTTTATGGCCTCGTATAATACCCGGGCCATGATATTTTCCATTTCCATTGATGTCTTGTTCTTCGAATGTAGCAATGATAACGAGTACAAAGGATAGGATTATTTCCGACCAAGAGTCTTTTCATAATCAATTCACAATTCATAATACTAATGGCATTGAAAGGATTCATGAACACAAAAAATAAATACTGAAGCGGTTGAAACTTAAAATGAAAGGACAAAAAGTACAAATTATTTATTTTAATTGTTCATTTACAAAACATATTTTTTTATTACAGTGACTTATGTTTTGATAAAACAAATATTTATACTTGTGTAAAACAGCCACTACGTTAGGCTAAGTCTTATCCGTGGTACAGTCAACAGCCACATCAGACTATACATTTTTGTTGAAAAAAAGCCTTTATTTCAACAGCATAAGATACCGCTGTGTATAGCTTCACGTGCTGTCGTCCGTACAACAAACACCGAATTCACCCATAAATTTATCCAAATCCGAATCTTGATCAAAAGCTACGCAAAAAAACACAGAAATCTTCTTTTGTTTTAAACCAAAAAGATAGCATCATATCAGAATCTTTCTTCTTGAAACTAAGAAGTGTTTGTGAATACGTTGCAACCAAAACAAACGTTGCATGAAGTGTGAACAGAATACAACAGCTGATAACTGGAGCGACCGCGAGAAGGACGCACGCAGACTTTTTGTGGGAAAACCTTATGTCGCTGTGAGGTGAGGCTTGACAAAAAATGTCATTACCCGTTGACAATGGCCGGTGGTGTAGAAATCTTTGACTAATCAATGCCAGCATATTTCACATAAAGTTTTGTCCACCATATCGCTGTTTTGACTCGCTGATCAATCAACAAGGCTGTTTAGTGTCGTTTAAGATCGCAAGATTATCTGACTATTCTTTGAAAAAAACCGTAAAATGCGAGTCGGACTCGCTCATCGAGAGATCCGTACATTTTTTTTCTGTGGTAGGTATTGGTTTTGGGTTGTCTCCCGTCAAGGCAAACATTTTACTTCAGTTCACGTTATTTAGAGGTAGAATTACATTATTTATGATTCTACTTGATAGTAATGATAGTCCCCGGTTTAAGATTTTTCATTGCGTTCGTAAAGTCTAGTTTAAGATATTTTTTTCTCAATTCTAATGAGCTGTAAGTAATTGGTATTTTTCACACTTCCACGCTTATCTGAGGAAAGATTTTAAAAATTATATTACTCCGTACTTGAAAATACGGAATCCAAAAAACTATTAACATTAGACTGCATTAAAGTTAGCTTGCCTAAGTGTTTAAAGCCTTCACATTCTCGGCGTAAGTATCTATGATTCATTCATATTTTAAACAATTACCACGCTTATTCGCGACTTTAATGCAACTTAATTTTTAATTAATTTCCAAAAAGTAGTCTAAATTACACAACACACGCCAATAACGCGTCAAAGAAGAATCCAGTACATTGACGTAAGAGTTCTTGCGTAAATGCAAGGAAGGTCTGAACAATCCTAGAGCTATATCTCCTAATGGGATCTAGGAACATATTGCAATTAATACAAACAATGTCGGCAAGAACGCAATACGGTTCCTTGTATAGAAGGGATAATTGTAGTGTGGAAACACAATTTTGGCCTGCCCAAGATTGAAATTCTTCAGTCAAATCACACTTGTTGTATGATGACTCTTAGTAGAGATCCATTTGGATTGTGATTCTTTGTTCGTTTTGTGCAAAGTTCTTATGTTTTCAACAGTCTCGCTGAGTCATAATCATAATAATTTGTATGTAAATCTGTAATCTAATTGAGAGCTTATTAAATAGCTGGTTGATAAATAACTCTAACGTTAATTCCATGCAAAATAATTACAACAAAATTAATAAAAAATATTATTTATGCATGTAATCACAGATTAGATAGTTTATGTGTGCTTGTCACAGAAAGCAATTACTTTTGTTACCAAAAATATAACTTACAAAGGGAAGTTTCCAGATGAAGCCAAAGTCAGATCTTTTGGATATTTTCTAATATTGTTTTGAACTCTCAATGCCCAAAAATAGGGTCAACAAACCCTTCCTTAATAGTTGGGGCGTTATTTTTTTTAATTAACGATTAATTACATACAGAACTGATGAGATCACATAAAATCGGTTACCGCAGCGTCTCACGCCCATTCAACTGGTTATGCAGGATGATAGAGGAAACTAATAGTCAAAATAACAAGTACTCGCATAAATTAAATAGGACATTGACATTATGTTCAATCCACAATATGAATTTTGAATCAATTCGTTCTACAACTATCAATTTACTTTGTGGTTACTTTGGTCCTTGTTTGTAATTTAATTAATTTTAGCACCTTGCTTAGAAGTCATGATAGCCATTCCTTAAGGTAATAAAACGGCGCAGGTCATCGTAATATAATTATTTAATTTATAATAAAATAATCGTTCTAAGACTGAATCCATGACAGATATGGATGAACAAGGTGTCAGTTTGTCAACTAAACGTAATTACTGCATTTATTACACCAATGCATTTAAAGTGCAGTATTACAGTTTTAAATTAAATTTTAATGCCAATTTAAAAATTAACTCATATCCAATCTCGGCATCAGAAGAATCAGAATAAGCCGCGAGTTAATTTATAAGTTAGTTTTTTGTGTGGTGTATTTTATTATGCTTTGTCTTACAAAAGAGAGTTTAACTTACAATTTCCCTAACATATACACTATATCCCAAGATCTAAAACGTACTACGATTAGACACGTGATTGAAATATTTTAATAGGTATAGCAATTTACAACAGAATATTCGTCATGGCCCTTTTTTAATAAGCGCGGAAAAAGCTTTAAGGTACTGACTGTAATCAAAGCTACTTCCGCTTTATTGTTTTAGGTTAACGACTTAATTAAGCAGAAACTTTGGAATTAAAAAAATAACTCCCAAGTAAGCGAGATGTGAGTGAAATAATAAAATTTTGAATTTAAGATTTCATAATAATTTTCATGGATTTCTCTTACATACTTCATCATAAGTACCTACCTATATAGATATACGTAAAAATACCTCATTATAGAATCAATTTAATAGCACATAAAAGCAAGCTCAGTATTAACTATAACTACTACATTAGTCGAAGACAACTTTTAGTACTTATTTCAGGCTTCTCAGCAAGCTAGTTATTTTTTTTAAGTCTCTCGCAATAGACTTAGAATTAAAATAGCTTTTATTTTTAAGGACTTATCCTGTGTCAGTTTCAGACAGTTTAAGCTTTTTAACGTAAAAAGTTTAGCTCGAGCTTAACCGTTTAACAAATTGCAACCCCTTTTACTTTAAACCTGATAATGTTGTTTATACACAACTAACTGTGTCTTAACATGAAAAACATATTGATCACAAATAGGTGGGCTCTAAAAAGTTGAAATTGAGGGGTTAAAGGCAAATTAACAAAATTTGTACCTACGCACATAAAACATTTATTAGACCCGCCAAATGTCTTTGTACTCGTTATAAGATGCAATTAATGTCGAAAGTTGGGCACTTAAACATGGGGTAAGACATTAAATTGGTCTAGAATACGACTTCGGAACCTTTCGCCTCATCCCTCACGTAGGATTCTGTTACATTAGGGTATCCTTGGGAGTAGAAAAAACGTACAATAATTGGTGCTGTTCGTACTGGCCGCTTCCACCGCGCGTATAAAAGCTAGCCGCGGCAAAGGCTGTCATCAGTCAGTCAGTGTTCAGTGCTGTGCTACTACCCTATACATCCAACATGAAGTTTCTGGTAAGGATCTAAATCTGAAACATTATTTTAAAAAAAAGTATTTAATCAAAATTAAAAAGGCAGTAGAATCAATGCATCATCTTTGCTAACGTTATTTAAATTTGCTTTTATGGAATTAAAATATTTTTTTAATAAATAAGTTCTACCAAAATTTTTAGGGTCTAGGTTTGTAATTGGGATTATTTAAAAAAACTATTTGTAGGTGCCCTAAAATAGAATACTCCCATAATACTTCTTAGTCACTAGGTACTTATTCTAAATAACAATTCCTAAAATTAATATAAATTAGTTATTGATAATAATCTATAACTAAACTAAATAATTACCAATATGACCTAAGGACATTAACCGCGCCCTATGCGTGTGATTGATTGCATAAAATTATACAGTTCGATCTAACCCGCGGTAATACTGACAAACAGGCTAATTGGAATAGTTCCTTTCACGTAATTTATCTTAGATTTGACTTTTGGAAACGATCCTTAAAATTTGTTATATTAGAACGTGAATAGAGCTCCTGTTGTAAAATCGATGTGAAGAGACATGACGAAGTAGTTCTTTGATGAACCTTATCTGAAATTTAGTTTAATCGTACAACTTTTCTCAAATATATTACTTTTAATTAACAAAAATCAGATAATCAACTTCAGATAATCATCTCTAAACATAACACAACAAAGTGCGTTATTCTTTTTAATTTGCAATCATCAGAGCACGAAACAATATATTATCGGATTATACCATTTTCTCTGATCTTGTAACTGTGTCATAATTTTGATAAAGAGTTATAAGCCATTTGTTTTAGTTTTGATGTTATTTTAATATGATGTCACTATCAGCTGAAGGCATATTTTAAAAATTACTAACATATACATTTTTTAAGTCAACTTAGTATTGTGGAAAAATATAAGTACCAAAAAATTCAAGTCAACTCCAAAATGATTTGATGAACCCATAACCGTAAAGTTGCCTGTCTGATCTTTTCTAGGATTTCATTGATAAGCCAGCAGAAAAACATTTGCATATTTACATCACAATCGTAATCGTTCGTCAATTGCGATTCAATCTTGATTGCTGATAGACAATCGCGACAAAGCGTTAATTGCCGAGATTAGCTGAACAAACGTATGGCTTCTTGTCTAGTTAGCTATTCTAATAATCCTTTGTCTATCCATCGGAAGTCTTTCGTAGAGGCATTGTCAGCGGTGTCCGCCAAAGTGACACACTCTGGGCAATTACCGTTGGCACATACAACCAGCACGGGTATTATGGCTGGTAATGTCATACCTGGGCTGGGTCGATAGGAAATGTAGCAAGAAACTTTGGTGCTTAACACAGACATTGGAAATAGGACTAAGCGAGGCACCAGTTCTTTATTTACTAGAATAAGACTAGGTACATATAAGGGATGGTTAAGCTGACTATTTAATAAGTCAATTGGCAGCGTTTCATGCCTTACCTAAATTAAAACTGAAACCAACAAAGTATTTTTTCTGAACCCCCGACGCGGTCATGATTACCTCAGTATGTATAATTTCAATATCATCGAAATAACACGTTACCAAATTTTGAATTGATCGGACATAAGAAAGTTAGTCAGATCCCCTCATAAACTTAAAAAGAGCTCCTGATCTTCAAACGGCTGAACGAATTTTCATGTAGCATGGCTAAGAGAGTATTCTTCCGTAAGAACGATTTATTATATTTATAAATTAAGAATATACAAAATTATAAAATTATCTATGACAAAAATAACTACACACCACAGACAAACACGTTAAACTCTTTTTGTGTCGGGTATACTAAAAAATAATATGTTTGTACTAAGACAATGTTTTGGTTATAAATAAAATGACGTCGAATTTACCCAATTTGGGTAAATTCGACGTCATTTTATTTATAACCAAAACATTTTATTTATGACAAAAGATTTATTCACAGAACAAAATAAAACGTATTCATCTTAAACTTTTCCGAGTGCTCTCTTTTCCACTTTTATTGAAATAGGATGTTGTATAGCAGCTGAATAAAATCAAGTTTCCTGTATCATGAATTTTACATTCAACGAGTATAAACTTATGTCTGCTTCGTTTTACAATGCGTTTCTCAAATAATATACTTTGTATTTTAGACCTTATACCGTTGAATGGAGACTTAAAATTTTCCTAATTATATTCAAATCAAACCCATTGTCATTTCATGTTCAATTTGTATTGTATGTATTTAATAGATGTAATTATCATTTTCCCATGCCTTGGTATACAATTGATTACTAGCCTTTTGTAAATAATATGATTGTTTGCATTTAATTCATTGGATTTGCTCATAATATATGGCTACCACTAGATTAACATTATTTATTCATAATGACATTGGTAAAAAATTAAGACACATAATTATTTTTTATTTAAAAACTAGTAGGTCTTTTTTCATAGTGATTATCACAATAACGTTTTTATAAAATAAAGTAATATGGAAAGCTTTCAAACCGGCGTAAATACTACAGGCTACAGGCTGCAGGCTACAAAGTCCTAATAAATTCTGGTTAACGTCCAACTGTCCATACTTTATACGAAAGGACGTTCTATATTTGAATTTTCGTTGGCTACTGCTTATTTGTCTTAAAATAATAATAATTATCTCCACCTTCGACTGTATTTAGCGATATAAATTTAACATCCCTAATTTCTCTCAACGGCCTACTTATTTTTAAACCGACTTCACACCGAACTAATCTTCAATACCTCTGTTCTTTCTCCCATAGATCGTAGCAGCTCTCGCCGTCGCCGCCGTGTGCGCAGATGAGGCCAAGAAGACCGAGAAGCGAGGCCTCGCGGGTCTGGGCTACGGAGGCCTGGGCTACGGAGGCCACGGTGTCGGCTATGACAGCGTCGGATACGGCGGGCTGGGCTACGCAGGTGGTTTGGGATACGGCGGGCTTGGTTATGGTGGATATGGTAAGTGTAATTAGAGAACAATTAAATAAATCCGATATAGAAGCACATAATCAATCTAGCTGTTTTGTAAGATCAATATTCACAGTATGTCAGTTAGCATAACTAGGTTCAGCTTCTCTGCGTTCTACAGCAAGCATTACAATAAAAGTAATATAAATAAATAGATTATCATCATCGTCAGCCATACTAAAAACGTTCACTGCTGAATATGCCTTGGTCCCACAAAACATTAGTTACTAATAGGACTCTGTAGACACTTATTTAACACAACGTTTTGAAAAAAAACAGGCAAATTTAAAATCAGGCTGCAAAACTGGTTCCGTAAGCAAAACTCTTTGTAACTTTAACACCACTATACCATTTCACGTGGCAACATAAGATAATATTCTTACAAGAACTTTTATAAAACAAAAAGTCGTGGCATGTTTCGTATAACAACTTTACTGCGGTGCAGCATAAAGTGCTACCTTAACCCGATTTATTGCTGGCATCAAACTTTCTTCTAGGTGTCCTTTTTCTAGCAAAAATCCTTTATATTAGACCCCTTACACACTGCAACTTTTAGCATCTATGCAGAAGCGCGTTTTGAAAACGCGTGACAGCATCGCGACTCACGCAATGAACAGATTTAATTTGGCATCAATGCAGAAGCGCGTTAGTATCGATGCAGTCGCCAATATTCAGTACATAATTTGTCAATTTACAGCTTCTGCATCACAACTGCATCAATACTAACACGCGTGACCATCGCGACTGCATCGATGCTAAAAGTAGTGCAATATGAAGGTTGACATTTTGCGACTGCATCGATGCTGCATCGCGTTTGCATCGTTGCTAAAAGTCGCACTGTGTAAGAGATCTTAACGGCTGAAACTTACTGCCCCAGTTCGTGATCTTATTTCAAATGAAAAACAAACTAAAGTTTATTTTGGAACTATTCAATTGAGGGTCTAAATTCCTTGTGCAGATATCTCCAGAAACTTGTAACGTTAAATTGGCCAAAAGCTTTTAGTTTTCGTAAATGTAACGGGATCCCCTTAAAATTCCGAGTTCAAACTCAAAGGACTGTTCATGTTGATTTTCTTGAATTTTAATAGTTTGCCAAATTCAGGGAGCAGTCTAAAGCTGATGATGATGATGAGAGATGCAAAGTAAATTGTATTTTGAAATTGAGTATAAATCTTTAGTAACATTTCGTGTGTTTGCGTCCACTTGTGGCCGTTACACATTTCACCACTAGTGATGTGTTCGAAACATAATAGCCCACATTAGAGTCCAGTGTCCAATACCTATCGGATCCCGGTCCAACACATTTCCAGTGCTTACATTCCTATTAGATGAGCGGTTTCAATTTCCCCCGCCACATAATCGTTAGTCACCGGGACAAAACACGGGCACTATAACAGTCCGAATCTTCGCCAATTAAAGTTGGAACTGACATATAAATTTTTAAGCTCAGATCCTAAAAGAACGGGGGATACGATAAACTAACATTAGTGGTGCAATAAAATAGCAGTTAAGTGCACTGAAAGCAGAGCAAATCGTTCCAAGAGATTAATACCGGAGCAAAATGAAATGGCCGTTCCTAGTGCTCATTATCTCTTGCGAACTATCCCGATCTTCGCGGACAACGTTTCATTCCACTTTAATCGTTATTTCGAAACAATAAGGGTGAGCAGTAAACGCGTTAAGGAATAAGGGCAGTCATGGCAGTTTAACATTAAAAGAGATTGCTTGTTTTAGAAGTATCTACATTATACCAACGAGAATGATGAAATGTCATTCCATGTACTATTTTAATTGTACCCCAATTGCCCAAGGGCGTTATAAGGGCTGATCAGTGTTAATTTAAGTCAACTTTTTGTAAAGTAAATGATGCAGAACGTTTTTTCAAGGTCGACGCGAATTCATGCCCAGCCCAATTTGATGTTAACTTCATTAGAATACATTTAAATCTTAGATTATCTAGATTCAGAATCAAAAAGCAAATTAATATCCAAATTCAGTCAAGTAAGCTTAATGCCTTATTACTCATACTAAGAATCTGGGTAATGATAAAATACCTCCAGAATGATTGAAGAGCTAGCGGACAGTTATATGATTGAACGGCAAGTTTGTGTAATGATTATTATCAAATCCCTGCTGACCGTCACTGATACAATGTCACAAGGTATAATGACATGACGTGGGAACATACGGATCCTTGACATACAACACGGGTAATTACACGGTGACATAGTACTGGACGCCAGCTAATTTCAGTTTGATGCATTGTTTGTTGTTACCACGGTTGTACGCCGTGTAGGGCGCGCCTTAAGCTGGTAGTCCCCCAATATTACCTTAAAAATAGCTATTTTACATAGGGCTTTCACAAGAGCTAAAAAAATCTGCCAGATACTCCATACAAAATGAGTTCTTTATTTTAATATTTGTTTGAAACATGCCCTTAGTTTGAAATCATAATACTCGTAAGTGGATACAATCCCATATCCGCAAAGCAAATTTTATGACGGCTAAATCTTTATTTGAGTATAGTCTATACTTAACTGTTTCTTGTAATTATATGCTAAATAGCTTTGTGATAAAGACAGGAGTAATATTATTTGTTACAGATACTAGAGGTTTAGGTACACATTACAGTGTATATTCTTTTAGTTAGGGTAGGATATCCTCCAAAATTTTACGGTTACCTTGTGAAGGTTAAACGTAAACGCGGAAATTACTTAATGTTTAGTTCCTAGTATATGATGCAGACTAACTTTTCTTGATACAGTTTCTTTATTAGTAACTTATATTATAATCCAACCGCAAAAGGCACTACTGGGCAATTCTCCAAGATCTATTCGTCAATGAAAAGCTGGTCAGAGTATTTTTTGTTCAAATTAGACAACCTTAAGCAGCTATTGCACGCCTGCGGTCACGCGAACAAAAATACTATTATTATTATTATTATTATAACTATTTTCCGGTTAAAATTTTGTCGACCTTCACATTGAGTATTCGATTAATACAAATTCGGCATGCTTTGTTGTGCCTTCCTGGCGACTTTGATTTTCACTAACTTTTTAACTACGAGTATTTTTGTGAACTCATACCTATAATGTATTTTTGAAAAACAAAATAATTCTACTAATATTGTATTTTTCAAAGTTTGTGAGAACGGGGTTTGTTACTTCTTCACGCAAAAACTGATTAATGAATTTTGATGAAACTTTACAATAATAACTTTTTAAACATTTCATAGGTATGTAATGTGCGAAGTGTGAAATATAGAGTAGCCTGTGATTGGTATTTTTCTTGTCGATGTTGTACAATTAAAGTCAGGTAAATAATTTTATAAAATAAATTTATAAATAAACCTTTTTTATTTCTAGCCGCTCCAGTAGTCAGCAAGGTAGCGTACACCACCAGCCATGGTCTCGGAGGTTACGGCGGCTACGGATACAACGGGCTTGGATACTCTGGCCTCGGTGGATACTCCGGCCTTGGTCAGTATCCATTAAAGAACTAGCGTGGGAATAACCCTTTGACAATATACTGTAGGCTAAGCGGGTCCTGCGACTGCATTGAAATGTCAGATTTTATACACACTTGATTAAATTCCGAAAAACTTTTTCATTTACCCTTTGTGACTAACTTTTGTGCATAATTTCAAGTAATTCGAAATGTTAATTTCTGGGATTCTTCTTCTTCATCTTGAGGTACCATCACTTACCTGAGGTCGGCTATCATTAGGACTATCTTTACACACAGCGGCTCGGAACAGGAATGTCGTGCTTAGGTTAAACCACGTTTGGAGATTCTTAAGCCACGAAGTACGCCTTCTTCCAGGTGGTCGCTCGCAATTTTTTTTGCAGCTGATCGTATTTTTCATTACGCTTAGGATTAGCCCTTTCAAATCGCAGCCAATCTAACATTGACTTCTTAAAGATGAAATAAGAATAAATAAACCAAAAATATTCAAATATGACACTGTGAGTGTTAAGAAACATTCTAAGCCATAACATTATTCTAGGTTTCTACTCCGCTGTTTTTTCTTCAATAAAATTCCAATACGTATCAGTAACAATTCTTATATCTATGTGCGTGTGCCTTACACATGAGAACCGCCCCACCAATCGGACGCACAAAGCCTTATTGTTTTTAGTTTCGGCTGACATTGTTCGCCCGAAATCCAATTTTAACAGTTGAACTTATTTACGTAGCTACACGGCCTATCGACGGGGCTAAATTGGACGGGTACCAAGGACTGAATTCGATTACGTTGCGTATCCATAATTAGAATTTGATCCGATATCTCCGATTGTTTTTGGGAAAACGATATCACCTGACCGTTGTTACGCGTGATCTGCTTTTTAATCCTATCGTAACAAAAAAGGGATTTAATACGTCATTTTTATTACTGTTATCAAGTTAACTGTACTCTCGTAATGATTTTTTATTAAAAAAACTCTGGTCTGTGCAAGGAACGTGCTTTGAATTGCCTGCTTCGTATCGATTCGTGCTGTATTAGCCGAATTTAATAATTTACAATTTTAATTAAAATTATGACTCGCCAACTCTGTGGCCATTATTATTATGGTATACTTCTGAGCGATGCGGCCCCATGTAGACGCGTGGCTATGATGAAACAATGGGAGTGTTTGGAGCGAGGCACGGGTGGGCATAACACATCGCTCGGAATAGATTCCATAAGCTTCTCATTGAGTCCTAAGTTTCAAAAGAACACTTTCATTTTCTATCCCTAACAATATTATTCTTCAACAGGCTACGGTGGACATGGATACTACGGCGGCCATGGGTACTACGGCGCACCCGCCACCAGCTACGCCAACCAGGTTGCCTACAACGGCTACGGCGGCTACGGCCACGGGCTTGGCGGCTACGGCGGACTCGGCTACTACGGACACCACTAAACACCTCTCTCACGCCTCCAAACAAAATTTACCCCTTTTAAATTGTAATACTCATTGCTATCACAAATTACACTGCCAAGTAATTTATTACCATAATCTTAAGCTGGCTATTTTTCAATGGGCTAAAACTCCTCAAAATATTTCAACACCTCACGGCCAGCTCAAGACGAATCGATAATATTTTTATACAACGAATTATTGCGAGCTTTGTAAATATACGAAATAAATAAGTAAAATACTACTCTGTTGTTTCGTTAAGAACCTAATCCATGAAAGAGCTTTATCCTTTTACAAGTAGACTTCATCTCAAAACCCAATTATCTTGGTGAAAATTAATTTATTTATAAATCGCATGTGAGCCGTGAGTTTCAGTAGATAATTAACTAGAGATTTTTTAACGTAGTATGGATTAAGACTATTTCCTCAACTAGTATGGACTAAACAGTTAAAACACGACACGTTTACTGACATTTTAAAGGGGGAAAAAACTCGATATTTCTCTTCTAAACGAATATAGTAGGCTAGATAGTATTATCAAAATCTATATCACTACACCAATTCATGATAGAACAAAACATGGCAAGCACTAACTTAAAACACATCAATATAATAGCCTATCATATCAAAGGTACTTACCACCTCAGGGCTTTAGAAAGCAGGTCATCCCCTCGTCTCGCGAAAGTGCGTGAAAACTTCGTATATCAGATTCACACAAAATAGGCCGTCGATCACATTGTCAGTAAGAAATTACATCAGGCCATATTCAGCCCGACTGTATCTCACTCGGGCCGGGTGTATGGCAAACGGCGGATTAGCATAAATGAATTATTGACACCATGCAAAATAAGCGGGGCTAAGAAAAAATGTATTATTCAGAAAGGTATGCGGATAAAAAGCGGGATAAATGGAGTGTGAGCGTACACTAAAGAGAGTTTGACTCCGCTCAGAAGTTTTGTGACTACTGATATTCCTCAACTTTCCTGGGGCCCAATTCTCATGCGGATCGAATTCAAAAAAAGTTCACCTATCGAATGTTATTTTTCGAAGAAAATAGAGTTGCTCTATTTCGATAAATTTCGTGCGGTAGTTCAATCAATCAATCAATCAATCAAATATTCATTTATTGCATCTGTTATAGGTTTTTTTACAGCGGATGTTAATGCTTATGCTAAAATAGTTCCTTTATAACATACCAATGAGGCGTACAATATTGTAGGTACTACAAGTACCGATAACTTTTAGTCTAAAATATTAATATAAATTTGAGAATTTTTTATAATCATGTAGGTTTACATTCTTAATCTAATATTACTAAGTATTTCGCTTAAAAATAAATATGCCTATCCACATCGATAACAATCTATGTATTAAAGTTTAAAGAAAAGAAAATAAACACAATTAATTATTAGTTCTTTAACGTGTGGATATATTGACTTGATTTTTTTTAGTAGAACGGTGAAACTCTGATTCAAAATACCACACAGAAAAGATTCTATTGACGTGAGAATCGGGGCCCTGATGTTGGCCGCTATTCTTAGAGTAGAACGATACCGCAATCCCGAGTACACTCGTACGAGTGTTTTCAAGTATATCTTTGATGTGAAATTGCGGGTAAAATTGCAGACTGCACGCTTTTATCTCGCAAAGAGTAGAGTGTGGCAATTTAATAAAGTTGCCAGAGTTTTTTAATGGAGCCGCAATATTGCTGAGAAGCAACGAAGCATGCTACATCTGATGCACGTAGCAAAGAATTACCAAGTTTTAATGAGGGCAGCATTTCAAACAGTTTATTTATATTTCTAGATCATTTTAGTGCGCCTTAGCTAGCACTTTTTGCTAATGATCGCAAGTCAATATTTGTAAGGGTACTCGTTATAATATTATAAAGCTAATAATATTATTATAATAATAATTATAATATTATAAAGCTGAAGAGTTTGTTTGTTTGTTTGTTTGTTTGTTTGAACGCGCTAATCTCCGAAACTACTGGTTCGAATTGAATAATTCTTTTTGTGTTGGATAGTCCAGTTATCGAGGAAGGCTATAGGCTATATAACATCACGCTACGACCAATAGGAGCAAAGATATAGTGGTAAATGTGTAAAAAACGGGAGAAAGAAGTCACTATTCCACGCGGACGAAGTCGCGGGCAAAAGCTAGTGTTCACATACGATACGATACACTATTTAAAATATATTCTGTGACAATACTAAAAATTTATTCTACAGGCGCAGAAATTCTTCATTTTTACATAAATAGTTCATTTAATAATAGAAAGAAAGAAAGAAAGAAAGTAAACATTTTAATTTAGTAAGTACACATCAAATTACAAACATAATAGACGGGACGGGTAATGTAGTAAAAAAAACATTTTTTCAATTTTCAAATCACAGTTAATTA
This sequence comes from Pyrausta aurata, assembly GCA_963584085.1. Classification (NCBI taxonomy): domain Eukaryota; kingdom Metazoa; phylum Arthropoda; class Insecta; order Lepidoptera; family Crambidae; genus Pyrausta; species Pyrausta aurata. The sequence continues at coordinate 7,336,165 of OY757266.1, read as the reverse complement.
AAAAGTGATAAGACTTAAAGTAGGAAATAAAAAAAATATCTTTTTGCAATAAAAATTAAGATAAAGATATATAAATGTATATATTCTCCATTCAGAAGCCAAGTTAGCCTACCTAGCAGTCTATTAGTCTACACTGTAGAATATTAAACACGATCTATTGAACAATCTGAGCCAAGTCTAAGCAGCTAAACCATGTATTTGCTTTCCACTTGTGGATTATTAGCGAAGCACTTATTAGAGCAAACTAGATCCATTGGTGTGGAGGGTTAATTATGATAATGTAATTGATCAAGCATTATGCTTAACATCATCATTCAAGATAAATACTCGTACCTATCAGTGTCTCACCAGTGGTGACATATGGATCCGAAACATGGTATTCAACTATGGCCTTATAAAGAATCTCAAAATCATACCACGGCCGATAGAGAGGGAGGGCCATGCTCGGTGTTTCTCTGCGAGTTCAGGGTGAGGAGAAATGAGGAGATACGTAGAAGAACTAACGTACATGATATATCATGTACGTTAGTTCTTCTACGTATCTCCTCAGGGATATATCCCTGCGAATCAATAAGCTCAAGTGGGCAATGGGCAAGGCACATAGCGCGATTAACTGATGGTTGGGGCAGAACATTTCTATATTGGAGACCCTTCGACGTCCACCGACAAGATTGACAGATGTAAAATAGACCTTGTAAATATCGCAGGATCACACTGGATGCTAACCGCTCGCAACTGGACGCTGTGGAAAACCGTAGAGGAGGCCTATGTTCAACAGTGGGGTCCTTTCAACATGATACTCGTATGAGTCCATGCCCTAAGAAAATCCTGTGTAACATTTTCATTGGAATAATTACAGTGATACAACACATTTTTTTAAATAATCAGATTCATGGCGTTTTTTTTTTATTCAAGGCTCAAAAGAAAAAAAATATCTTAAATATAGAACTAGGCCGTAACTCTTAGTATGTGGGCACAATTCAATATTGTATAATTAGATTTGATCCTAACAGCAACAGGACGGCAACCAGTAAAAAATATTAAAATGCTGATGCCCACATTGGCATCTGGCAAACGGCAACGTGGCGATATGATAACGCCTGAATAAAAATAACAAGCAAAACCACATTAACTCACGCCATTCTCTCAGGCGCTAACAAAACTCGTACCTAAGAGATTTTTAATATAAACATGTGTGTGAGCAGTGTACCGTGCAACCTGTTATAACAATAGAAAAAAGTGAAGATAAGTCACCTTTTCTTTACTCATGCAACGAATTTAAATAGGGTATTTAATATCGTTGATCTCGTGTCTTATTTTCGAGTATAATCAAATTCAATATGCTTGCGTATATACGATATCACAAAAACATGTCATTAGTGAAATACATTAATGTTAGCAAAACGGCTTACGATTCATGTGTCCCAAAGACAACCGGCAAAAAGTATCATATTCACAGAATGACTGTCATGCATCACTTTAACGCCCCCATTTACATTTGAAATATATAAATATTAACTTTGGAGGTCTATTTGACGCGTTATTGTAAATTCGTAGGTATATAGAGTTTTAAGTAAATACTTTTTATTATTTATAAGTACCTACACCACCTACTTACGAATACATGTCAACCGAAAAAAGTTTTTGTCGAAAATTCTCTTGAAAAGCGAGTTCATTGAACTAATATACAAATAAAAATAACAACAAGGGGAAATGAAGTACATTTGAGTTCAGTGCTAGACATGACTTAAAAAAATGCATTCACATGAAAACATTTTTAATTAAAATTTCACATGTCATTCCGTTGTATGCTCCAGCTAAGAGGGTTCATAAAGGAAAGGGTAGATAAATTACAACCCGACCGCTTTATTTTGTTCTAGTAAAATATAAGGTCGGCATCTTTCCACCCTACCTATATTAAAAGCTCCGTAGAAGTTTATTGCACCCATGACAGGTAAACACTTCAGGTAGTTGACACGATAAATATACCTAGCTTCCATGGCACTTCATCCCATAGCTTTACTATCGCAGGCCAAGGCACCGGTCTTGTTCAGATTTATAGGGATAGTCGTTTTTGTTTTTGTTTACATTGGATTCGGATAAAACCGCGAACCTTCACGGCCTTTATTGATAGTCAACGCAATATAAAACATAAGAGATAAGATAAGATAACTTTTTATTGCAAATCAAATAGGTTAATTACAGGTTTGTTTAAAGGAAATGTTCAAATAAATATGCGCCAGATAGCACACCAATTTTCTTGGTTCAACTTTGACAAACCCTTTACATGATGTTTATTAATATAATAGAAGTTTATATCTATTAAAGGAGCTCTTCACTCGGATGTTATTGAGAATGCCCAACACTCTTTTAAATGAAAACCATCCAAGTACGAGTTGTAGGGTTCCGTGACAGTTTTTAACTAAATTAGGGGTGTAGCCCTACATTTGCCCCTTGCATTGCAAAGTCCCTTATGTCTCAAACTTCCTTCTTCCAATAGTGCCAGTAACTATTTCCAAATGGGCAAAGTTTGAAAGAGTATTCCGAAATTACAATCTTAAAGCACCCTAGAGGGTCATTTGCAGCACAAACAATACAAATGTAAATTAGGGAGCATCTCAATTTAATAATACATCACTAGTCGCTCGGGGAATTTGTTTCATGATTTCAAGCAGAAGCTGCTTTCAACTCGTGTTGCGTTCCAATTTACGGCGTATAAAATATAACCCTGTTTTATTATCGAAACAGTTTTCCTGTAATGCGACTGAGCGGGCGTGAGGCGCGGAAAAGCACTTGAGAATAGATTTGAGGCCACTAAGCTCGCTTTTTTCGTTTCGTTTCATTCATTTGTTTACCTTTGCAATTAGTAGTGAAAAGTGCACAGGGCCTCAATTCCGCTAATTAAGTCGTCACTGAGATGTGTATCAGTTGTACTGCGAGAGTACAGTTGATATACCTTCCTCGCTATTCTGACAGTGGCGTGTCACCTTTCAATGCTGCTGACTTTAAGCACACGATGTGTTACAATAACACTATTGAATGACTACTGTAGTCCAACAGTAGATGCCGAAAATACGTGAATCGGGGAGCAGTCATTTGCACGTTTAATAAAATATAAAGATTTGTAGGATATCACGGATAAAAAAAATACTGTGGTGTAATAATAATGTTTTGCGTTACAATTTTTGTTTTGCGATGAATAACATTTTCGGGTGAAGTAATATTTTCTTTAAAAGCGTTATATTTACTTTTCATAAGATAATCGCTGGTTTCGTGCCCGCTAGACTAGTTCCATGTGCTTTACATGCAACGGCAAGATGCGATGATAGTATAAACCGCAAGACACTTTCCTAAATCAACCGATAGAGCGACAGCTTATTTTGCTCCTTTGCTAAAGAAAAATGTTTTTAGGATTTCCTATTTCTTAAAGGTACGTTCAGTTCGAAAGTTACGGGGCAGTCTTTGTTGTTCACTTTGATTATGTAAGTAGAGGATAATTTATGTGTTCTTATCAATTTCCTCTTTAACACGTTCCGGGACACTATTCCAGACACAATAGTGTTTTATTGTTTTCACGCCTGTAGGCGTTCACTATCCAGAAACGTTTTAAGTACCATTATCTACCTTACCCGAGCGAATTCCTTTACTAATTCATCTCATCCAACAAAAAATTTGTACGCTTATTATCACCACTCCGCCGTCAAAAAGTGTATTGATAATCATGAAACTTTAGTTTCACAATAATTGTCGTATGCATAGTCTGTAAGGTTTTTATTTTATTGGCATGTGTTGCTTTAGTGTAATGTGTAGTTTGATAATAAGTAAATTAAATTAAAATATCGTATTATAGTGCAGCTGCAAAAAGGTAAAACACACGCAACAAAAGACTAACTTCTTCCAGGGGGCGTATTGCGATCCAACTAAATCCGTTCAATTTCCAGGTAGTTTAATTCCCACTTAGTGGAAACGAATATTATCAATATAATAATAATATTATAGTAACACTAAAATGGTATGAATATATATTTATGTCGTAATATTATTTATTTAGACAAACAGCGTTTTACATTGAAATAAAGAGTAGTCCCACAAAACTATTTACATAGTTTGTTTATTTGTATTATAATAATATTATCAATATAACGCGTAATTTCAATGCTGTGTATGTCTATAATTAGTGTAATGTACTAGAACTAAACTGTGTCTCAATCTATGTAAGTGCTGTGTACGTTATTGTTGATGTACCTTATTAAATAAATAAAAAAAAAATGCCTTTGCTGTCAAAACTGCATCGCAATACGCACCCAGGTCCAAATTTAACCCTCCATTCACCACTAGTAAGTGAGAAACGAACATTCCGACTGCCACCGAGACCTTAACGCGGGCAGTGCTGACAGTGTAATCTGGGACAGAGCTAATTTACCGGCCTGCATCCCTTGTTATTTATTACGAGCACTATTGCATTTCGCGGCAGCGAACGGGTTATAAGAGGTAGCGAAGTTTTTGGGAGTTAAATAAATAATAAATAAATATTAGTAAATATGCGCCAGACAACACACCAATTTTCTGGTTTCGTGGTAAGGAATTTTCTTCCTTGTGTTACGAAGTACCAGACAACGATTATGACGGGGGCGTCTCCCATAAATACTTAAATACATATAACACCATGACTTAGGTACAAATGTTCATGCTAATCACACAGACATTTGCCCCTTGCGGGATTCGAACCTGCGACGGCCGGTATAATAGTCAGGAGCGCTAACCATATATACACCAAACGCGTCGTATTCTTGCGCTACGCATTTTCATAATTGCTGATGTAGGCAGTTTTTTTACAAGAAACATGCAGTAGAAACGAAAATACGGTTACCAAATACAAATTTCGTCCAGACAGCGAATCGCGGTGGTTTGATTTCTTACCCCAAACATGGTGTTTTTTTCAGGTGCAAAATACAACCAAGCTAAGCCATCTAAAGCTGTGAGTACATTTTTTTTGTACTCTATCTAAGACAAGCGTTTAGTAACTATCAAACCCAATATGAAAAAATAGCTAAATGTATTTTTTCGGTTTTAAAATTTAGAAGGTTCGACTATCCAATCAGTTTCATTTCATATGAAGGTATGGTCGAGTTCTCTCGCGCCTTCATTTGATAACGAAAATCACTTGCACACATTACACAAAAACGGGCATCATTTCAAACAAAAGACGAAGTGAGTTTAAGTCATTTTAGCTCTTAACACGTTCCGGGACAGTGAACGCATACAGGCGCGAAAACAATAATACATCTATTGTGTCGGGAATAGTGTCCCGGAACGTGTTAAGATGCTAGGCGGCGGTGGCCGCCACAGAACATAAAAAACGAGGTGGTAATAAATAAATAGGTAATACATAGATTTGCTCTTAGTAGATTTGATAGAGGTGCTCGTAGCGCAGTGGTGGCAGCGCTTTGGTAGTAGATACCAAAGTTAAGCAACCTACGGCGCGGTCGGTGTTTGGATGGGTGACCATTCCGACCATATAAGTGACGTATATCACGAGCATCTCCGTGCTTCGGAAGGCACGTTAAGCCGTTGGTCCCGGCTAATATCGATTGGTATTAGTCGTTAAGCCTCATGATAAAATCTGACAACAAGGTTGGTCGCTTGCCTTTCAAACACCCCTCCGCCAATCCGTACTGAGCCCGCGTGGTGGAGTATGGCTCATACTACCTCACATTTGAGGTAAGGCCTTTGCCCAGCAGTGGGATGCTTACAGGCTAAACTTAACTTTTTTTAAACATAGATTTACCGATAGTGTTTGCACATTGTCGATCCGCTAAATTCAGTGATTCAGACCACGTCTAAACTTTTACCTGGCTACCCACTTCCCATCTCCTGGCAGGCAGCATAATATACGCCTTGTCATAAAGCCAAGAGGTCCAATTTTGGTAATTAAGTGTGCATTACGCTACCTCATATTCATAGGATATACTGCGTGAATTTAGCAAGATTCATTTTAAGCGCTTAATTAAGTTGAGAGTTAGTATGAAGTTTTATTAAAATAGGCGAGTAGTACCATATTTGGCTACCTACCTACTCTTTGACATTAATTTATTTACATACCTCAACACATCATAATATTCTTTAGCCTTTTACCATTCTTACAAAAAAGACATGGAACTCTAAAGCCCAGCAATAAACTAAATAAGCGTTCTCTGTCCAATATTTCATACTAAATAACGTTCCTTAATTGAATTATTCGTGTGTTGTATTCTTAATGTGAGTAAAAGGTTTATGTCGATGTTCGTTTAATACGAATACGGGGTAAGGGGCCAAAGTTACTAATTTTGTCTTTGTTGTAACACACTTTTTAAGTTAACTCTTGTGCCGCTTTGTGCTAGATTGGAATTTAATTTCTAACGTAACCTGCGACACGGAGCTTAAACAAAACACTTTGAAAATAATTACTTAGCACGGGCTGAGAAAAAGGCAATGCTGACGTGAATTGTAAAATTAGTTTCAGCCGGAGCAGGGAGGAAAAAGGCAAAATAGCTTTAACACCGCCGTGTAACAATTAATTAGACTGTGACGTAGAGCACTTAGGCTATAGATGCCTGTAATTCTTCGTTGCTCCTACTTACTTTATTTATTTACTACCCTACTACGTAAGTGTTATGATTTTAGCAATTTATGTGGTTATAAAAGGGGTATCATATGATAGAAGACAAAATTCTGAGTACAAAAATGTTATTCGTAATCGGGTTACGGTTTTTGAATTATTTATCTTATAAGTACTTATAATTTTCAACCAAGTTTTTCTTATTATGGAATCTGACAAATATTTGACTAAATTAATATGATGCAACCAGCCTAAGGATAGAATTGAACTTAATTGTTTAACTTGCTTTTGAGTAACATTGTTCAAAACGAAATTATTTAGTGTAAATGCATCACTAACCTAATTAACCCCAGTTTTAACGAGCAATAAAATTAAAACATGTATTACCACTTTAGTCAACCAGTATTTTCAAAGGTACCGTGTAAACATGATTCTAGTCATCGTCACCGTAACTAACTGGTTTCATCATTTCCTTTTAGACAGTAACCAAAATATTCTTATCTACCTTCGTTTGAACTATCAAACTTACACATTTCCTTTTCAAAGTTGATGTTTGAATCGAAGGGCAAATTATATACGAACCTATGTTTATAGTTAAATGCGGCATCTCTTTGACCTATTACTCTACGGCCGGTGAGCAATTAAAGCTAAGCTGAATCGCTATATTTTCAAGTTCTACATTTTTCCTCTGAGACAACCGAGTTTACGTTGCTTAATTTATGTAAATATAAACTCAGGAAGCTTGTAAAAAGTTTACGCTTTCCAAACGAGCGTCGCAACAAACGCAATAAGTTCAAATAAGATTAAACTGCACTTCTTTAAGGAACTTTCGCAGTTAAAAATATTTGGAACGGAAAGCAGCAGTAGTTAAATAAAATAGTACTTCGAAAGAGTAAATATTTTCTTTTCTCACTTACAGTTTTGCTTCGCCGCTGTTTTGCTTAACCTCATTATTAGTAGCTCTATTTTAATCACTCGCTTCAATATTACGAGTGACTTTCATTCGAAAATCAACGGAAATCACACGCCCTATTGAGGTTAGTGATTTATAAATAGGGCCCCAAATGCATACGTATTGAAAAGCTAGAATTAAGTAACTCACACAACCTGTATTCTTGGACAAATTTTCACTTGACAAAACCCAATGGACAACGAATATCAAACAAACTGTTAGTATACTTACATTATGGAAATCTTGTAATGTGCTGCGTCGCAGAGGGGTGAAAACGCCATTTTCTATTTTTAAACGTTGCCTTATAATGAATTAAGTATACGTGTAAGGTGCGCCATATAATTAGGCTAAGCGCACAATTTCTTAAATTTTAAGTTGTATGCCTGTGGCGTTACGGGCAGTCGCACACAGCCGCTCTGGCAGCTATGTATATACTCCCTTAACGATATAATTACTATATCTATATACATATAATAAAATTGTAGAGGTCGAATTTCTGTACAATAAAAGAAAATGCTTAAAACCGAGTCAGGGGGATGTAAGAAGTGCAATTTGACTAATCTAGATTTTTTTCAAATTTCTTATTTCTCTGTTTGTCTGTTTGTCTGTCTGTTTGCTCGCGATAAACTCCGAAGCGACTGAACCAATTCAAATGAAATTTTGAACAGTGGTAGCTTAAGCCATCGGCCAACATTTAGGATACTTACAATACCTGTAAATAAAAGAGTTTCCGTGCGATGGTAAAAAATCTAACTATAGGTAAAATAAAAAACCTCAGTAGAACAAAACGCACCAAGTGTCACTTCATCTACCATAGGGTGCGTACCACTTGATAACCGCGTCAGCCATTGCGAAACAGATTATATTTAAAAAAAAGTATGTCTAAAAAGTCATTGTCAAATGTCAAGTCAATATACTAAAACAAACAAAGCATTCCAATAATTGAATTATTGGAATTGAAAGCATGGAAGATTGCCTAAGTGCAATAGTGATATTATATAGACATTGATGGTGGCGCAATGGCCTCTCCAGTCTTCAGTATCACGTTGTTGCTGATAGCAAGGGCCCTGAGTCCATCACCTGTTACACCAAAGTTTGATAAACGGTATGTAGAAGACACTTTTAAAATTTTACCCGCCAGTAGTGTTTTTTTAACTGCTTTTCCTAATCACCTGAACTCTGTTCATCCAAAAATTGAACTGGTAGGATTGCAGAATAATTAATGAATAATTGATAAATATACTAAAATGAAGAAGTTAAGATCTTCTTTAAGAGGAAGAGGAGAGGAGGAGGAACGAAGGTTCTTCCAGTTGAATTTAAAAAATCTCCTGTCATGCAGTTCATATTCAGAAATTGAGGCAAATAATAAACAATGTTTCTTATCCAGATCATAATCTTAGCCACACAGTCTTTAGAAATGCCACCAATACATAGGTACCACGACCAAAATTTAGTTTCAGAGAGCAAGGGGCATCTATGATAACTGAAACCTGGCTGCTGAGCGTCAACATGTAAGGAAGGTTCTTCCAGTATCATATTGATGCATTTCCCGTGCCAAGGCTGCAACAGTGGAACAAGAAGATTAAACGATTAATCTTTTTCTATGACGTTTGATTAATTATGCAGATTAATCCTTACTTTAGATTTTATTATCATTATAAACTAGCAGACCCAGCGAACTTTGTTTCACCCCCCGCCCCGCTAAGAAAGTAAGCAGTTACTTGAATATTTCTTTCATAAGAACCTTCTCCTGACAATAAAAAATTAGCCAAATTGGTCCAGGCGTTGTTAAGGTTATGCGCTTACCAACACATTTTGCATTTCATTTTTCTATAATAGATTTTTAAGTAACTGTCTGTCTGTCGTGCTTTCACGCCAAAACTACTTAACCGATTTAAATAAAACTTGGCACAAACATAGTCTAGAGCTAATTCTAATCATCTTTAATCTAATTTTCAATGCGAAAAAATGGCTGTAAGGGCTTGAAAAGGAAGATAAAAGGTTGTCTGGTAAAAACGTAGTTTTTAAAAAACCGGCTAAGTGCGAGTCGGACCCGCGCACTCTTAACTTAATTCGGGGTCCACTTACATTCCACCTAAAGAAAATATCACAATATTTTTGTCAGCAAACTTTGTTTTTCATAGTGTTTGTATGAAAGACAAAGTTATACCTATTTGCGGTTGATGAAAATGTGTAATATCTCAAAAACTACGGGTTCGATCTCATTCAATTCGGTTCCGTTTTTGCCATTCGGCTACGGAACCCTAAAAATGTACTTTAATAAACTTTTATTAATACTTTATATCTTGCGTACTCATACTAATACTAAAGTATCTTATTTGTAAAATCATTAGCCATATTCAAAAATTCTACCCAAAGTTACTATTCCACGCGGACGAAGTCGCGGGCACAGCTAGTTGTAATAATAAAACCCTGAATTGAATACCTATCACAATAATATAACGCCAAGCTGGTTGCACCACAAATCTAATTGGGAGCGGGTTCAAAAAGGTCCCCTGGCCGGTGAGATCTCAATTTGAGCCCAAGTGGCATTTCGCGTTACGACAGAGAACATACAAAGGCACGTATGTGGGCTTGCATGGCTGCCGCGCCTTGTAGGAAATGGTATAAGGTACGCATGCAAGGGCGACTACAAATTGCTTGTTTTGCAGGACCGGAGAGTATTTTTAGTTGGGTATGTTTATTTTATTTAATAGTTATTGGACCACACCACATTTCATTTCACACCACCACATAGAACAACAAAATAACACGAGGATGATGGCTTGTTTTCTTTGTTGCCAATAAGAGAGATGTATGTCACCGTAATATTGTAAAATTCGAGTGATTACAATCTAACTGTCGGTATTAAGAGTTTATTCATGTGATATCAATATCAGGCGTTCAAGCACCTGGTTTCAATAAATTTAAATTTGTATTATTATAATTATATGAGTATTAACGAATTTTATAGCGCGTTGATGACAGCATGCTCTTCATTTGATATTATATGGACATCGTAGTAAGCTATATTTAAACGTGAATGCAAAACTAAACTGGACTTTATATAACTAACTAGACAAGACTATAGACTAATATTGGTTATTATGTGAATTGATAAGTCACGTGGATAAATATTTTTACACATCAAACCAGCAATGTATTGCAAACAAATGCTAATAGGAGAGGAGAGAGTTATGTCATTTTATCAGCTACACAGCTAGTACACATTGTGATACTTGTGTGAAACTTTAAACTGTTACTTTTTAAACTTTAAAATCTTTTAAGTCTGTTACATTTTAAACAATGGTGTGTTCACTTGTAATTGGGTTGCATACTAGATGCAACTTGCATTTTATTTATTTTGTCAAAGCTTGTATGTAACCTGTTGGTGTACCAAATAAATAAATAAAATAAGTTAGTTATTTTGATATACATTGATTATGGATTACAACTTTGGATTACTATATCTCTGAGTTAAACCATTTTCGATATTAAGTCTTTAGAATAATTGATAAAAAAAATTACTTCTGTTACAGGCCACACAAATATGTATCTGCTATTTTAGAACAACTTACTTTAGAGATTATGTACAGTACTTACCAGGCAAATACCTAGTGGTATCTGGAGCATGCGAGTTCCTTGTACCTAGTTGCACGAGCCACGCTGTCCCAACCGCAGGATTTTCAGGTCAGGGCCTCAGGAATGTTTTAGTCAATTTCAGGGTCTTGAGCGACTATAGGATAGTAAGGTTTAAATTCAATTTAGAACAGGTATCGAAGTATGTCAGATATTCTAGCTAGATTCTCAGGTAAGTATACTGAAAATACATTTAAGGTAGCCGCTTTATATACCACTTTGGGTTATGTTACTAAATTAACTGCATGTTTAGTGATAATAGATAATATGTCTGAATCGTGAATTTTGCATGGGCAACCAACGGATAATTCAAATAATATGGGACGTCACTCTTATGATTTAGTGAACAGATAACGGGGACAATAATGGGAAATGTCTGAATACATTGTGAAAAAAGGCTGTAAGACTTTTTTATACATCAAAGTAATTTGTAATATAAACTTTGTAGGGTGATAAAACACACTAATATCTACGAGTAGCTGTCTAACTAGTGATCATTACTCTTCCATCAGTTAATAGCTTAAGTCATAATATAATTAATGAGGCCGGATGATAACATTTTCAAAAACACAAAATCTTGGATCACAGGGGCGGTCGCTCTGAATCTCCAAAGACAATGATAATTAACAAACTTAAGCCGTGAAATTCCAACCGTAAACAATTCTAAACACTAACATACGAACGCCGTTCGGTTAGTTGAGCCTGGTATAATTTTACGGGCGATAAGCCGGGAACACTTTACGAGGCTTCCTACCTTCTAAGTGCGAACTCAGCCTCCAATTACGCCCTCCAATTATAACTACACTTCATTGTCGTATTGATATGACTTAAGGAGTCATAGGCTTATCTGCACAGATACACGGCTTAGGGTAATAAATACACATTACATTATGAATGAAGGTTCCGTTTTTTGCTATTCGGCTACGGAACCTTAAAATCGGTACAGACATTTCAGTCTTTATTTATGTGTCAAATAAATGTTATTTATTATTTTGTTATGTTAGTTCTTATTACAAACTTATTTGACGTATTTAATCTATATTTTATTATTTATAGGATGCAAGGGAAAGGGCAAACGTGGACATCTCAATGCTTATAACATTGGAAGCATTCAATGCTGCTCACGAATGACAATATCCAAGTTACTAAATAAAATTATAGTCAAAAACCGGCTAAGTGCGAGTCGGACCCGCGCACTGAGGGTTCCCCTAAACTGGATTCGGGATCCACTTACTTCCACCTAACGAAAATATCACAATATTTTTTGACAGTAAAAATAACTTTGTTTTTCATATTAATAGTCCCCCAGCCGATTTCGACTTCGGTGGCCAGTCACAACGACTAACGGACTGCACGGGACATATTATAGTGCACAAGTGTGAGCGCAAACACAGGTGCACGCTCTATTCCTTTCACTCTCATAGTCCGATGGGACTGCAGTTGTTTAGGTTTTAGTTTCATGTATGGGAGCCCCCCTTAAATGTACCTGTATTTTTTTTTACTTTTTGTATCTTAATTGGAAAGCGGTAAATAAGATACACCTGCTTTAAGTTTCAGCTGTGTGATACAAATAGTTTTAGCATAAAGTGGTTGTGACATACGGACGGACGGACAGACAGACTTGACGAAACTATAAGGGTTCCTGTCTTTGCAATTCGACTACGGAACGATGAAAATCCAATCATGTCCCAAACTTTTGTCAAAACTCAATAAAAAAAACGTAGATATGACATTGTGCCGTCTGTCTATCATTTTTATTTCGCAGAAGTTATGAAATAAAAAGATTCAAAGACATTGACTTATTTCGTTTTGATGTATACGCCTTTGATTTTGAAAGCAAATAATTTCTATTCAAAGCAGCAAGTGAGTTTTTTATGTGTGAGTGACAACTGTGACAGGGACAAAAAGGTCAATGAACTTTTTAAACGAATCAATTTGTCAAAAGATCTTGCTATTGTCATAAATGCAGACATAATTGCTTGCAATATTGGCAACAAGAGGTTGAGATTACTTACTCTGCGTAGGTAGAAATAATACACACAATCGTTTAACCTTAGTCAATTGTCAGTGCCAAAATGAGTAGAGATTGAGATCAAAACTTGATTAATAGATAGCACACGACTAAACCAATTAACAGATTAGCGGTTGACGGGCAGCCGTCTTTAGCAGTCGTACCTATCTCAGCCATCAGTTACATAATTTGTGATTAGTTGTCTTTGCGACCATGTTTAAATCAATACTTGGTATTAACAATACCATTTATGCTTTTGTTTCTATAATTGTAAAACATTAATCAGTTCCAATAGCGTGACGTTTATTTGTTACTACTAAGTTTTATAAAATTAAAAAAAACAAAGTTGTAATGGTTACATTGGTACTTTTTATAGCGCTAACTTAGTATTGCTACTTGTCTCAACAGCATTTTCTCTCATCTCGTTCCTACAAAAGAATGGTGGGTTCAATTGGTTTAATCAAAGTATAAATTTCCGCGAAAAACTTCAACAAAAGACTCATTTGGAAACAATTACACGGGTTGTAAGAAACTGATTATTTCGACATACGCACTGTGCGTTCTACCGAACAAATCGACTTTACTCACATAAGGAAAATGTACTGAGGCATGAACTCATCAGCAATCAATTTCCTAAATTCTTTATTTAACTAATTTTATGAGGGACCCTATATGTGATCTCTTTACGTGTCCCTGTGGCAAAGAAGTCGACAAATTTGACGACGCGTTTGGTGTATTGGCACAGCCCAGACACTCGGAAGAAACTTTTCATTTTGGCCATACATTGACACGCGTGTTGCACAGACGCTGCGTTTGTGTGCGTGCCATAAGGGTTGACAAAGTCCGTTACACCGCACCGGTCATAGCTATTTTCACTTAAATAAACAGATACATAAACAACGTAAATAATTTACTTTAATTTAGTAAACAACGTAACGAGTACTAATTTTCGTAATGTCATATTCACGTGGTATCGTGGAGAAATAAAAAGATTGTATCTACCTTAGCAACACCTGATTTCACTGATCACATAAATAATACAATTATAATTTCCTAACTACACATAATTATGTAGAATGTTACCTTTACCTAACGTTTTTAAAGTTGTTCACTGAATAGTTAGAATAGGTTATAGTTGCATATTTTGTATGTAGTTACTTCCCATCTCACATCTTTTGGGAAAAGAAAAAAGCTTCTATCGGAGTCATTTCTCGAGAAAGAAAGACACTCGTACACTGCACAGTACTTAGGTATCTCTCGTACACAAAACTTTGTACTTCCGCTAACGTCGCAAACATGCGCGTGCCATGCCCGCTAGGCGGTCACCTAATGAGATCCCTAATTCCGGCGCGATAGTGAAGTAAGTCAGACTAGGGAGGGGAGGTGAGTGTCCGTTCTGTATGTAGTACTATTATATATTCTGTGGTATTGGTTAGCGCTCCTGACTAATACGCCGGCCGTCGCGGGTTCGAATCCCGCAAGGGGCAAATGTTTGTGTGATGAGCATGAACATTTGTACGAGTCATGTCAGTACCTAAGTCATGGCTGTTATATGTATTTAAGTATTTATGGGAGACGCCCCCGTCATAATCGTTGTCTGGTCCTTCGTAACACAAGGAAGAAAATTCCTTAGCAAGAACCCAGACAATTGGTGTGTTGTTTGGCGCGCATATTTATTTATTTAATTCGGTCTCCATTGCCTTTATTACCAACAAAGCGCTGGGCGTCTCGCCCTTCACGCTACCCTTAATGACACTATCAGAAGAGCTCTTGCCACAATTACTGTTCCTTCCACGTCGGAGCCTAGTGGTTTAGTTCGTGATGACGGCAAGAGACCCGATGGTCTCACGGTCTCACTACTTTTGATACAGTCAACTCACTCAACAGAAAAATATTTCTTAAGTTGCAATAGTAGATTGTTATACAAGGGGAGAAAGCGACTCATTTCACTCGAGATGTTTCTGGCGCTCGAACGAAGTGAGAGCGCCAATAATTCGAGAGTGAAATGGTGCTTTCACCCGAGTTAAACATACTATTTTTCATTTCGACTGTGAGGAAAACATTAAATTTACAAAAGTGGTTGTAGATGTCTTGGTGAGGTATTATGTAGTTCAGCGAGAAAGGAAAACTCAAGTTTTGAACAAAATATGACAGTTGATTTACAGTACTAACAACATCTAACACGATTAGAAAAAATAACGGCATGAATAAGTACATGAAAGCAGAGTACAAAAAAGCAGAAAATATTAAATAATTAATATCTTTGTAAATAATATCGATCGATTTTTTTCCACAGATAATAACAGAATCCAAAAATAATTTCTTTTTTTTTATATAAGTTTAACGGCTTTGGACGAATCCTTCCTGAAATGACACTGACAATTAAATTTTAAAAATAAATCATCTTGGCATTATGACGGGCAGCCGAATATTTTAATTGTTAATTGAATTAAAGTAAGAAATTGTATATTTTTTTTATCAACGATCATACATAATACCTACACAATATGATTTTCAATTTATAGCTAAGCAAAAATGTTTGTTATTTTAATAACATGATGTGACTCAATTATCTTTGGTCCAAGCTTTGACTGCAGGCCTTGACTCTATGCCATGTCAATTAAAACTAAATAACTTTCCACCCTAGGGATGGATAAGCTATTTTCCACCCGGCTATCTACACAGGAAAGTTATATTTTCCGAACAGGAGAGATGAAAAACATTTTTTCATTGTTGCGAGTATTTCGATCATGCCAGAGCAGCCTTCCACAGATGATACTAAATCGAATTCCACGGTTTATGAGTTACACAAGCCTTTGCTGAACTTTACCTATAACAAAAAGGACCAATATTGGGTCGAAGAACTTCAATCATGGCAGCGTTTCATCCTATGAATATTTTTGCATAGGACTTAGCTTCAGAAATATAGCTTTCAATACGATATCTGGAGATTTAGGGAGAGCAGAGAACAAGAGTTAGGAAAAAATATAAAATATGTTGCGCGTTTTTATAAGCTTATGAGTAAAAAAAAATAGGTGACGTGTAATTTTGTCACTAAGGAAAATGAATGAATGACGTCACTTCTTAATTTTAAGGTTTTCTTGACAACAAAATACTGTAGCGAGTTGTTTACGACACCAAAGCAGGGTTCCATCTTTAAAGAAGTGACGTCACGTTCTCTGATAGGCGTTCACGGTCACGTGACCATATTATATGTCTGAATATACAATAAAATTTTAGATAAATGTTATTTTTTAAAATATTTATAAATGGCTTAAATGTTTTTTTTTCTTTCTATAATAATTAATCACTAGAATCTGCCAGCACTGATTTTTTTTCTTAGTAAAATTTTACCTGTTATTGATATTATCGCTTATTTACTCTTAGTTAATATTGCGCTAAATGCTAACGAAGAAGAATGTTTTTCTGGTTTGTCAAGCTATTTTGTGATAAAATCATAATGTAAAGTGGGTCAGAATATATATCAGTGCCATCATGACCTTCAGAATGAAGACCACTAACTGCTAACTGGTTTAACAAATACTGTATTACAAAATCGCGATTTTATTTCAAGTGACATTGTAAAAGTAAACGCTCTAAAAAATTTTGTAACTCTACTCTCGCTAAAAACATATGACATAATGTTACTACTCAAAACCAGTTTAGATATTGTGCCAAATATAATCTAATGTATTTGTATCGTGAGAAATAAACACCGGTATGAGGCAATTAACAAATTAAATTACTGTGAGTATTATTATATGTAATACACTAATTAAATCGTAATGAGTAGGTAATAACACACATTGCAACATTAAGGGCTTCTTAAGTTTAGAGTTAAGTAGTTTATTCACGTAAAGTACAGAACGCGTACAAACAAGCACAATTGAACAAACTGTGTATAAACACTCTATAAACTAGATACTGGGGCCCTATTTTTGAATCACTCGCGTCAAGATGGCGATGAGATTGATTAAAGTCCAATTTTGGAATTGTAAAATTGACAATCAGTTGTTATCCACACAGGAGGGTTTTGAAAAAATAAAGCTTAATTTTGTGAGGTACTCAAGTCTATATTTCGCGAGACTTTCTTTGATTTTTATTCATTTTCGAACGATTATTATACGCCATATCCAAGCGAGTGATTCAAAGCGCTTAAAAATGGCGAGTGATTTTCAATCGAAAATGAATAATGACCAAAGAAAATCTTGCGAAATATAGACTTGAGTACTTACAGTAGCAGATCAATTTGTTTACACTTGGAACGTAAGAAAGGACGACCTTCAAGTTTTCTCAATCGGAAATCAATACAGTAAAAAGTATTGCTCAATTTACATTGAACAGCCATTAACAATAAATCTTTCCGATTCTAGGGAACATCTACCGCCTAAAATTCGGCAAACCGCCAATCTGGAAAATTCGAATCAGCGATCTGTTAAATTAAATACTTTATAACTCTTTTTTCTCGCAACACCGATCCGCGGAACGTTTTCAAATGAATATAGCCGTTTTATTTGTGACAGGATTTTAATCCTTTCGAGTTTTGCAGACAAATTGGTGTTGTATCGGAACACGCAACATTGCACTTGTAAACTTTGTGTTTTACTGCGTTTGTTGTTAATAGCCGGATTATGTGAACTAGCGAAACATAGAAGTAAAGCGGTAATGTGACAAGTGAACCACCAGAGGGGTGAACTTTGAATGAAAAAGTTATATTTATAATATTTTAGTATATTTCGTCACGTTACCTACAGTCAATTTGTGACTGTTATTAAATCAGTCCTTCTATCAAAAAGTATCGATTAAGGTTTTCACACTTTGCTCAGAAGTATTATAACTTAGTTCTTCTATTTTATAATGATATAAACGTATGGAGACGCTTGCTCGGGCTATAGCAGCATTGTAAGTACCTTAGTATTTTAAAAAAATATAGCTCTACGCTTTATTTGTTGGCAGAAACTGTATGCAAATCCGCCAATAAATAGTTAGTTACGGAAAATCCTCTAAATTGCATAACAAAATTCGGTTCACTTCGTTTTGTGTAACAATAAAATTCTTGATTCAAATCGCGCTCAAATAAACCCACATAACAGTTTCACACAAATATTACTGTTTGAATTTGCATAAAATAGTAATAACTAGCGTGAAAAGTGATATAATTATTTAATTTAACGTGTACAATTTATTTACTAGTATAACAAGGCAATTTACATTAAAGATAAAAGTGTTTGAAGCATGATAAGTTGTTAGCGTAAGCGTAATCTGCAGTTAGATAAGTTTTTCAGCAGTAAATCACGTTAAAAAATACTTGGCAACAATAAATTGAAGTGAAGCTCCAAATATTTACTACTGACATTACGACCCTCTTACTTCAAATACGTTATTCTGTGTGCTTACTGTAGTAATGGAAGAGACAGCACGAAAGATTTGTGTGGACATGCCACATTTAACATTATTTGAAGATCAGACGTACTAAACCACATTAACCATTTATTTAAAACTGACTTAAGTATAATGAAGCCAAATAAGCAAAGGCTGAGCAAACTCGAAACATTTGAATAAAGCTAATGCTCTAGATCACCTTGTTAATATGTATACAGCGTGTGGCCTGTAATAGGGGCAAACATTTTAATCAATGATTCCACAGAGTATACGTAGTTACCCTGATCTGGTCATAGTGCTCTAAAATACTTTAACTCAGAGATATAGTAATCCAAAGTTATAACCCCTAGTCAATGTATATCAAAATCGCTAAGTCGATGTCAAGTCGACAAACGTCAAGTTACATTTGTTTGCAATACATTGCAGGTTCGACTTATTTCGTTAGAAAATATCAATAAATTTATTTTTCATTATAATACATTAAAACCATATAGAATTGATTACTGGTTACCTAAAGGGATTACATTTTAATTTTTTGCTCCTATTACAGGCCACACCCTGTATATGTTCTTGTAAGCAATAAATGAAATTAAAACAAGGTTAGCTTTAACATGAGTTATATTACATCAATGCATATTATTATCTATGCACACCCAAGATTTTTTTATTAAATCTCTATAGACGATTGCAAAAAGACTCATCACAAAATAGTTTACTTTGTGAAATGTTTGAAGTAACCGTAAGGGTAAGTCATTTCTCCCACGGCTCACACACCGTCAATTTTATTCTTATATTTTATCCTTTATTGTCCTGTTTTCATGTGTCTATCATTTGTGAAATAAAAAGTACCAAACTTATATTTCTTCTAGAAACACCACCTTCTTGCTATTTACCGAACATTTGCCATAACCAACAGTCATGTCCACACTAAGACATTCCATTTTGCTCCCCAGTCGCCGGCAGAATTGAGTTATTGCCGATCGTCGATACGTACATATGTGCCGGTGCTCCGATTGTTACGTCACCACACGCTAAGCTCGAACTGTAAATTGAAACTTGTACGATAAAACCAAAAAAACAATATCAAATGTCAACACAGCACCGGTTACTTTTTTTACTTGAATATTTGGGGTGTAACAAAACTATAGTATTTTACCCACATAGTCATACAAACGAGAAGCAACTTAACTAGTAAAAAATATTGCACTTAGTTCAAAAGCAATTATTAATTCAGTAGCTCAAATTCATGGATCTTTATCGTATCATTTTAACACACGATTGCACGAGTCTGTTATCAGATCAGAAGGCATCTTATTTCAACAATAGACAACTAATTTATTAAGATTAGCTATCTTAACCGCCATCGCAGTGACAACGTAACACGTATTTGACACACCCAGATTTGCACAATCGCTTTCAAAGAGTTATTAAATGCATTATGAACAACTTGACTCTTCGGGTAGTGTCCAATTGCCCAATTTTCATAAATTATTTTACCGTTTAAGTTTAAATTGACGCCATCCTTGCTAATTGTAGTGTTTTCTAATTGCTGCTCCTAATGCTTAATCTGCTCCAGAATACAAAAAGTTAACTTTACTTGATGCAAAAACATGTATAAGTACGAGTAGGTACGACATACCCTTATTAAATTAATTCACCGTACGTATTGTTGATTGATACATAGAACAAAATAAAAAATCACGTGAGCATTAAAACCGTTTTAGCCGCAAAAGGAGTGAAAACGACGGTAATAGACTGTATACTATTAATGAAATGATAGGCAAAGCAAAATGTGACGCCAGTTTATTATATTATAAGTAGGTAAAGCCGCACTTTAACGAAAAACACAGAAAAAAATGTGGCAAGGAAATCGCGACAACGAGGTTAACTAGTAAAGTTTGATCTTATATCGTTTGTTTGAATGCCTGTCTACAAATTTATTAAGTACATTTAATGACACAAACAGGACGAATTAATCTTGTTTGTTGCATGGTTAGTAATATGTTTGTTCGCATTTAAATTAAACATTGACCAACGAATCGGTCCATTACTTTTAATTTTTATAGCACACACTGCTCGCTTTCATTACTAAAGTAATCGAAACTAGCAAGATGTCATCACATGATTTGTTAAAGTCATTCGGTTATTTTCCAATTTGTTGCTGATGGCCTCAGGTGAAGTTTCGATAAGAACAGAACTGGTACTAGAAATATATTTGCTGCTTAGATGACAGGATAATATAATATATGTTAAAGTAACAAAGTCAGCTTTCCACCAACCAGCTGGTGTTACCTTATTTGATATGCCACGAAGGCGCGCGGGCGACATTCGCTCTAATCGTTTTTAGTACATGTGTGCAAGCTTTTGCTTATAATTGCTAATTTAATAATTAAAATAACTATTAAACATTTTTTATTAAATATTTTAATATTTGTCAGACGCCCCGCACCCCGCGCTTTCATCAATCAAAATTGGCACTATCTATAATAACTAGACTATTTCCAATTCACTTTATCTATAATAAGACCACAAAATTGTGGTAAGTTAAACCGAAGTGTGAGAATGGATTAGACTAATGTAGGGTTACATTATAGTGTTCATACACGAACACGTAGGAATATGCTTTGCGCACGCTATATTACCATAGAAATATTTAGTTCCTGTAAGCAAAAACATTTCGAAATCATTAAAACTTTAAAGCGACACTATCAAGCCTCAATTATGCCACCTAAATGCACATAATAGCTAAAATGCCAGTTACAAAAATCTCAGAACACGTCTTGCAGTGACACACACGGGTCCGCAGTTATTTCGCAAAGAGGTCACATATCAAAAATAATATAAGTAGACTAACTAGAGCGCTGGGGCGGGGACGTGTTACCGGTTACTTAGTATCGAGTAACAGTGACTTAAAACATAAGATATTCGAAGCTTGACTAGTCACAGCTCATAAAGATAAAATTTCGCTACATAGCGCCAGAGCTTTTGCTTAGTTTATACCAATTATTATCTACTATCCATTTACATAATAACGAAAGAAAAAAGCACATAAGTAATTGAGACCAAAGGCACTAAAAGAGTAAAATTAACGATCTACTTAAAAACATAATAGTGCTATCTCAATTCTTCTACGGCCCTTTTCATCACGCAACCTCGCCTATTGATAATGTTATGAATATGAAATAAACATCTATTTATTACAAAAATCATGTCAATGTTCTCACATAACGGAGATATCAAGTTACTCTTACTGAGGTTAGCTTAATGGGTCTGCCGCCACTAAACGAGTGTTCCTTTATTTGTATTGTTTTTATTATATAATTAACTTACAAAGAACCTAAAGAATGTGCAGTTAACCTAATGCTGCAAGCAGCTCCTGTATAGAGCAACGCAGGAGAGTTTTGCAAGAATACCACCAGTTTATTATGAGTACCTACTTTTGGTAAATAAATCATTTTTATATGCATTTATCGCTTGTATGAGTTATCTTCATATGGATAAGCTTTACTTATAGATCAGAGGGGTGATTGTGTAAAACAATCGTATTCATTTGACAGTTCAAATCGTACGATATGATTTGTCAAACGGCAAAGAACAACACACACAGGGTTTGACACATCATATAGTATGT
This sequence comes from Pyrausta aurata, assembly GCA_963584085.1. NCBI lineage: Eukaryota > Metazoa > Arthropoda > Insecta > Lepidoptera > Crambidae > Pyrausta > Pyrausta aurata. Next base: position 7,313,952 of record OY757266.1, on the reverse strand, counting down.
TTTGGACTGTCAAATGTATACGATTGCTTTACACAATTCCATACCTGATGTCACATGAAGTACACTAGCTCAAACAAATGCCATACAAAGTTATGGTTGAAAAGAATAAAAATGACAGTAAGTTAAACTTTTGTTAATACTTGGTCGCATCTCTCAGCTCAGGAGACCGGTCCGATTGCAGCGATGTGCAGTTATTAAGCGGGAATCTTTTGAAACTAGAGATATGACACATCGCAGTGGTACTTCACTCTAATATTTTAAAGCCTCGACAGGTTTTAGCAACTTGGAAAACCGGCGTATACTTTAGTTTATACTGGAGAGATATTATTTATTTATTGGGTTTCACTGATATTTAAGACAAGGCAAGGTTTTATCGTGTGTTTTACTTACCTTTCACGTATTGATATTAGTAATTTATGAATTACTTGAAAAATAATCAAATTATTAATATTGTTGTAATAGAGAATGCTTCTGCACTAATTTCGCCACATGTACATGTTTGATTTGTGCATAAAGCTTTAAATAAATAAATTTTGTCCTAACTCTTGAACATATCTAGATAGCCTACCAAATAATTACTAAATGAGTGTCTAACAAAGCGTATCAGTGATATCGTTTAATCTTTTACTAATATCAAGTTAGCTACGCCCTAGTTACTGAAAAACATTTTACGTAAGTAATCGATGAGCTTTCGTTAAGAACATTGACCCATTACGAAATAGCTAATAACAAATGTAGAGCACTTTTTGCCATAACAGTTAGGCTGTTTTGATATTGCAATTCTTGCCACTCAATATTAATTCAAATATCAGTTTTTGGAATTCAACTAAAATAATCCTACTACTATTATAAAGGCGAAAGTTTGTAAGTATGGATGTATGGATGTATGGATGTTTGTTACTCTTTCACGTAAAAACTACTGAATGGATTTGAATGAAACTATACCACAATATAGCTTATACATCAGAATAACATATAGGCTAAAATTTTTAAGGTTTCTAATGTGAGGTCGTAAAATACTAGACGGGACGAACCTGAAGTCCACGCGAACGAAGTCGCGGGCAAAAGCTAGTAAGGTATACATTTACAAGTAAATTTTTAATATGTACCTAATTTCAATTAAAATAGTAATCGAAAGAAGTATTTAAGCGGTACAAAGCCAAAAAATAGTTTGGTAATAAATAAGTATTCTACTTTCAAACTTTAAGTATAATAAGTATTGACCCTCAAGCATCTTCGCGAAAAAGTAGCTTGTTTATTGTAATTTTATTGAGATCAACACATTTGTTGCATCAAGAACTGGTTCATTAGCACTTACACTGCGTTTCCACTATGTCGCGACTGATTTTTTTTAGTTGAACGACTTTCGACTTTAGCTGTTCTCATTACTCGTATATGCAGATACGCAAAATCTGTCGTCGACACTTTAAACGTCTCGATAATATGTCGTCACGACATAATGGAAACGCGCCCTAAGTAAGTCCGTTGAGTAAGTTTCCACCGAGTCAATTAACATTGAAGAACGACAGAGGTACAGTTTGGCGGATGTTTGGCAATGGCCACGTGCTAGTTGGCAGTGTTACCGTAGTGGATTGGCACTGTAGTTTCCTTAAGTAAATTAAGAAGTCCGACTTTACTGAACTGACGTATGGCAATGGGATGACGAGAAAACTTATGAGTTGGAAGTTTGAAGGATATGGGAGTAGTTATTTAGCACTTTCTCGGTTAGTGCCCAAACATGTTACTCGTCTTAGTTTTGTTAATAAGATATCTAGCTCATTATGGGATTGTGTGGATTATTACTTACTCACCACGGCACAAGTTGCCTGCTTATCTTTAAAGCAGATTAATATAGTTTGATTTGATTACAATTATTTTACAAATGCTTTATCCAAATGTCTTCTTTTTATCCTTAAAACAGGTAAGGGTCACTTAAATTCCTGTCGTTTTAATTATGCCTTTAAATATTCTCTTTTAGCTTATGCATGTTACTTTCCTTCTACAATCAGTGAGAGACAGACTTATTGGAATACTATTTCTGTACATTTTCTCTTGATCCTGTTTTGGATTAGAAACACTGGTATTTATATCAACTTAATAAACAGATTATTAGTAAATATAATCCAATCATCGTAATGTAATACTTGTTTAATTAATTTTCTAGGGAAAACGAATGCTCGTGGTTTAACGCTACTATTAATTTTGTGGTACCAATTTATCATGGCGATAGAAGCCGTAGGAGCAGGTTCAGTGCCAAAACTGCCAAGTCTCTTACAAACACAACTTTTTCGTGTCCTCTGAATTCATCAATTATCTTGAGCTTTATTTGTTTTTACCAGCGCAAGACGTGACGGTACTCCTTTTAAAATATGAGGCTAAGATACGTTTGAAAGTTCTTTACCTAAAAATTTTAATTTTTATGCATTTCCTTTTTTTAACTACCCCTTTTACTTTTGCGAAATAATAGGACTAAAACCCCGCCTTAACTGTCTCAGTTCAAATTAATGACCTAGATTAATGAATGAGAATTAGATTAATCATCATCATCATCAAATTTAATCAAGTCGCTAAATAATTTAGTATAATTCTTTGTAAAATACATATTTTAATAGGAATACAATTCTACGTATTTATTATTTTTTGTGCCAATAACGTAAAACTACAAAGGTACGTGTTCCATCTCGAAAGAAACCCTCAAATTAAACAGCTTGTTCCATAAAGCAGCACCCAAAAATACCAACAGCCACTCCATAAACCCACACTACTCCACCCTCAAATGCATATAAGCGCGTCACTTCGCCCGCCGCGCGCAAACTCGCACAGACCACACGTAAAGCTGCGCGGGAGTCGCATAACCCCACTGCGCAATCGCGACGTGATAGTGAGATGAAGTTAACGGTCAGTTTCCTTCCTTTTTGTCTCAGTGAAGAAAGTAACAGTTTTGGGTTGCGTAAGGCCAAGATTAGGATGTTATGTTATAGGTGCAGTGATGTGTTTATAATGGGTGCATTAGAAATGTTATGTGTTGGATAACATTTGAATTTATATGCGTTATTTTAAATATTTTTTTTAAACGAGATCACTAATCGAATATTCAAAATGTTAATTCCTCTCTGAAGATTGGTTACTTAAAGTAACAATGGTGTCATGAACATTATTGAAATAAGTTTTTGTTATGGTTGTTTTATGTAGAGCAGATTATACCAAGAACTTAATAGAAATCTGGTGCCGAAAGATTCTAAATGCTTTTATGTTATTTAGTTCAGTAGATATTTATTCATTGATTCAAATAGTTTTTTGAACACATATGCAGGCAAACCGCAAAAGCTCTGTAGTAATGTTTAAAAACTGTTTCAAGTTTAGTTTTTAAAACATAGTTTTTTCTCATACTCTATTTAAACTTCATATCCAAAGTTTTCTAGATGTGGATGCACTCGTTTACATTTTTCGTCATGATATAGATAGAGTAAATAATACCAACACGATCAAACTATATTTAACTCGTCAAGTATGCGTAAACGAGACACAATAAAAATTCCATTGTTATGCGACTCTCGGCATTCGTTTGATACCTGACTGATTAATTTGCCACAAACTCATCAAATTAACTCTTACAATAGGTGGTTCTGTTGCTGCTAGCAGCGGTGGCACATGCTGCGGAAGTGAAGTCATCTTCTAGAAGCAATCAGAAGGTAGAAGATGGAAAAACCGACAAACGGGAGTTGGTAGAAGGAAACTCCGCGGTTGAGAAAAGAGCCCCAGTTTTGCCTACAGGTAAAATTCATATATCTATCAATATCAATATTGAACGACATAAAATAGACTGGTCTTCAGTAGGTATTTAAGTCGGTATAGCTCTTGTGTCATGATAATAAGAGAAAGCGATAGTCACCGTCAGATATTTTGTAGCAGACAAGGTGACCAAATACTTCTGAACAATTAAAATATCAAAGAGTTCCATACACTACAAGGTATCTGAACATTATTATCTTAATTAATATCTGAGCAAACCCTAGTCAATAACTGATCAGAATCTGCTTAGATATAAATAAAGTTACTTCAGATATTAATATATACAACTTATTGACATTTTGACTGTTCAGAAGTATTTGATCGAATAGTTTGCTACAAAATATGACGGTGACTGTACCACAACAACGCCAATACTTTTTCAACCAGTTTCTGTACTTTTGCGGCTGTTCTTGTTATTTAATTTCTTTTGTCTTGCCTATGTGTAACGAGTGAATAATGCAATATATTTTTTCAGCTTTGCCTTCAGTGACACCAGGAATCGAGTACGCCGATACCAGAAACGCACAATCTGAGAAATCGCCATCACAGGTAAGAGTTATTTAAGTTAGTTGTAATCAAAATATTTAATTATATACTGGGTTGATATGTTTTTTTTTATTTATGAAAGGCTTCCCCACAAATAAACTTTGAAACGGCGTCGTACACTCTAGTGTGCCAAAACTGTAAACAAAAGCACATCATGGTACACTAGATGCGCCCAAAGTAATAGCATAATATGTCATCATAAACTTTCCCTGCTATTTGAAATCTAGCATTAAAAACTTATAGTGATTGGCGAACCATTAGCAACGTAAGCCCATATTTTCTATAACTTAACATAAGTGCTAAAGTTGTCGTCCTAAAACTTAGATCCCTTTTAGCTGAATAAAAATATGGTGATCCTAGAATATAAATTGGGAGTCAAAGGATTTAAGATTTTTTATTAGCTTTTAGATAAAGATAGAAGAACAAACTTTATGCAGGTATAGACTTATCCTTTTTTTGAATCCAAAAGATTTGACTATCCAACATCTACTTACTTTCATTTTCAAACAAAATATCTAGTTGAAGTACATACATCTTATTATTAAATAGCCAGCATAATTTTCCATGAAAACTCATTAATATTTTTGCATTTAACTTTCTAGCGATAAAATTACTTCGTACTAAATAATTTAAAAGAGTGAGCTTCTTAAAGTGCATAAACATTGCCTTTCAAGTGAAGGCGCTCAGTGAACGATAAAACTAGTTAAGTTTACTGATTTACCATCAATAGTTTAACATTAACTACTCTAACTTGCGATTACAATCTTATACTATCAGATTCAAGTTTCACCTTTACGATCGTGAGGTAGTCGGTGGTTTGATATCCTCACGATTCGACGTCAATCTAAATCTGATCACCGTGAAATTACTAGTTTGGTAGTACACTTGTCACGTAGAAACCATGTCGACAAGATGATAACACAGCAGAACAGGGTTATGTCTATGTAATTGACTTTGCTGTTTGAAAGGTCCTGATTGTGCTTATGTGATGATGACTCAATGTAGCAAGAGGTTGCTGTAGATATCCCAATGAACACTTTGGTAATGAAATAAATACTTTGAAGTCGTGAAGATACTGCAAATAAAACTGACCGACAAGTAAAGTTTCATGGACGACGCGTGCATAAATCGAAAAATACAAACTTTTGTCCATTACCAAGTTACTTGGAAAAGTTTGCGCCAATTGCAAAACTTGGTAATACCACAATATAGAAATTTTATTAATAATTAAGCTCCGAATGGAAAACTATGAAGGTGTTTTAAAATCAGGTTAATTTAGTGGAGGAAGCTGGAAGTTTTGATGCGCAGTGAATCTGCACGGACGCCGGCTCATTTGGAGTTTTCATTACTTTGGAACTTGCACTGGGAGGGTTATTAAATTATTTCTACAAAGTCATCAACTAGTGAGTTATGTCTCATCAAAAAGTATAATGAAATATTATGATTAGTAACTCGAAATTAAAACGAGAAAAATATAAGAAGGTGCAAATAAATAAATTGTTTTCATGCGCGTTATGGAGAATGTGCAGAAAGCACATAAGTACATAAATCTTCATTGGTAGCCAGATTCTTGATAAGACTTGACTTGAAAATATGTTCGTGAAAATAATATAAATGAAATTTTAAGCATTTTCATTGGTGACAGTTGATAGGCCCGTCTAATTTACTAGGCAGCAAAATCCATTTCTATTCCTGATAGCTGAAACTTTCTTCAAAATTGGGTCGATTTGCGTTGGCAAGGTGACCTCGAATAATGACATCTAGCGGAACAATGCATCAAGGGAATGACGCGGGCACCTCAAAAGACTTATGAGAGAAGTTTCACCCAAAAGAAATTTAATATAAAAGTTGTTGGCGCGCCTCAACTGGGCCGATAAATTTTTGTTGCGGAAAATTTTTACGGCTGCCAGTTTTATGAGCGTCGTCGTTTTTAATTTTCGCCGTGGTTTGAATAGTTTTGCCTGAAAGGTAAAGTTTGGTTCGTCTTGGAATTATCTTTATTAGATTCCGCTGTATCCTTGATAACATTTTTTTGGTGAAATTAATATCCATTCCAACACCACTTCTTGATTATATCACGAATGAAATCAGCCCCTCTAGTTGCTAAAAATGAAAACCAATCATGGAATGTATCAAAATATACCGAATAATCAGTTTATCGATTATTTTATAATGACGAAAACGCATAAAAAGTCCTCATCCACAATATAACAGCTCAACGGAAAAAAATATCAACAGTTGAATAAAAGCTACGGATATGTTTTAAAATAGTTTCCACAAAAATACGCCTAACCCTTTGAACTGAAAATGCCTTTGTAATAAACGAATCGTTTCAGCTGGAGGCAACTATTTCAAACTGCATTGCAGCAAGTTTTGTAAGCCTAGTAAAGAATTTAAAACTGTTGTGGAAGTCTCGACACGGTTTTACCTGACAAACACCGGGTGGCACTCGAAAAACGCTGCGACAAAATTCGTGTTTTCGTGGATTTTTTGATTGAGAAGAATTAGAACAAATTATTTTTTCGTTTTTTAAAAGATGGCTTCATAATAAACTACTAGGATGTTCGATGCAGCAGAAAATCTGACGATTGAACTTATCGAGGCGAAACAAAAAAAAACATTTCAATTACTTCACCCTTTTTTTTAGTCCGCCCGACCATTATGAGCGGGAAAAGTTTTTAAGCCAAACTTCATGCGCTCTTTTTTGTAACTCGAATACTCGCGGTTTATCTGACCAAAAGCCATCAATCGATGCCGCGTTATGAGTCCTCTTCATTTTCTAGATAGTCGGGTATCAGCCTTTCAGCTAGCGAACTTTTTTCTAACAGCATATAAAATGTAGGTTTACCGCAAAAAACGATTACGTTACCTAAGTTCACTCGTTATTAAAAATAGGAATTTGTATCACCTAAAATTAGCCGCAATTATAACCGCACTAAATTCCATACACTTTTCTTAAGTAAACGACTTGTCAACTGAAAATGGTTTTCGTAATTTTTACCCAATTTTTTTTTCTTTTTGTATTTGTGTCACACGCGACTTTTAACATTTGTTCATTGTGTGAGTCGCGATGCTGTCGCGCGTTTCCAAAACGCGCGCTAGTATCGATGCTCAAAGTCGCAGTGTGTAAAAGGTCTTATGTATTCTTTATAGGTCTTGGTTTAAATTACCTTTATAAATTAAATGTAATGTTAGTCTGAGGAAACTTAATTGATTTTAGTGTTGTTTATGTTTATTCTATAATATGTGTGCGTTTTCCAAATAATAATATTTCTTAAAAAGTTGTAGTCACTCGTATTGAATTACGTGGCCAGTCTTACACCAGGAGCCATTAGTTAGGGTTTGAGGGCTATAAAAACCATGGCATTGCGAACTTAATGCCGCACATTCCGCGTCAGTAACTGCTCACAATTGCCGAGGTTAAAAAGTAGCTGTATGAGAATTGGGACAATATGCTACCTTAATTACTCGAAATCCAAACAATAAAATGTTACGTAGCAGCTATGTTTTGGTTGAAAGAAACTTAATTTTAATGGTTTTGTAAGCAAAACTAGGTATCAATTGTTTGACAAATTGCGTTATCTTTTTAGCATAGAATATATAGGTATTTACTAACTACATGCATAGGAAAGCAAACATTTTATAATTTTAGAGATTATAAATTTTTTATTTAATATTTATATTAAAATTTTATATATTTTTATATGTTAGACATTTTAGTAAACACGACTTATTTTACTCACAACTAATTTACCAATTGTGTTTTATTAAAAAAGACTAAAACAATATCTTTATATTTTTCTAAAAAAAGGAATGACCTTTGAATGAGTGCTAAATATTTAACTTCGTGTAGTTTTGAGAATAACGATTTATAGTATTTTATTTAACTGCACATATTGTGTTAACCAGAAACGTTTTATATTTCTGACTGATTTTTTGGATGCAAATACATAATTTGGTCTAATGAAATATAATATTTACAGAAGCAAATTTTATGGTCTATTTATGATCGAGGGGCTTTGTATGGACACCCTGTATAAATAAACAAAACCACTCAAACGAATTATAAATGAGAAGCAACGAGTTATTATTTGGGAAGGGAATGAATAAATCCCGTTGTAGGTAGGTGGCGAACCCTTTCAATTAATTGAAATAGCTTATATTAATTTAACTTTTCCGGAAACGGATGTGTACTGCCGAATTTCAAAGTGACGATTAATTACTACGGAATTCTAACAATTCTATGAAAAGTGACGATATTGTATTTTGTGTGCAAACATTTCAACCCTTTGATTTTGACATTTAGAATTGTGCTATACTGAAGCCGTTAGTTAGTACACCAAACTCGCACTCGCATGCGGCAGCGATGATACTGGCAAGGATGCCTAATTATGTAGAGCAAGACATAGCAAATGCCAACGTCACACCCCGCATTTATATACCTATCACATTTCGCATGCGTTCGCGGCGGTGGACTTACGGCGTCATTTGTACGTTATGTTATCGATCATGGGATCGATAGTAAATAAAACTAGTATTCTTCCATACGTTGTATAATCAGCCACCACAAACAAAGGGTTTTACATAGGTAGCACACACGCGTCTTCAGTGTAAGGAGTCCCAGCGAGGTCTGTCCGTCACCCGAACGGCCCCGCCTGCGCCCGGCGTCTCTGCTGACACCGCGATTGCTAACAATGACTTGAAATTTTTGCTTTTGTAAAAATATAATATGTTATGCTACTATAACATTAATAGTTCACTACTTAATTAAAATAAAATAAAAATAAAAACTAATTTCGTATAAGATAACATTTTTGGTAAGTAACACTGAAAACGTGTCACGTCTCATACAATATTTCAGTTCATCCTTTTAACATGTAACAGAAAAGGCGTCCTTTGTGATTTGCGATTGTGTGCTCTGCAAGTACGAAGGGCTCACATGATGGATTGTGCTATTATTGTTCACTCTTTCCTTATACGACAGCCGGAGATTACCGCTGAAATACCCCTGATTACAATATCACGTTATATTAGGGAAAATAATTAAGCTTTGAGACTTTCATGGGACGGTGTGATGATTGCATGTTAGTATACAGAATGTTTTTTTTTGCTACCTGGAGGGCAAGTACTTTAAATACTAGAAATAGAAAGTTATGCTGAAAGGAATCATACTTTTATATTTTTCATAAAATCATGAACTACTTTAAAAATTTTTGAAAATACCTTTTCCCAGGAATCGAACCTAATCAAATTTCAATAAAATGCATCCTGTATTTTTATGGCACTTATCCATTGAGTAACTTGTCACGCACTTGTTGAAATCTGTAAAATTAAACATTAAAAATCCCATACTGTATAGCTCAAAGAACTGACAAGATAAGTTCTTGTCAGTTCTTTACACTTTTCTACACTATATTCTACAGAGCTATACACTTTTCCACTGTTCTCTCAGAAAGAAGGTACTATAGAAACGAATATCAGTTATACTTTTTGTGCTAACGACACCCTTATTTATTGCATAATCACCACGTTCATGAATTAGATTATGCTGAGCATATAACAAAGACTCGAGCTATTATATTGCGTTCTCTCTCAGATCGTTAGATCTAAAGGCATAAACGAAATACCAGCCCATACCTAGATCAGTGCGTTGATGCTTAAAGGTTCTAACCTTTGGCCGTCCACGAATACCATCACAATATAGGCACTCGTATTTGCGATAAGCTAACAAGGCATTCTTTAGTAAGATTATAAATACTAGATTATTTCATCAATTGTTGCGAGAACTACATTTAATATATATTGATTTTACTAGCGGTCCCAGCGAACTTCGTTTCGCCCCCAGCCCCGTCCCGCCCCGGCCCCGTAATGAAGTATTCATTACACATATCGAGTTTTTATTGTTTTTAAGATGTATTCTGCTATTCGGGACGGAAACAAATCCAACAAATCAAAAACCATGGCAATCGGTCCAGCCGTTCTCGAGTTATAGGTGTTGTAACAAATACGATTTTCTTTTATATATATAGATTACTTGACATTGGATATAAGTATATCTTCATATCTTTTTAAAATATAAAATGAGGTACTATTAGGGCTCTGACTTTGAACTCTACTTCATCTTTTTTATAATGCTGTTAATGTAGGTAAAATTACATTTAAATGATTTCCAGTAGGGATTTAATATAAATAAACACCATCATCCAAAGCTCCATCGTTACCTCATCACAGAAATAATTAACTGGTCTAACATTTTAAAGACGCCTCTCCCACGTCCAGTCCATGAGCACGATATACCTTTCCAGCAAAATACATTATGTAATTCCTTTGAGACTAAGGTTTTATAAAACCCTTTAATCCTAACAACTCTTAATACACGTAATGTACTATTAAATCCCAAAAACAACTGGAAGTGTAATTCATTCGTGTGGAAAGGAAATCGTAACATAACTTTTTACTGCCAACCTGAAATTAGCCACGAGAGTGCTGGCTAAAATAAATGTCAAAAACAGGAACGTTAACCACCCTTAACTTGTTTTTTGTTTGATCATTTAATTTCGTGATTTATATTTATAGTAAAGAGTGTTGTTGTAAGTAGAATACGCCTACTTGAACCTGTCAGAAACAAAATTCGTAGCGCTAGAAACGTATGGGAACCACATGACCTGACGAGCAGAGTCAAATGCAAACTTACCATTAGGGCATAAATGTGCCATATTAGGGCTGGTACCGGCACAGTCTAAGTTGTAGGGTCTATCTATTCTATTTTGTTACGCTAATATTTAAATCTGTTACATGCGAATAGATCAATCATCAGATAGTGACCTATTCAATTCTAGCTCGAAACATAAGTACATTAGAATCATAGACCTCCTTTTGTAACTCCTGCAAGTTGCATATAACGAGTTTCGGGATTATTCAAATACATTTCTATACGGTTATTTGAATAGTATCACAAGAAAGTACTTCATCATTTTTATCATTATCAGCCAAAGAGCGTCCACTGCTGAACATAGGCCTCCCCACGGTTTTCAACAGCAGCCGTTTGTGAGCGATCTGCATAAAGTGTGATCCTGCGATCTTTACATGGTTGTCATCTTGTTGGTGGACGTCCTACGCTGCGCATTTGGTCAAAGGTTCTCAAATCTATTTATAACTTATCGGCCCCAATGGCTGTCAGTTCTTTTCAGCCGTCTGTTCTTCCCTGTGCCCTACCCATTGTCCACTTAGCTAACTGATTCGCAGAGCTATGTCCGTTACCTTATTCTACGTATCTCCTCATTTCTGATTCGATCTTTCAGAGAAACCTACTCGCACTATTTAGCAGTATACATACAAATAAGCAAATATTTACTTCATCTCAAGTCATGTGCCTGTCGCTTTTGACTTTTGATGTTCGTAGGAAGCCTTAGATAACCCTTCCCCGATAACCTGCGTATCCCTTCGCTTACACCTGTCAGTTAGGGGTAATTTGAGTGTGTTGGAAACTTTGTGCCTCGTACGAGGTACTTTACGCTCGACATGTCTGCTCGAAGCACCAACTTTATTAACTCTAACGTCTAAGTTAACGGCCCATTATAAACAAACATTAATTTATATTCGACATTTTGTTCACTCAGCCATGTGGTTCCGTACCCGTGTCAAGCGTAATTATTTGGAACGATGTGAATTTTGTTTGCTTAATCTGCGGATAAATGCATTAGGTATGTTTTTAAAGTACTCGAAAACTTTTTTGAAAATAACTAACTACTCAAAACAATTAGTATAAGTAAACAGTAAAGAGAGTGCTTTTTATTAATAATGCAATGTAGATAATCGTATTGCGATACCACGAAGTTCAACCTCCAACTCTCTACTACGCTCATTTTATTATTAATCAGTCATGTACATTAGTTACGACTGCAAAAGCTGAAGTGTTATTTATGTATCTAGGTACTATAAAAATTCCTTTAGTAAGAAAAATGCATCTGCTTCTACACGACCCTGCAATGAATTATGATTCTTTCGAGAATGCATTAATCCTTCTTAGGCGAGAAAAGGCGTTATTGTAAATTACCGCTACTTTGCATGCACTTTCTGCACTTTACACATATTTTTTCTTCGCAAAGTAATTTGTTATGTTGTGTAAGCTAATCAGCAGAGAGGACTGTAAAGCATTCTTGCTCATCATTACTATATTAACTATTTCAATCAGATTTTATTTATTGAGTACCTCTTCAGACTAACTTTCATACTATTAACTTTTGTATGGGATAGATATACATAGTACTTCTTATAAAGTTCATAAGCAACTTTTTATTACTATACAATATAGGTTAAAATAAGAAACAAATCCCAGTGGATTTGTAAAACACAGTTATTTTATCAGGTGCTTTTAAGGTATCTTTTTACGTACAAGTAAAAAAAGAACCAACCAACCTTTAAACGAAGGAAATCACGTATAAATTTCGCGCGAAAGAACCAAATCATAATAAAATGAAACACGACCGTCAAATGGGCGATAACACCACTCCTCGCTTCATAACGAACTCAGATATATATTACACTTGAACTCGTTATTATACTCTTTATTGTTCTCTTCCATGTATTCACATTATTTTCATAAAAATAATTTCAGTATATTAAAAATACTGGAGCATCACAAATGAAGTTCAAATTGACTGCTACAATATTACGAGCTTGTGAAATTTGTAGGTCTGAGACTCGCAGACATTTCGAAGTTTTTACACAAAATTGAGCCAAGAAACGGTTCCACTCGGTGTTACAAATTACAGTGTAGCCGCAAGTCGCAGTTATTTAGGATTAAAACTGCACAATTATAATTAGTTGCCAACCAAGAGACAGGGAATGCGTCCCTCAGGCCTTACTGATGGCATCTGCAAACTGGGATGTACTCTCGCTATTTGGCTTGAGCTCAAATGTGAGTGTAACTTTATCTTTTACTATCTAATTTAGCGTTGAGCTATTTTTAAGGATTATTATTTTATGAAGCAACTCCTTATAAGTTGGTTTACTTGTAATGTATGTGCTAGTAAGTAAGATAGGAAATTATTATAATATTGTTACTTAAAGCTAGCAAAGGTTTAAAAAAAACTACAAAATTAATACAATTCAATTCAATTTCAATTCAATTTATTTATTCACAAAACAATAATACATTGTGTTTGAATAAATTAACATTAAATTATAAAATAAAATTACAACATTGAAACAATTAATTACAGTAGATATGTCAAAATAAAATTAAAACATTTGATAACACAATTGAATAGTAGAATAGAAATGACAATGTTATTTATAGAAATGTCACAATATCATTAAAAAATATAATTAAATTCCTCCATTAAAATTAGTTTCTAAAAATTCATCAACAGAGTAGAAGAAAAGACCTGAGTTCCTTTTTAAAGTTACTCTCATACGGAAGCAGTTTTAACAGGCAAAGTTTTTAAGAAGCAGTTTTACAAAAAGGTCATTAAATTAAATGCTTACACTACGCAAATATTGCATCATTAAGAACCTTTGAAAGAGTAAAAGGACCTGATTAGCAAACACTACAGCCTACATCCACGAACTGATGGATGAACTCGCGTCAAGACAAGTTAGGCTTGCAACGTGCGTCATATTCGTGTTACCATCGATCATTATAATTAACTGCGGACCGGCTGCGCGTACGCACATGACCGGCCCCACTTTCACAGGCACACCCTGAACTATATCATTTGAATCGCGAGTCACATGTGCTTATTTAACCACACGTGCTTATCTACTTACCTGCACGAACATAGTATAGTAATTATGATTATGTAAACACTGCGGTATCTTATACTGTTGGAATAAGGGATATTTTTCAACAAAAATGTATAGTATAGTCTGATGTGCTGGCCACTGTTCCTATAAGCTTATGTTTTTTTTCGTACTGATTACGCGTCTCATTAAGTAAACTTAAGATTAAAATTTAACTAAAATTGAAATACAAATCAAATCAAAAAAATATAATTCTGTTATGTAGATTAAAATAATGTGCGTTGAATATTGGTCTATAAAAGGTATATAAATTGACTACACTTAGGTTATAGATATACAGGTAGACTTTATTTTAGGAATAAATGACAAATGATATACCAGAAAAAGAAAATATCTGACTGGCAATATTTAAAAAAAATGTTACTACTCGTATAATTTGTTAAACCATGGTCTACATTATGATAGACAAATGTAAATGTAACAGTCAAATCTCATAACCTGTCAATATCCTTATTGACTGCGATTGCCTGATAAAATCAGTCAATAAGGATATTGACCGACACCCTTAGTCAATAAGGTTATTGACTGGTTTTACCGGTCAATAAGCTTATTGACTGGTCAAGGGATTTGACTGTAACATAAACACATTAACTTATAGAATAAGTTAGGTACCGAGGACTATTTGTATAAAGATTACACCATCTTGTAAGCTCAAAAACAAAAGAAGGTAGGCAGTTATTATGTTAATACAAACCACAGGCGCAGCTAATCTCATTAAGTAAGATCACCCACTCACACTCGTAATAAACTCGTACACACATAGTACGTGTGATTGTGTAACATGTAGGATGTGATTCAATCGAACCTGTTTCTGATTGCGACCGGTCGACATATCGACGAAAGTTTTTATTAACATTACAGACGTTAATTACCTAACACATACATGAATCATTAATCTGCACGACTACTTGGCGAATTGACTTTTTTTATGAGTTTATTGAATTTTATTTTGTTTATCAATGCCAAATAAAAATAATCAATGAAATCGGTGCTTTGAATACACAATAGCCTCAAATTAAATTTAACACTACATTTATGGGAATGTCTAGCCAGTCTTGCGACCTTTCTCCTTTTATAAATAGGCAACAAGTATATAAATCGATGATAGTGTTCGAAGATTTTATTGTTATTTTTAAGAACATTATTCTCTCATAAATACTTGGATAGTCTACGGTTCGTTAATTTCAAATACACAACTCTTGTGTAAGTCTAAAAGCTTTAGTTAAAAGAAAGAGGAAACTATTTATCAGTCTGTATTGTCCTTTTTGGAGACAGTTGAAATGTGAACCGAGTAAAAACATGACCGCTGTTTCCGAGAAGAAAAATGCATGTGCAACAAAGGAGATGGCAGGGAAAGACTAATTAAAATGCAGTCCGAACCGCTTTGGAACCTCTAAGAATACTAAAAAGATCGTCGTCAGGAACAGCAATTTTTAATGGGAACAAAAAGTCGGATGACTGCAGCGGTGTTTGAGAATTAATCGTGTAGCTTTGTGGGCGGAGGCCTTAATGAGTAAAGTACTAGTTCGTGAAAGAACAGGCTGTACGTTTGCATAAGAAGATGTCAAACTTATACTATACATATCAAGTGTGCAAGTATTAGAGGCTATCTTCACTCCCTACCATTATAAAATGATTAGTAGCTGTAACCTGAACGGCCATCAAGCTGTCATAGATTAAAGTGAATATTCCATTATCTATAAAAATGTGATAAGCTGATTAACAAAGTGAAAGCTAAGGAGCCGCTTTTATCTTAGATGGGGGCAGATGAGCGCGTGTGATCATATCGATGCTATGCGTATTATCTACCCCAAAGGATTACGAGGACGTCAATAATGATTGAAATACAAAAAACATGTTATAGAGAACTTGCTTACTTGTTATATTAAAAATTACTTCTTTATCTAGATTGACTGCTTTCCCCAGGCTTCTCAACTCCTTTCCAAATACCTTGCAACGTTTCTGTGAATTTGTCACTGGCCACCATGCCCGCTGCGAAATTAGCGAGCCCTTTACCAGAGAGAGAGTGTTCAGAGCCTCGTTAGAATTTTGGACTAATGAATTCTGATGAATTCTCCGAAGGAACTCTTGCTTAAATTAATATTTTTGACGAATTAAAAACATTTTGTATTACATGAATACTTGCAAATGACTCGTGATGCACTGACTATTGAAAAAACTGTTATTCTATAGTTAAGTAGAAAATAAAACATGATGCTATTGTTGTCAGCTTTTATTATCAGTTTCTCTCTTAATTTTGGTCTTACCTAAAGATATGTTCAAATTGAAATAAAAATATCTTATTAATAATATTTTCAATTAAAATTTTAGGTAGGTACGCCTTATTGAGTATTCTTTTAGCTTTAATGACACACTAAATTACCCTTACTAATGGTTAAAAAAATACCAACAAAATACGGAAGAATGCCCTTTTGCGGTAATTATACCGACGAGAGAGTAATCTCCGGGGTCGTTCGTCGGATAAATCTGCTTACTTATCCGCTTTCCTTCTTGATACGCATAAATCTCAATGTGGAATTATTACTCCCTGTAGCCTCATGTACACAAGTAGATCTACATAAGAGATATTTACTCTCCACCAATCCAAATTAATGAAGTTTCCTAAAACGGACAAATATACAATGTGGAAAAATCAATATGGACGCGTTAATGTTACTAGGTTATAATACCTAATCAAAACATAATGATGTTCGTTTAAAACAGATTAGAAAAGTGAATTTAAGTGCCTACAATTTCCATAAAAAGTGTTGATACGAATTACGATTGTGTTGACAACCTAAAAATATACACCATTATTTTAACTCGCTAAAAATGACTTAGTTACTCAGTAATTTTACGACTATTTAATACACAACGACAGTCATAATGAAATAAACATTAAATATGTTTTAAAATACACATAGGAAAAGAGCTTGAAACTGGTTAAGCAACCAGTTTAGCAAAGGATGTGAATGTGAAATAACGTAGCATGCAGTATATTTTATTTTAATCACAGGAAAAATATGAAATGCCGGGCAAAAATGTTAACTGTGCGTTCTCGTTAACAATGATGTATTAAACACCCAAAGCTTTTATTCCGAGAGCAAAAAGAGAATAACTTCATAACGATGCAAGAGACGTCCATTTTCCTTTTTGCAGAACATTTTTTGCCGCTAGTAATGTAGGTAAATGAAGAAAAAGAATTTAGTTAAATCTTTATTTGACTCTTATGTTGTATGAAAATCCACTATGTCTATGCAATCAGCAATTAATTTAATTAGTTATGGGTAATGCCATCCACGAACGAGACCTACAAATTTTTGATTAAGGAAAGCGAGGGGTAAGGGATGTGACAAATAGGATTTTTTTTAAATAAGGATTAAATAATTATATTAATTAATATATACTATCTATCTATATTACCTAGTTAAATCGCATTTGTTTATTTACCGACCAAAGCAACTCGATTCCAACGCTATACCTACTTTGAAAGACAAAAATTCCTATCCTCGGGAATTCTTTATCGCCAAACACAGTAACATTGACGAGACAGACGATACTCCAATATCCCGACAAGTGTACACATACCAACATTTTCGACTTGACAAAATTACAATAAGACGACGCCGGCTTTCAATTAACAGACGTAGGTTTTCACCCTTATTATCCCTTGCTGTTTAAGCACAAAGCACTCTTAATTAATTTCAGACAGTAAACGTGTAGTCTATCCACTTTATACGACCGGGGATCGCTCGAGCAAATTCACAGCAGTGAATCAAGATTCGGAATCATTTTATCGCATCAAAGGGAAATTTGCGAGACTATTTTATTATCAGCAGTGCCTTTGCGTATTTTCCTCTCTTTATCTCAGTCAGTAATGTTCTCCGCATCCGTTATCGCTATTATTTTTTAGTGTAGTCGATGCGTCGTTATTATAACGTGTTTTAGGCGTGTATATACCGTAGAGAAAACAATAATGGGCCTTTGCTGTTTACGTAATCACCCTGAATTTTGAGTTGAGAGTGCCCAATGCGGGCTAATTAAGGACAGCTTATTTTATTCAGCATCATTTCAGCGTTTCAGGTAAAGAGAAGTCCCTAAAAATAAAATGTAATCA
The DNA here is from genome assembly GCA_963584085.1 of Pyrausta aurata. Classification (NCBI taxonomy): domain Eukaryota; kingdom Metazoa; phylum Arthropoda; class Insecta; order Lepidoptera; family Crambidae; genus Pyrausta; species Pyrausta aurata. Next base: position 7,295,693 of record OY757266.1, on the reverse strand, counting down.
GATGGACATAAGTGGAAATTTTGTTTCGTGTAATTTGGGGGCGGAAGGCGAAAATCGCTCGAGTACTCGCACTCTCTCATAGATTGCGTCATAATCCCTCAGCGTTAGGCGTCACGGTCTCTGCCGCGGCCCGTAAACCCGCCTAGTTATTGCACTCCACAGAAAGAAATCCCCATTCCAACGCAATTTGGGCCCGAATAGCCCGAACTTTACAACTGGGTAGGGACAATTTGGCCCTCATTGTCGACTTATAAGAGCTTTAAACGGTTATCTAGTGCGTTATAGGCTTAGTGCCAAATTTTGCATAATAAAGGCTCGTTTGGTTTAATCTGTTCGGTCCCCGTTCAGGTTTATCACGGTCAGCCGATGATTTTTTAATGAGACTGCGTTTTTCATGGGTCAAAACAAAGAATACTGAATATTCAACTAGATACAAACTGCCTTAAATCTGAAACTTATCTTTATCTGTTGAAGATTTGATCATATAAGATATAGTAAAGTACCTTCCTGACGTAAATAACTTTTGTCCTCCATAAAGGCTTTGAATTGAAAATGTGCCTATTAGATTTACGGTAGCTTCGGGAACCAATTTTCATCTGTATTAGAGTAAGACAACATCTTTACTAATTAATTACTTCCGTTCCTCAGTCATTCAATTGTCTGCAGTCTGCAGTTTTGGCACCGAAGCTCTTATTGTCTAGGTTTGAAGGGTAAAAGTCGAACAAGGGGGACATTGGAACATTAGAGCTCGGCTGTGAACCTAGATTTCCCTAGAGTTGGAATTATAATGCTATTAGGAACCGCAAACTCTGCAATTTGCGGTGGTCTGCTGTTTGCCGATTGTTCCCGTCTGTTTGGTCAATGCAATTTTAAAGGTGACTGATCACCGATTTTGGAATTTGAAACTATTTATGGCATGGCATTCAAAATGCAGTATCTTCAGAACTTAAAATTACACAAGATTCAGCATTTAGTTCTAGACTTCAAAACGTACTATTTGAGGGATATTGTGGTTTTTTACCCTGTATTGTTTTAAGGACTTCTAACTTACATTGAACTACTATTATTAGCGTATGGAACAAACACTGAACAAATCTCGTGCCACATGAATTGACGCCACTTGTCATCAACTCATGCAAACGGTTTCGTATTCGAAATTCAAATTTCAAGGAATGCGTCACAATCTTAACGTCGTATTTGCGATTCATTTTTTGGTTGGCATAGATACTCTATACTATATACACTTCGCTTACATAGGTATACTTGTTTGATGACTGTGTCAAATAAGGATTTCTTACATATTTACTTTTTTGGGGACTGTGAAATAATAAGTACTCAATAACAACTAGTAACTCGTGAAACTACAAAATAATAAAGATTTCAATGTCAACTTACATGTACGTATACTACACCGTCATGTTTATTAACATAACGACCGAATAATAAAAGAAAAATGCTTTTCCCTGACTTTTCTTAAGTGGAAAGTCACTTTTACGCAATTGGCACACAAATCACGGAGTGGCGGTCGAAGACCGATATGTATAACCGTGGCTAAACTCTTGATCGATTTTAAACTGTTAAAATATTGAATTTTACATACGTTAGCCAATGTCAATGCTATCTATATGTCATCATCATCTGATGATGATTCATCGCCATCATGTCATCCATAAGTTATCCGGCAACGTCGACTTCCTGCACTCTAGATTTGGTTTATTGGTGGTACGCTGTGATGTGGCTAGCGAAACCATACTTTGTTTTAAAAAGTTGGTCACATGATAAGCAGTAAAGCTGCCTTGCGGATTTGTAGTATAGATTAAGTTGTATGTGGCAGGACCGTATTCCAAACACAGCAATCCTGCGCCGCGCTGGGGTGTCTGGTATCGAGGCTATGTACATGAGGTATAACGTTATTTAATAGTGTGTATGTTACTACTTTTGTTTTTTTATTTAAATCGAGCTCCCACTGCATTAAATTTGAATGTTTAACAATATCATGAGCTAATTAATTGTAATTAAATTAAATACAAATTAAATTATGCAGACTATTGCAAGTTACTACATTTTTTCAAACTAAAACCAATATACACACCAAAAAAGACAAGTAATTTAGGACCCTTACTATGAATACGGCCCCGAAACAACGGAGCCTAAAAAGATTTTCCGTCGAAAAATAAAATGGAGACTGTGCTTAATATACGAAGTCCCTAAAAAGCTCTGCCCATTTTACATTAAGATTGATAAGGAGAAAAATTCATTAGCCTACAATAGTAGATTGTTATACAAGGGGAGAAAGCGACCCATTTCACTCGAGATGTTTCTGGCGCTCGAACGAAGTGAGAGCGCCAATAATTCGAGAGTGAAATGGGTGCTTTCACCCGAGTTAAACATACTATTTTTCATTTCGACTGTGAGGAAAACATTAAATTTACAAAAGTGGTTGTAGATGTCTTGGTGAGGTATTATGAAGTTCAGCGAGAAAGGAAAACTCAAGTTTTGAACAAAATATGACAGTTGATTTACAGTACTAACAACACCTAACACGACTAGAAAGATTAACGGCACGAATACATGAAAACAGAGTACAAAAAAGCAGAAAATATCAAATAATTAAAATCTTTGTAGAGAATATCGATCGATTTTTTCCACAGATAATAATAGAATCCAAAAATAATTTCTTTTTTTTCATAAAAGTTTTAACGGCTTTGGACGAATCCTTCCTGAAATGACACTGACAATATAAAATTTAAAAAAAATCATCTTAGCATTATGGCGGGCAGCCAAATATTTTAATTATTAATTGAATTAAAATTAGAAATTGTATATTTTTTCTATCAATGATTATACATAATACCTACACAATATGATTTTCAATTTATAGCTAAGCAAAAATGTTTGTTATTTTAATAACATGATGTGACTCAATTATCTTTGGTCCAAGCTTTGACGTAGGCCTTGACTCTATGCCACGTCAATTAAAACTAAATTACTTTCCACCCTAGGGATGGATAAGCTATTTTCCACACGGCTATCTACACAGGAAAGTTATATTTTCCGAACAGGAGAGATGAAAAAATATTTCCTTATGTTATAGTCTGATCGATTGAACAAAATTACTTGTAGAATAAGAAATTACCTATGCCTAAACTTTACTATTTTATTTTAAAAACTGTCACTCTTCGGGAGATTTTTAATTCAAATTATTTCTCTAAACTTTTAAGGTTTTTGTTATAAAAGCCTTTTATGTATTTCCATGAATGTTTGTTACTATTCTAAAAGCAAAAGTGCGGTTCTTTAATGGTAGAAACTCTTTTTAGGCTCTAAAAGCTTTTCCTCAGACTACCGCAACGTAAAACTTCGCCGATAATTTACTCAATCCGGAGAGAATTTATTTCTTTTTTTTTATCTCCAGCTGATACAGACCTTCGAAGAAATTAGTTCCCGCCAGCTCCCTGAGTTCCGTGACACACCCGGGGTGTAATATTATGACACTAATCGTCTTATCTGCTCCCGGGTAGTGGGAGGACGCCCTTCGTCGTCACCCGGCTACGGCTGTCCGATTTTAACTTGCTTCGAAATATAGTATAGTACGGACTGAGCGATTTTTTTATGAACAGATAAATATTTGAATTCACAATGCTGATGTATTTCCTTGTTGGCTTTGCCCCATTTTACAACAATATAGTTTTTGCTCTAGTATCGAAAGAATCGATTAAATATTTTGCAAGCCCCTATCAGAAACCTTTTATGTACCTACCGAAATACAGTAAATTTATAAATCGTTTTTTTTAGTCCATAATAGTAATAGGAAGTTATGTTGGTCTCATCGATTTTACGTAACTGTAGAAGATATCGCCGAGGCCTTCACTTATTTCGTGAAGATCTGTCTGCGCCATACAATTTCAGGAACGATTCCATTTTATTTTGTACTTTGAGGAAATGTAATGTGACAGGTCAGGTCGGACTTGGAATAACTTTTTTTATGTAACTAGTCCTCTCAAGGAGTCACGACTTTTTTATATTTATTGAGCGACCCTTTCGCACCCATTCAAGGTTGAGTTTACCACAGGATCTTTTAGTAGAGGCAATAGAAGCTAAAGTGTGTTTTACTGTGGTTGCTTTTTGGAAGCACCTCCTGTATTCTCATACAATTTGCTTTTCGCGTTACGTGGCAACATACTATTATCCCTGTTTCTGCCCCTGTTTTTTACTCGCCCTGAGCCTGTTTTAAGCGACTTTAAAAAAGGAGGTAATCAATTTGACCTGTATGTATGTAATATTGTTAGAATTGGGCACGCAAACTTTCCCAATTTGCATGTATGCTTGTCTTAGGATTTATCGAAAACGAAAAGTCGTAGCGAGATTATTATTTTCTAGTTAAGTCTGGTATATTTCAACTTAGAGTACATACACAGTGTGAGTTTCATCAAAATCAGACCAGTAGTTTTTTGAGATATGGGTAATACTATGTTAACTAAAAATCTTTTTTTTATTTGCTAAAATGAGGAAAAGCGAATCACACTATTTTATGTACAGTTTTTCTAAAACCTTTAATATATTGTTTACAAACATTTCCGTGCCGGAAGATTTCAAAGGTAAACGGATAAGTTCGTGAGACTGAGTCACTTCGGGTGGGTTCTGGTTGTGACATGAACGTGGCCGAAACAAAAACGAACGTTGGAGCGTGAAATGGAACAAACGGGGCATAAGGCACACTCAGCTTGCGTCGTGCCCACTCCCAGTAATTGCCTTAAGGAACTTCCTTGACGAGTAGAAAATGTTTAGTTTAGGCAGTGACGGGACGGAGTTAGCTGTTGTATAACAGGTGTAAGCAGAACACATAGGCCTCCAAGTTTTTTATATGTATAATTTAACACGCCTTTGAATGAAATGAGTAAGATGATTACTTTTCATATAATTTGATGTACTTAATAAGGTCCAAATATTTCGCAACCAAGTAGTTAGTTTGTGTATTTGAGTATATATGGGAGACGCCCCCGTCATAATCGTTGTCTGGTACCGAAGTACCAAAGTTGCGAAGTACCGAAGTAACTGTTACGAATAACACAAAAAAAAATCCTTACCACGAAACCAGACAATTAGTGTGTTGTCTGGCGCATATTTATTATTTTTTATTATTAGTTTCACGCAAAAATTAAGCTGAAGTAGGAATTACTCATAAATTAATTGCACAATCATTTCAAATTTAAATTTTCTTGTTGCAGCAAATTTACGCAACCCCACTGCCCCAGATCTCGAAGATTTCTGACCTGCTGAGTGGACAAGGGCCTCCGTTCCAAGCCGCTATAGCCAGCCATCTCTTCGCCCCCGTCTCCGTATACCAACCAAGGGTAAGTTATTGCGCCGTGACATAAACACTTTTACTGCCAATAAATGCTGATAATGGTGCTTCGGACCCCATATCCTGTTATGCAGTCGTAGCAATACTGACCCGATTGATTTTCCCTATCTAGTAGATTTTTATGTGTCTACAAACTAAATCAATATCAGTTTATCTACTTGCAAGCCACCCCTAATTTTATGGTGATCATAAAACATTATTGAGCTATTTTCCCTGCATATAAGTTCAAGCAATAAAATGTACCCATTGATAATCAAGTTTACAAACTGTCACAAATATACGTTGTTCCCGAGATCCGCAAATCTGTTTTGAAATAGTTCAAAGACATTCAAAGAGCAAGGAACGATTATACAGCAGTAACGAGCAAGAGTTCTTGTTTATCTTGTAATCTAAACAACCTTATTTACAGCTCGGCGCGCCGACAACTTACGAAGTATCTAATCCGATACCATCGCAATTAGCGTACTCGGAACACAAGATATCGTACCAGCCGCCGCAGAACGCTATACAGTACAGCCAGCCAGTCCAATACAACCAAAAAATACAGACGGCTAAACAACAGAACTTCGCCCGACCCGTTAATTACCAAGCTCCTTACCAGCAGCAAATTTTCGTTCAACCGCAACCTGTAGAATACAATCAACAACCGCAGCCGATTGCGTATACCCAGCAACCACTTCTACCTATTCCCCAACCAATTTTCCAGCAGATACCCCAATTCCCATACCATATTCAGAGGCCTATACAGTACACTCAACATGTAGCTCCACAGCATTTTGTGCAACATACTGCGTATAACCAAGAACAGCAGCCGTTCGTCCGAATTGCCCCTCGACCAGGGATCACGTATGCTCGTGAGGAACAGAACGAATCTCAAAATCAGGAGCAGCCACAGAAACAGCTGAAGTCACAAGAGCAACGCGAAGAACCTAAGCCTACTGAGAAACAAGCATCTACACCTGCAAAGGTATACACATTGTATCATTATTATATTTATACTAATTTTATGTATTAAAGTTCAGCATAATATTAAAAGGTACGTACACGTGTTTTAAATCTTTGTATTTCTAAATTTCAGAACTACAACGCCCAACCTAATGGAGCAATCAGCTATGCCAGCTTCTCCCAAAGCCAACCTTCGCCGTCCTTCTCACAGCCTGCTCGTCTTCAATACCAGCCCCAGCCACAGCCCCAGCCACACCCTCAGTACCAGCTGCAGCAAATATACCACCAGCCACAACCGCAACCACCCCAATACCAATACGAGATACAACCCCAAGTTCAGTTCCAAGTACAACAAAATACTCCTTTAAAACAATCGCAAGAGTCTATTGTTACCTCAGCAACGAAGTCCCTCCCAGTAAACCCACCGAGACTTACCTACTTTAGACCTGGTCCATCTCTCCAGCAACTCCAGGCTCAGTACCAGCCTCAGCCTCAACCATACGCTCAAGAGCAACAGGTCCTACTCCAAAATCCTAATCAAGGAGCTCCCCAAACCTACGCAGTAGCCCCCTCCTTCCCAGCAGTTCAATATTTCGGTAAATTCGCCCAATCAATTTTTGGTGGACAACAACATTGATGGAATGTTCGATCAGTTAAGATCACATAAATTAATGGTACTTAAGAACATGAATACTACATAAAAACTAAGAAAACTCTTAATTTATCTAGACTATATTTAAAACACTGTAATTAGACTAGTTCAAAATGTGCATCATTTAGGTTTATTGTTTGGATATATTGAATTTTTGAAATTATTAGAGGTGCTAAAGTACTCTATAAAATCTGTGATGCCATATCTAGTAATAAGCGTTTAAATAAATACACAAAAGAACGTGTCGTTTTATTTTGCACTTCTGTAAGTTTAAAAAACTTTATTTCGGGGAACAACAACAGAGGTTCACTAAGTTAAAAGTCCGTGTAAAAACTTTGGCAGCCCGTATTTATCGGTTACTCGGAAACTCTGTCGATTTATCCCAAACCGATTGGAAACTCCCGAGGTCTCTGTATCCCGCGGGCTCTTACGGCCGCTCGATTCACCCCAAAACCGGGCAAAAATTCACCCAACCTCCACGTGGGGCCTCCGACAAACTTTATTACTCCAATAAGTGGCAACAATGTTCCCGTCGCGTGTCTGATGAGGGCCATAATTCACCGCCTTTGTTACACAAACCCCAAAGAATCATGCTGAAAACCATAATAAACCCAAATATAATTTAAAACCTGCACAAAAGCTATTAATGAGCCTGATTACAGAATCTATGATTCCAAATTAAATAAATGCTCTAGTTTATTAGCCATTCATGAAAATGTACCGGTTGTAATAACAAAAAGTGATTCAAAATCAACGACAACATCTTCGGGCACTGAATGCGAAGTGCAGATAATAGAAATCCCTTCAACCCTTTGAATCGTTAGACCAATAGGCGATTCAGACGGTCCAGTCAACTTGAATATTTACTTTATTTTAAAGAAATTGGAAAAGTTTTTCTTCGCGTAATATTTTGTTGAAAACATAAAACCATATGGTTGTGCCCTAATTAAACGACAGGTTAAATGAACATTGATTTTATGTATTATACCTCCAGAGAATTTAAACAGTGTTTGCGATAATAGGGACAGCAAACGTTGGCTTTAATAATAAGTTAATACTTAATGCTATGTAAGGTCTTAATGGCTAATAAGTGGTTTCGAACTTACCAAAATTAAATTGAATTTAATTGAGTTTCAAGTGAATCACGATCTCAAACGCTCCCAAAAAGGTCTGTGTGCGATCATAATATCATTCTGATGCTAATTGAGCCCGTGTCCCTACAATAGACTCAAGACAATATGCAGACCGCTTTATATCACAAATGTCTCGTATAATATAGAGATAATTAAGTAAGGATGGCCTGCGTTTCATTTCGTTAGCCTCGTGTGAGGCGGAGAGTGCCCAGACTCGACGTCGATTTATGAATGAACGAAATTGGTAAGTACTTATAACACTAAATTTTTGTCAAAAAAGTAACATCGTAACATAATTTAAGACCATTGTATGGTATAAAGTATGTGTATATTTTCATATTTGTGACATATCGAACATACAATAATCATTATTCATAATCAGAGATGGGCATTTCTTTTCAAAATGAAGACAGGGCTGAGGATAACATCTCGTTTGAGCTAAATTTTATCATATGGATTATAGTATTCCAATGAAAGGAAATAAGATAGAAGATCAAATAGAATTCTTAGCGCGAACGTGAAAGTTTAGTTTTTCATTGACAAAGAAACTGGCACCAAACCCACTGACACTCAGAAGGGTTCAGTTCAGTATCTATATGAATTTATTCCAGAATATATGGAATTTATAAATTTTAGTTTGCCCTTTTATTTCCTTTCCGCCTTTTTTTCCTTTTTATTTCCTTCCCGCTGCCCATCATATTTAATGAAAACTACATATGTACCTCCTTAACTAACGTACACGCATTGAACACTATTATGGAACTGACATCACGAACAAATTTTGTGCTCCATGAGTTGACGACACGGTCATCAACTCATAGTACAAATTCATAATTCGAAATTCAAATTTCAAAGAAAACCTCACAATCTTGTCGTTATATTTGCAACACATTCTTTGCTTAGCGTAGCTTCTCTATACGTAGTAGTAACAATCAACTCACTGCGTACAAGCAACGTCAGCCATGCAGATTATGATATTTTACAAGCTTAATGAATGCATATATCCTCGGCATTTTTTAAGTTTCATCATATATCTTATAGCACAGAAAAGAGATTTTTTAATGACGAATGGAATAGGTATCTTTAAACGTCACAGCCAAGTATAGCACTCGAAAACTCCTTCAAAATGAAGGTAGCAAAATCGCACAACTCAGACACAGAGGTTTTGCATTTCAGACGGCGTTAAGTTACATTTGCATACTTACCTCCAATCTACTCGCTTATTATTAAAACCAAGGCTCATATCATTCCTTACGCACACGTCCAAAATTGAAAAAAAATGCTTATTTTAAACAGAGTGGTTTGAAACTTTTTCATTTCAACTCGGTATAAAACGGCGGCAAAACTGGCTTACAGCAAGGTGAACATTTATTTGTCAAAGTAGACAGTTTTATTTATTTAGCGGACTAGTCCGCAAAAGGATACGCTGGACAAACGCTAACCCCTTCATCTACGTGTGACTGAGATAATAGCTTTTCAATGAATATTTTATTGGGTGTGTTGTTGTAAAAGCTTCAGTAAAACAGTGGTCACAATGATCATGTATATTTATTTTCAATTTAATTGCTAGAAGGGTATAATACTTAAAGATACGGCTTCTAAAATAGAGAATCATAGAAGTTTCAGTGTTAGGTATTTATTTACTATAGTAATCAATCAATCAATGGCAATAGACAGGGCAGGAACTGTAGGCAGTTAGGGCAGAAAAGTTCTAGTTTGGAGACTCTTCGACCAAAGGCGAATACGTCCAATAATAAGATGGACAGAACGTAGTAAAATGCAACCCGTCGCTGTGGAAGAGGCGTTTGTTCAGCAGTGGACATGCGGTTTTATTTATCAAATACTGTACTTAATCCGCAATAGTATAAATCCTATCGCCATCTCTGTTCCTAATGGGTGAAACTGTCGCTGCTGTGGGTGTTCTTATTTTGGTTCTTACTATCACTGTGCAAAGTAGGCAGTGGCTTGCTTTCATTACAAAGTACAGCTTTGCGACGATGCCGTATGACCTATTATCAATTCCATACTTATACGCTACTACGATTTGTTCCGCAAAATCTGTCTGGCCTTACTTTCAACACTATCTGACCTCGCATATTTTAGATTTTCTTTTGGACTAGGTGTTTTAGGCTTTCAACTCGGATTGGTAGGCTGTATATACAAAAATAATAAATGTAATGTAAATGTGACTTTTTTAAAATGCAAATGGGCTGATTTTATAAATGCACTGCACATGAATATTAAAAGAAAGAAATAACGCACTCTACCCTGTCATATCAGGAGGCATGGCGAAAAATGCATTACCATTCAGCACTCGCTTCCGAGTGATGTATCAGCCCGTACCACTGGGGTGCAGATAAAATTTTCATCGCCTGAATGCGAACGGCAGGAAATGAAACTGCGAGCCGCACTGCAATAAATGCACGGGCAAGATAAAACAAACAATCAATCAAACAAACAAACAAACAATCGCAAGTTTCCTACTTGCCACCGTTTTAACTTGTTTTTGATTCGGAGGTTCAAGGTTGGTGGCCGATAAGCCTAAGAAAATTAAACATAACTTAAACTTGTACTTTATCATAAGCTTTGTGTTCAATTATGTAAATTCTTAATGAGAATAAATACATAAACATTGCATCGAAAAAAATATTTCTTTTCCGAAAAAGAATATTGATTAATTGAAATATTAATTCAAAATTATTGAAACAAAAGTGTTTTGTACGATTTTTATGACGTGTGCTATAGAATAGTTTAGCTTAGTATTATGCTTTGTGCAGGGCACTCTTGTGTACTCATCTTTAAGTAGTTTTTATCTACCAACAATGTATGGAAAAAATGTGTAACAGTATACTTAAGTACCTCGAAGTAACTTTATTAATACGTTTTGTAGCGAAAGTTTAGTAGGTATTATATTTTACTGATCAATGGATAGAATTTAGTTGGTAAGCCTATATTTTTTTCTAAAAATAATGGTTTACGCATAGTTTTGCAGTAAACGTGATACGCAAACCCATTCCGTGTGCACTTCCGAGTGATGAATGTGAAGGCCTGAAAAACTGTTTGAAACCCCTAAAATGTATCTGCTACACTGCAATAGATGCTTCGGAAAAGATAAAAACCATTTTGTTTGACGAATGCGGGCATATAAAGTGTTTGGTGGATTGACATGTTATCGTTATACAGGATGACTTTGCAACTTGTTGCCAATTTTCTTACTAACAAGTGGTCATGATTAACATATTTATTAAAATATCGAATTATTTTCACGTAGTCGAAGCTATTTATACCCAAATCGAGTACAACTTGGATCGAAGGACAAAATCGAGTAGCGGCCTTTCCCTGGCACGTCGTCTGCATACGAGTGCGTTCCGGTGACATTGAGGCCACTATTGTCATTAAATAGGCGAACAATTCATTTCATTTATTTATTGATACACACAAAAAATTACTGTTTTAAAAAATACAACATTTCAAATAATCTTTTATAGTGGTGCAGGACAATAATTCCTAAACATGTGTACACAAATTCATTAATTAACTTAAGTGGAGATATGCAATGCCAAATAGAAAAAAAAATACAGGTAATAAATTAAAATTATTATACATTCAATTCAAAATTCAAACCATTCAAATTAAAATCAATGTCTGTTCATTACAATAATTTGATTGAAACCTGTGTTTCCATCCTAATCTTGCGGCGCGCGCTCCTACGCACATCATTTTGAGTACTTACCTATTTTTGCTTGTTTGAGAACCCCGTAAAGTAGTTGCTTTCGAGACGTTGTTCCTATGACACTGAACTGACCTACCAGGGCTCAATTTTCGCGTGTGCTTTCCCTTAATCTTATCTGAAGACCTGTGTGACTGTGCCTGTGTCCTCGGTGATCACCTGCAACCTGGAAACCATCTACTAGCGGATAATAGGTGAGTCCTGACAGACAAAACCTCCCTTATATTTTTTGCCTACCACGTTGAATCCACTGCCGATCTCGAACATCTTTTGGTAGCAGAGCGTAGTTTATTTTGGACCTTTGCCTAAATAATTATTTTAAAATTGGCGTGATTAATTAGCTTCCACCCTTTACATAAAACGTCTCATTCTATCTTAGTAATTATTGTGAAATCTGCATTCCCCCTTTGCACGCGGTAGCCATCTTAGTTCCATTCATTTCTAGTAATTACATAATGACGATAAATAAATAAATATCCAAATTCATCATTGTGTTACGGGGTGCGCGAGCGCATTTTAATTACTTGCATTCCTGCCTATTGTTGTGCTATTGATTATATATTCTGTGCTATTGATAACGTTCGCCGTCCCTCCGCCACGTGTGTGTTTATACGAGCTATTTACGAGTTACGATTATTCCTTACCTATTTTATTCATTACACCTTCACCGAGCCGTCCTGCATTCCTTTGCCTTTTGAAAATTACGTGTTGATAAGTTACCATTGATTTTAGTGTAAGTAAGTACATATACCTACTTCAAACATGCCTGATTCTGAATCGAGTAACGAGACCGTGAGGGCCCTACTTTACACGGACACGGCTGAATACCATGAGGCTATAGGTGAAATTCGTTATGTGAGTGATTGGGTTGATGATTCCCATCGCGTCCTTGAGACCTTCTCCGTTAATCGCATGCGTGCGCGTCTTTCTGACCTCCCGCTTATGTGTGATAAGTTTAGAGCTGCCTGCTCTAAGTTGTTAGGAAACCTTGACCCTGCTATTTATGAACAAGAATATGTTCAAATTAAAACCGAGATGCGCGTTGTGAGGGACAAGGTAGATGACCTAAAAATAAGATTGGAGGAAATAAAACCCCACCAGTTCGAGTCTCCCCGTACTAGTACCCCCTTGAAGGAAAATAAGTCCATGATTGTTGACACCCCGGCTAGTAAATTACCTGACCTACCTATACCTAGATTTGACGGCCGTCCCGACGGATGGATTAGTTTTATAGACCAGTTTGATAGTGTGGTCGACAATCAGCCGACTTTGACCCCTACCTTAAAGCTTCATTACCTAGTCGGTGCCTTGTCTGATGAGCCCCGTAGGTTGATTCAGCACCTTAAGATTGAAGCGGGCAATTATACTGTGGCTCGTGACCTTCTCAAGCGTAGGTATCACAACCTTCGCGTCCTGGCAGATACGCATATCGCGCAGATAATGATGCTACCTAATATTTCACCTAAATTGTCCGGCTTACGTGTATCGTTTCTTAACCCTCTTCTCTCAACTTACCGTTGTTTAGAACGATTAGACCTGCCTGTTAATCATTGGTCATATTTACTGGTACACCTATGCCTTGCGAAGTTGCCTTCTGAATTAAAATCCCGTTTTGAGCGTCGTTTTGGTGATGACCCTAATAAACTTCCAACCTTTGATCAACTTATTACCTTCTTAGAGGATGAATGTAGGCATCACGACAATGTAGGTAGTGCTTCGGTCGTCGACACTACTGCCTCACTTAGTACGAGCTCCACTCGATTCCCGAAATCTAACGCGCGGTCTCCGCCTCCTACGAAGACATTTATTACGTTTGCACCCACACCGAAGTGTCACGTTTGTAATAGTACGTCGCATTACGTACGCGAATGCCCCGAGTTTGTTCGCCTCCCTACACGTCAACGTGTCAATGTAGTTAAAGAGGCCCGTTTGTGTTATCGATGCCTAGATAAACACTCCATCTCTCAATGCAAGCGAGATTATCGCTGCAATACCTGCCGTCGTTCTAGTCATCATACGTTGCTGTGTTATGCCGATGACGCCCCCGTGAAGCATCAGCATAAACGCTCCTACCGCGACGTCGCAGCCTTACCTTCAAACTCGCCGAGGACGTCCCCGCCGCGTGACCTGACGGAACGTACTTTCCCACGCACTAGAGCCTATAACAGCTTTTCACCTCGTAATTCCCACAGAGCTTCACCCCCGCGTTCGGGCGGGCGATATTCGCCTGTACCCAATAGTGATCGTGTTTATCACGCTCCTCCTCCAAGATCTCAGGATGAACGTGCCTTCCATTCAAAGCCAAACGACTCTTCACAATTCTGACTAGATAGCCCTCCTGTACCTGCCCTTACTTCAGTATCACGCAATTCTCTTGTTCTTTTACCTACGGCCTTAATTCACGTTAAAACTTCGTCTGGATATTACGCAGAAGCCCGTGCCTTATTAGATACCGGCGCCCAAGGCTGCCTCCTTACTACAGAGTTTGTTACGGACCAAATGAACTTACCTATCACTCCTTCACATGTGCCCGTTCGTGGAATAGGTAATATACAGTCAGTCCATTCCCATGGAACTGTATCCCTTTCTTTTAAACCTGTCAATTCTACCCTACCTGTGATATCGACTACCGCCATAGTTGTCGACGTGATTGCTGGGTCCCTCCCGGAAGTAGATGTACCTAAAAGTGTTGTTACCCCTACCAAGCATCTACCACTTGCTGACCCCTTGTTCCATAAACCTGGTCCTATAAGTGTACTACTTGGAGCTGACATCATTGGTCGCCTGTTGAAGCCTGAGTTGTTTGTTTTACCTGATGGCCTTACTGCCATATTGACAATCTTTGGGTTCGTCTTGTCAGGCCCTGTTCCTGGACGTCTTTCTGAAATGGAACCTCCTATGACTGGAGTCTCATTGTCCCAAATAGTGGAAAGGTTCTGGAAGATTGAAGAGGCCCCCCAGCTATCTAATTCAAACCCTTTGGACTTAGAATGTGAGACATTCTTCAAAGCAACCACCACTCGTGAGAATGATGGACGTTTTATGATTAGGCTCCCTTTTTTACAAGATCGTCCACTCCTCGGTGATTCTAAGGCCAATGCCGTTAAGTGATTTGGAAGCCTTGAAAGGCGTTTGCAAGGTAATCCTCATTTTCGTGAAAAATACATATCCTTTATGCGTGAATATATTGAGTTGAATCACATGTCCCTTTCGTCATATGATCACACCCGTGAACATTATTTCATTCCCCACCATGGAGTTTTTAAGAGCGCTGGTGGCAAAATACGAGTTGTTTTCGATGGGAGTAGCCCGACATCCAATAAAGTGTCCTTAAATCAATGTTTACACACTGGCCCTAAACTTCAGCGAGATATCTCCCATATCCTTACGAATTTCCGTATGCACGAAGTAGTGTTTGTTGCCGACATTCGTATGATGTTCCGCATGACCTGGGTACACCCCGAGGATAGAAGGTACCAACTGGTACTTTGGCGCGAGGACCCTTCTCATCCTCTCCTCACATACGAGCTTAACACCAATACGTATGGCCTTCGCTCTAGTCCTTATATTTCGATTCGGGTCCTTCTTGAACTCGCAGAACAAGAGCGGTTGAACTTTCCCCGAGCTGCTGAAGTTATTGAAAGGGATATTTACGTTGATGACTGTCTTAGTGGAGCAGCGTGTATTTCTTCTGCACGGGCCTTAAAATCAGAGCTTGAAGGGATCATGGCCGCTGGTGGGTATGAGCTTCGTAAGTGGATATCTAATAGACCCGAACTCTTGGATGATATGCCCCTAGACCATTTACAACTTCCTCACTCAATCGTAGATCAGGGTAATCCGCAGACTATCGCAGTGTTAGGTGTTCAGTACAACCCTGTGAGCGACTCATTTACCTATAAATGTTCCTATGATGCCTGTGATACAGTGATTACAAAGAGAAAGGTATTATCTGTGATTGCCCGAATTTATGATCCCTGTGGCTGGATATCTCCAGTCGTGTTTAAGGCCAAAGAGTTTATCCAACGTTTGTGGCTATCTGGCCTTTCCTGGGATGATCCCCTTACGGAGCCCCTCGCTTTAGAGTGGGCTACCTTTATTCAAGATATGACTAAAGTGAGCGAAGTGGCTATTCCTCGTCATATACTTTCTAGCGGTTCCTCCTCCTTATCGCTACATGGTTTTTGCGATGCCTCCGAGTTAGGTTATGCTGCGGCCGTTTATTTAGGCGCAGAGCATACGTCTGGTAATTGCTCCGTCCATCTTGTTATGGCCAAGTCAAAGGTTGCACCCGTTAGGACCCGTTTAACAATTCCCAAGTTGGAATTGTTAGGAGCTACCCTCCTCTCTAAATTATTACATCACGTCGCTCTTTGTCTGCAAAGGACGTCTGTGTTGACTTCAATCCATAGTTGGACGGATAGCAAAATTGTTTTGTGTTGGTTGAAAACACCTCCCCACCTTCTTCAGACTTTTGAGGCAAATCGTGTTTCCCAAATTATTAATTCTCCAACATCTAGTCATTGGAGACATATTCCTGGCTATATGAACCCTAGCGACTGTGCATCAAGAGGCATGCCCGTCTCTAAATTGGTAGACCACACTCTTTGGTTTTCTCCTTCGTGGTTGACCGAGTCTCCTAATCAGTGGCCCGTGACTGCGGAACCTACCTCGAATAATGACCTCCCGGGACTACGTTGTTTAGTAGTGTCTGCTGAAGTTTCTCCTCCGGACCCTTCCTTTTTATTAGAGCGGTATAGCTCCTTGAACAAGTTGATAAATGTAACTTGTTACCTAAGGCGGTTTTTATACCCTAAAACTTACTCCTCATTCCTGAGTACTGAAGAGCGTAGAGAATCTCTTATATATTTAGTGAAAATTGTTCAATTTACCTGCTTCAGTGATGAACTAGACCGTTTGAAGAGGGGTGATACAATCACCAACTCCCTCAGGAAATTAAGCATGTTTTTAGATGACAGAGGCCTTATACGAGTGGGTGGCCGTTTACGGCACTCTGACCTTCCTTATGACGCTAGACACCCCCTGCTTCTGCCTAAAAATGGTAATTTCGTGAATATTTTAATCTCCCATTACCATCGTGAAAATGCTCACGCAGGTGCGAATGCCCTTCTGGCTATTCTAAACAGAGAATTCTGGATCCTGTCTGCCCGCCGCGCTATTCAACATGTGATTCTTAAATGCCTTTCTTGTTATCGACTTAAAACGGCTGTCTCCCAGCCTCCTATAGGTGACCTTCCTAAGGACCGTGTCACCGCGGCTAGGCCATTTGATGGTGTAGGCACTGACTTCGCGGGCCCCTTCTACACCAAAGTTCAGGCCTATAGAAATAAAAGGTTGGTTAAGAGTTACCTTTGTGTATTTGTTTGCCTCTCCACCAAGGCAGTCCACCTTGAGGTCGTGTCGGACCTAAGTACCGAAGCCTTTGTTGCCGCCTTTTCCCGATTCGTTTCACGTCGTGGTTTACCTCGCCTTATCCGCTCGGACTGTGGCCGAAATTATATCGGTGCACGTAATTACTTACAGGAGTTAGAGTCCTTCTTGTCTCAAAATCAAGCTACTATTGGTTCCGAGCTTTCCAAGCGCAATATTAACTGGGTTTTCGACCCCCCTGTCTGCCCCCACTGGGGGGGCCTTTTCGAAGCTGCTGTGAAATCGGCAAAATCCCACCTCAAACGCGTGATAGGAGAAACCCCTCTTACCTTTGAGGAATTAACAACTGTTTTTACCAAAATAGAAGCAGTTTTAAACTCGCGGCCTCTGTGTCCACTTTCTCCAGATCCTAACGACGTCGAAGTATTAACGCCCGGACATTTTTTGATAAGTCAGCCTTTAACCGCTTTACCTGAGTACCCTTATGAGAATGTTAAGCTTCATCGCCTCACACGGTTTCAGCTGATCCAACAACTTACGCAGCACTTTTGGTCTCGTTGGCATTTAGAGTACTTAAATACCTTACAGGCAAGGAATAAATGGACGTCTCCTTGTAATCCTCCCCAAGTTGGCGAACTAGTTCTAATAAAGGACGACAACCTCCCACCTTTGCAATGGCGCCGTGGTCGCATTGCTCATTTATACCCTGGCCAAGACAAAGTTGTTCGCGTCGTTGATGTGAAAACTCCCACAGGTATCCTTAAGAGATCTGTGACGAAGCTGGTTCGTCTTCCAGTTTAGTATATAACTTTTCCTTTTACCCTTCCTTTCTCTCTCGTAAACACTTAACGTGTTTAGGGCGGGCGATATGTTCATTACAATAATTTGATTGAAACCTGTGTTGCCATCCTAATCTTGCGGCGCGCGCTCCTACGCACATCATTTTGAGTACTTACCTATTTTTGCTTGTTTGAGAACCCCGTAAAGTAGTTGCTTTCGAGACGTTGTTCCTATGACACTGAACTGACCTACCAGGGCTCAATTTTCGCGTGTGCTTTCCCTTAATCTTATCTGAAGACCTGTGTGACTGTGCCTGTGTCCTCGGTGATCACCTGCAACCTGGAAACCATCTACTAGCGGATAATAGGTGAGTCCTGACAGACAAAACCTCCCTTATATTTTTTGCCTACCACGTTGAATCCACTGCCGATCTCGAACAATGTCAAAGCAATTCAATCTACCATAATAATATTGCAATAAGAGATAAATATAATTTAAATTACATTAAATAACATTTCAAATAATTAATAATAATTAGGCCCGAGTTGACTTGAAAACACCAGAGCAATCTGAGAAAAATAAACTATGCAAAAATAATAAAAAAAAAACAATCAAACCAATAAAAAAAAAACATCAAAGTCTATAGCTAATTTTCAATTAAATACAATTTCACACTATATCAAGTACATGTCTCTTAAATCTATACATGCTGAGGTGGTAAATATCGATACAGCTATGTTTCTTCGCTACTTCATTATATGTTCGGCACATTCTGACAATTGGGTTGTAAAATGATGTATTGTTTGAATAAACTTGAAGGTCAAAACAATTGGGGAATTCCAAAATGATCCTAAGAGGAACACGTCTTTAAATGGTCGCTACAGTTTCTATTTTATCTCATAAAGAATGGCTCGAAAATGCATCAAATGAAAGTCCGATGAAGCTCAAGACTTTCATAGATAACTGAAAAATCTCTCCTATCTTTATAAGCATAGAAAATCGTCATGTTAGTTACACGGATAAACCAATTTTCTTGATTTTTAGGGTTCCGTAGCCGAATGGCAAAAAACGGAACCCTTTTAGTTTCGTCAAGTCTGTCTGTCTGTCTGTCTGTCTGTCTGTCCGTCCTATGTCACAGGCACTTTATTCTGAAACTATAAGCATCACATAGCTGAAACTTGGTAGGTAGGTGTATTTGGTTCACCGCTTTCCGATTCAGATACAAAAAGTAAGAAAAAAATATATTTAAGGGGGGGCTCCCATACATGAAACTAAAACCTAAAAATTTATTTTTACTCAAACCTATGCGTGTGGGGTGTCTATGGATAGGTCTTTTAAAATGATGTTGAGGTTTCTAAAACCATTTTTTCTAAAAGTGTAAGGTTTGAGATATAGACGCTTCCAAAGTGGTAAAATGGGCGTCCCCCCCATCTAACTTTTGAACTAAGAAAGTGAAAATTTTGGAAAAAATATATGATGTAGATCTTAACAAAAACTTGCAACGAAAATTGGTTTGAAGGAGATCGGACGAGTAGTTTTTGAGATATTGCACATTTTTATCAACCGCAAATATAACTTTGTCTTTCATACAAACACTATGAAAAACAAAGTTATTTTTGCTGTCACAATATATTGTGATGTTTTCGTTAAGTGAAAGTAAGTGGACCCTGAATTCAGTTAAGGGTGGCACGGAACCCTCAGTGCGCGGGTCCGACACGCACTTAACCGGTTTTTACTTCCTTGGATTCGTCGTGTCGCCCCGAATAGGACATAGGCATATGCATATAAGGGGGGAAACGAAGTACGTCGGGACCGCTAGTTAGATATTTAAATAACATCGAGAATTAATTCCATGTATCATTCATACTTTAATTGTAATTACCACCTATTAGAGTCAAATTAAAATCTGACCCATTTTTATCGAAGACAGCTACAACTAAAGCATGGTCATAGGTCAGTGCATTCAGGTAGATAAGTAGATAAAGCAAAACGACATTGTTCAAGAAAATATTAAGCAATCTTCGATTGCGTAACAAATCAACGTACTCAAGTGCTCATCAAACAATGAAGGTCAAAGAAAAAGTATAAGTACGACAGTGAGTAGTTATTACTACGTATAGAGAAGCAATGCCAAAGCAAAAACGTGTCGCGACGACAAGATGTGACATATTCCTTGAAATTTGAATATCGATTATGAAACCGTTTGGATCAGTTGATGACAAGTGGCGTCAATTCATGTGGCACGAGATTTGTTCGTGGCGTCAATTCATGTGGCACGAGATTTGTTCGTGGCGTCAGTTCCATGCGCTAGTAATAGTAATTCAATGAAGTACGAGTATTAATGAAATATAGAATAGAATAGAATTATTGTTTATTTGACACACACAAAAAAATAAAAATAAAAAACAAAAATATCAAAATACAAAATTAAAAATTAAAAAATTTGGACGGAACAAAAAACACTAAGCCTCATAGTGTGCCAAAAAGGACCCCACTCAGTATAAGTCGTGACAGCAGATGGTAATATGCATACCAGAGTGCATCAGCTAATATATTTTTCTCTTTATTTAAATGTTTTCATCAGATTTTGTGGCTGTTTTAGTGATCAAAACAATGTCGGTAATCTAGTTAGATTAACTATTCACCAGTTAGTAGTACTTGAAGTTTCAAGCCTTGTTTAATTAGGTTTTCTTATGAAGCAGAAACTTGACATAGTATATGCAGCGACACGTTAAAGCACCATTTCCTACTGACCTAATCCAAAACACCTAGCTTTGCCACCCAGAACACTGGTATGTAGAAGAAAACAAATTATAGGGCAATTTATCTTGTTTTAGATATTCATGGATAGCTGTGAAGCGGAACCAGTCGGAGTCAATGATAAATTTCCAAGTATCGAATAAACAGTATTTTGTATCCTCAAGATATCTAGCCCCACCACACAAGGTTCGATTCTTGTTCTTGTCAAAGTGCAGATACAGCGCGGAGAAGTTGGGTGGTCGCACCGCTACTTTTATTCGTGCTTTATAGTTCAATTATGTGACAAATAGTTCAAGTTCATCAATTATTTTATGAAAGTTGAAGAACTGATTAATTGTAAGTATCTGATGTGGTCTCTCTCATTGAGTTCAACGACTCTCATTGAGTACAGTCGTTCGGAAAGGCGCGCAAGTTGTCGTAAACTCAATTATGAAAGGTAATCCCAGTTCATTTACTAATCATCTTATTTTGCGGCAGATCGTCAATATGGAAAATTAATTTTATTTCAAAGTAATTTGCTTTGTAGACAGAGCCTTATTTATGAAGCTGTCTTCAGATAAAACCGATTGTGAATGTACCTACTTACTTTTTTAGTGCCTACGTTGTTTTGTAAAGGTTTATTGAAATATACGATCCTTGATGTGTCACAATAGGAGGAACATAAAAATACAATAGCAGTAAGTAAGTCACCCTGACTGAATGTTTTGATTTTTATAACACATTCGCGTGAAACCTATTGGTGCATCTACTGTACTGCTACTTACATATCCTACAGATCTCAAATGGTCTCTGCCAAATTCTTCGCGTCGATCCCAAGTAATAACATTACTAACCCTGCTCTGCTCATCATAAGCCTTATTATTATTTATCCACCCTCAAGCTACGTCATAACTCACACATGCTAGGATTGCGTCTGACCACAAATTGACCCCCAGTGTAATATAGCCACCTGGAATCCAGTCTTGCAATACCTGCAGTTAGTTACAAACCCACTCATCTCACATACCTGAGCTAATTAATCAAGCAATTAGTAACTCTGATTGGATTAACTATAGTTTAAGAAACTTTGATTGGCTATAAGTATAGGGTAAACATACATTATTAAACACGGATTCTTAATTCACTATTTCATCAATTATTGAAAAAATAGCGTCTAATCTCCAAAATAAGGTAAAATTTTCTCTTCTTCAATATTCTTCCCCACACGGAATTTATTACTTGCATACTGTGTTGAGACTCATTCAAGATACATGGTGACTTTGCAATAGAATTTTAATTTAGATAAGATAAATTATGTTCAAATAATATCTTCTAGAATGAGTTAAAAAATTAACACACCATAGCAGTATGTTAATGCCGTCATAATGTTAAAATGTCTTGATTCCGTCTCGAATAAAGTTCGTTAAAAAATGCATCCACCATGAAAAAAGTTGCCTCTGGCAATATCAAAGAACGTCCTTGCTTTTTTGTCCATCGAAACTATAAAGTAGAGCACCAAGCCGGTGTTGGAACCTGTTTGTCCAATCCATTACTATGTATGCTAATATTAATTACAGTCAATGACACCGAACGGTGAACAGCCGTGATTTATTGTTGCGAAATTACTTATGCAGAAACTAGAAGTTTTTTATGTGAAAGTTTTAATAACAATGTACGACAAATGTGCTTCATTATAAGTGGTGCCAGATCGCTTTATTTACTCTACTAAAGGTATGATGAACTGCCGCTAACGTCGTAGGTACTTCAGAAACATGGCCTACAAAAAAGTTAATAAATTGTGTCTTGACCTTCATATGCACCACTTAAAGATTACACTTATTTTTGTTTGTTTTATTCTTTCCAGATAATGTCGAGAATCGCTGTTCTGCTTATTATTGCGCACATCGATCAAGTTATCAACGTGCCCCTTACTAACGAGAAGTTGACGCAAACGTTCAGGGTTACCCCAAACCAACTGAACGCAGTTTCAGGACACGGGAACGACCACCTGCCTATATTAGTTCCTATAACACAACCGCAACATGTCACGTTTGTGGAAAAGCCGAATTATAGGCAAAAGAAAGGCCCCAACATTCCGCTGTCACTGCCGATACAACACCATCTTCTTCAAACATTGCACGTGATACCGATCCATTCCAACTTCCACCAGAGCCATATCAATCGCATCATATCGAATAATAAACGACCTATTGTGTCACACTCGTACTCGCACAGTGGTGGGTCAAACATTACCCAATCAACGCAATTGATACCGATCCTGATACCTTTTCATACACACTTAGTTCCACTGCACGATTTGACGGTCATACCCTTGCATCGAGAAGTGCATCACGTAGAGCCTAAGTTGAGTCACTACAGAACTTCTTCGGAGAAAAGGGACATGGATGAGGAAGAGCCTATGAATAGGTTTAGATCGTTTTATGGTGGATTTGGGAACGGTCTGTACATTGGAGGCCACGGCGCTGGACACGGATTCTACGCTTATGGCTAGGTCACATACAAAGGGTTTGGAGGACTCCACAATTTCTGCTCCAGTATACACTGGCCTATGTATTTACATAACATAACTTCCTACTAGTATACCTATTATATCTCTATTCTGTTATGAAAACAGAAGTATCGATTGGAACCTGGGTAACTTTATCTTTTCGCCGAAGAATTTAGAATATGGATTAGATTGCCTATTAATGTTTATTTTTAGCACGTAAGAAGTAGTTACCTATTTATTTTTTAGTAAATTATTAGTGTAAATTATGGTTGGTTTCATTCAGTTTTCCTGCGCATTTTGTAACATTATCTTTAGAAAAAGATCCAAACTATTATTTATCAAAATATTTAAATCATTGTCTCAACGTATTATGCATGTGAGTATGTGTATGTTAAAGTTTGTTGTGCACTTAATATAACAGATGGCCTTACTTTCAAAATGATAACTTGATAAGCTTATTTGAAAGACACGATTCAGTTTCAAAGTCATACAAGTAGGATAGTGCTGATAGCATTTTGAAGTTCATTTGTCATCATGGCGAAATGACTATATGCGGGTTTGATCATTTGTGCAAAAGTAGTAACTATGTATTTAGGTATCTGATATCACGTAGTAGGAACCTAGGGTTTGGGCGCTGTACATTGATGGAACTGACAACTCGGTCGCACGAATCTTTTGGTAACCCAACAGTATTATTCGCAAAATACTGTTCACATAAGTTTTTATACTTATCAGTCGGGCTCGGGCCTATGTTTACAGTAAATGGGAATATTTAACCGTTATCTCAATGAGGTATTACTCAGTTGACAAACACTTTGCCTCACCAATGGACATACGAAAGTGAAACTACTTTTAGTGTTAAACTTATTTGTTTTATTCAAAGGAAAAAAAAGGAAAGGAGTAACCAAACTATTATCAAAAATAACAAGAGTTATTAGTAAGTATCATTAGATTATTTTATAAATGTTTTAATTCATTCAGTAAAAATAATATATATTAAATATTAACTTATTTTGTATTTTCAATTCTGAGTTTTATATCATCTTTTCATATTTAATGGTTTTATTATAGCACAATGTAATAAAGTTCTTATCACACCGTAATACACAATAGTGATTCATAAATACACAAATAACGCCTTAATCCTCGTTCACAGAACACTTATTTTTATAGTATAGGCAACCATTCTTTTTTACTTAGTTAGACATGGTTCAGTGATTGTGATGCAATCTCTCTGCATGACCTAAAGGTATGACTGGGAAAGAATGCTTATAGCACTAAGTCCTCCTTTTGTATACTTTTATTTGTGCAATAAAGTTTTTAAATAAAAAATATATAAATGCTGACTGTACCACTACTTCGCGCGTTTCGTTCACTTGCAGGAAAGTGGAAAATAATCCTGAAGTGTCATTGAACTGCCCAATCAGAAAACATATTTTTCAAAAAGAAACAAAATGAGGTAAGAAAAACTTTTCCTTTAAATTGGATTACATTTACGTACCAACGTACTAAAAATATTTATAAAATATATAAATTTATTTTTCAGGATTCTTGTTGGAGTTTCCGTATTTGTCCACTTCCTTGTCTTGTCCTTTTGTGATGTTCCAAAAGGTATTTTGTTTGAACATATTAGTTCTATATTTTTAAATAAAAAGTTACCTCAACGTGACTACGAATGTGGCATTTTCTTTACCTGTCTAAATACTATAATTACAGAGCCAGATAAATGAATTTCTTTACTTTCAGATTACATAGTGAATCCAAGCGACAATCATGGCTACAAACTAATTTATTTGTCCAAGAACTGGGCCGAAGCCCGAGACGCTTGCGCCAATATGGGAGCAAAGTTAGCAGTCCCTAAGTCCCTTGTAAGTTCCTCAAAATAATAATAATAACTTAGTTCCGGACTCTAGGTAATGTAGAGTAACCATGGTAGATAGACCTTTAAGTTCGCATTCATAATATTGGTTCACTAAAGAGTAAATACCTATTTCTGTTATCTACTAGAGTCCAAGACTTCTGAATAACCTCATAGATACTTATTTTTAATAACTACGTAAATAAAGTGTAAGGTAATAAATAGTGGGCAAGAGGGCCCGTTTTATTATCGACATGTAGTATCGACAAGTGAGCAATAACCAACGAATTGTTTAAATATAGCACGTTATTTCGTATGACATATCTGACAGATAATACTAACCGGAATTAACATTTATAATTTAATTTTATACATTGTGAATCATTCCCTTATTAACTTTAATTACTTACTTACTTGAAAAATAAATTATTTGTTTCAGGAACAGTTTACGTTTATCCAAAAAATCGTCCGCACCATGCAATATCGCGAAATCGTTGGCGCAAAATACAAGCATTTAGTGTGGCTTGGAATAAGCAACCTTGAAAACTACCAGATATGGGCCAACGTCGATGGTAAAATTTATACTCCCAACCCTCGTATAAGTAATGAAATAAAAATAGGCTATCACCCTTTTTGAAGTCAGTTAAATAGACGAAAGAGTATAATCATACCTTTTTTATCGACAGGTGAAAACATAGAGGATACCGGATTCCATACTTGGGCTGGCTCCAACGGACATATTAGGTATGTTAGTTATCATATGTTTATTATGTTATCAATAACGTAACGTAACGCATTAATAAATCCTTCAATTTCAAGCAACGTATTTGCATAGACCGTTTTAAGTATGGACTAGGTTTATTTTGTTCTACTTACATCACCACCAGAACAAATGCAAAACAAAAAATCCTTTGTAGCAACATAACGGCTTTACAATTTCTATGAAATACCTGCATAATTAACGATGTCTGTTAGATAGACATTCTCGTAAGTACCTTATTTAGACTCATGACATGACATAAGCAAAAATAAAATGGTTAGCTTGCTATTTTTTGTTAGGAAATCTGCTGATCATGTTAGGAGGTACATAGGATTTCTACCCTAGAAATAGCACACTGTACCACGGCAACCATTTTCATGGAATGAATAAATATTATGCTCATGTGTAAGAACTCCCTTTTAATTATCTCTATCTTAGTTTTCACTGGTCTTCAATATGTTAAAGCTGAAGAATCTGGGTGTTGCTGCCTGCTGGTAGGAAAGCATTGAACTACTATTACCTACTAGTTTCGTTAGAACAAATTTCGTGCTCCATGAATTGACGCCACTTCTTGTCATCAACTGTATCAAATTTCAAGGAATACGTGTCACAATCTTGTCATAAAATTGCGACACATTTTTTGCTTGGCATAGGTTAATAAATAACAACTCACTGTAGGTAAGTATGTACATAGGTACTCTTACTAATCTGAGGGAAAGTGGGAGACCTTTTAAAGTTAAAACGTGTCACTTTTTTGTTACAGTACCAATCCAGTAGAACCACACTGTGCGGGCTTGGATTCCATGAACCAGGGACTCCGCGATTGGTGGTGCCATCTAGCTCAGCCTTACATTTGCGAAATACTAGTTCAATCAGATTCAAACTCATTGTAACAGTATAGTTATTAATTATGTTACTTCGACATTATTGGAATTAAAAATACAATAAAATATTTTTCACAACACTTGCTTGGCAATATAAGTTTATATTTCATGTTTGGTGAGCGCAAAGTGAGTCATTCTATCTCTAGGGACGTAATATGCAATGCACGCGCGAGCATGTACCAAAGCGATCATCATGATTTGAAAATCGAGTTAGCCACGAGTCACTACACCATGCAGTGGCCCGCTCCGTAGAGAACCAACCGGTCAATGCGAGTCGGATCACAGCCATTGCATTAGCCGTGCGTGGCCCGTGCCGTGTTTGATATATAACAGCCAGCATCTTTAGCACTAGATAAGAGTGTCAATGCTGAATTTATTATTAATTTAAAACAAGAAGGTTCTGTTTTGATTATTTTTTTGTTTGTTCGTTCCTCTAGGAACAAGCTAGGGTCATAGACCATGCTGCCTCGTCATTAGTTTATTTTTTTCCCTTGATAAGTAAATTCTTCAGTAAGACACAAATTACAATTTATCACTATAACTAACACTAACACTAAACTAACCTAAACCTAACCTAACTCATTGAAATATGAGGCTGGTTCACATTTCAATGCTCGAGGAAGTTTGGAGCGGGCGAACGATCTGGATCAGATACAAGCGCCTTTCTTTATTTCTTACTTTTACTTCATTGTATTCTTCAGAAGCACACATTATCATGATATTTCATAATCACAATAATGGACCCGAAAAAACCAATAACGAAAATTAAGAAACAAAGACCATCTTTCTCTTCCCGCTTCCCGCCAAAAACTCGTTCTGCTTTGATTTGACAGCCAACTACGTCAAAAGTTGGCGGAGGAGTTAGTCAGTGCAAATGAAGCAAAAGTGTCTGTCTGCTGTCAGAAAAAGTGTTATCAAATATCAAAACTGTAAGCACTAACAAAGAGTTACTTTCTGCCAAACACATCTATTGGCTGTATAAAATATGGTTTCTTTGCCAACTAGAAAATGTAGTGTCAATGTCATTTTGTTCCTGTCAAACAAAATTTTAGGTTATGTTTGTGAAATTATTTCAGTGAACAACCAGGTTTTAATTTAGTAAATTAATTGATAAAACTTTATTTAATTGAACACAACTACAAAGGTAACTTATTTAAACGTAATTCCACATATTTTAAATCCCTTAAATCGACCCAGAGTAATAATAACTATTTTCATAGATGAACGCCTTGCGGAGAGGAATTTCACTCCTTTCGATGGGAATTAAGGCTCATATCACTCAAATAAAAGGTATTTACTTTATTTGTATTTAATATAAGATATCATTTTATTTTCCCGTCATCACCTAAATAAAACCGATCACCATCAAGCACACAAGCCACCTCTATTTACTACACAGTTTGCATATGCTGACAAAGGTATTTTTTTTTTATTCTTATTCATTGTTATATTATAGTTTGAGTAAAATGTAAATGTTACTGCTAGAAAGGTGAAGTTTAATTTACAAGATGTCATGATAATTGTCCTATTTGATTGATGCCATACATTCCCATAAGAATTTAATTCTGCAAATCACTATAATAAACGTTTAAACAGTTCCAGCTATTCCTGCCCCCACATTGACATCCCAGATAGCCCAGTATGCTCCAAGCGGAGGCATACTGTCGCGGGCCATGGCCTCTTTAGCACAGATGCACCGGACTGGACCTCATATTAAAGTTAGAAAATCAAGAAACCCACTCAATGGAAACCCTTTTGCAAAGGTAACTTTTTCTATATAAAAAATTGACTTCTATGAAGAAAGTTGTGAAGTACAGTATCTAGTTTGTATAATGACAAAAAACTATAGAAACCATAAAATTGTAAGTTGGCTTCCTTCATATTAACCGATTGTTAACTATTTTCATTGTATAAATTGCACTTGTAAAAAGACAACTGTGAACCTGTGACAGACGAGGAATTGAACCCCGTGTCTTACGCAATCCACCGTCACATTAACAGGCCTGTTGAATTTTGCAAGCGCTTCTTAACGCGTAGGCTGCTTGACATCATCAATGTTGGTGGCCGAGTGGTATAGGCATACGCCCGGATTGCGTAAGACACGGGGTTCAATTCCTCGTCTGTCACAGGTTCACAGTTGTCTTTTTACAAGTGCAATTTATATTATTAAGTTTGTATGGTGACAAAACACTATAAAAACAAAAATAAACTATATTTTCATTGTGTTGTTGTTTTAATGTTTTCCATTCATAATTTTAGTTTTTTACACCAAGAATATTGAAGACCACTTGTATAATACAAAGTACTGTAATCTGGGCTTATGTTTCATACAAATTTTAATGTTTGATATATGTTACTTAAAATTGCTCTTTTTTTTAAAGTTGTTACTATAGATACTTTTTTCATCATTCCAGGGGGTTGTGCTAAAAACAGTGATAAAGAAGCCAAAAAAGCCTAACTCAGCAAACAGGAAATGTGTCCTGGTCCGCTTATCCAATGGCA
This sequence comes from Pyrausta aurata, assembly GCA_963584085.1. Taxonomy (NCBI): domain Eukaryota; kingdom Metazoa; phylum Arthropoda; class Insecta; order Lepidoptera; family Crambidae; genus Pyrausta; species Pyrausta aurata. Next base: position 7,266,448 of record OY757266.1, on the reverse strand, counting down.
AAGAGATGATTGCATATGTGCCTGGCATCGGACACAATCTTCAGGAGCACAACATAGTTTTAGTTAGAGTTGGCAGGTAAGAATAAAAGAAATATATATTTTTAATCAATTTTAATACAAAAAGTAAGAAAAGTCGTTATTATATATTACGTAATGTTAAATCATTATTTTTCTTAAACCTCTGAGTGCGAGGTGTTTATAGATGGATCTTTCGAAATGTCATTAAGGTTAGATTTTTTTTCGTATTATATATTAAAAATAGGCACTTCCAAAGTGGTTAAATGTGCCTGTCTCTAACTTTCAAACTAAAAAAGTGATAATTTTGACAAAATATACATGATGTAGAGTGTAGACCGTAACAAATACTTTCAATGAAAATTAGTTTGAATGAGATTCAAGTGGTAGTTTATAGGATAAAGCACAATTTCAACAACCGCAAATTTAACTTCGTCCTTCATACAAACACTATAAAAAGCAAAGTTATTTTTGCTGTCATAAAATACCGCCAGATTTTAGTTTACCTAGTTGGAAGTAAGTGGCTGGATTCAGCTTAAACTTGACATAGACTTGCACGAGTCCAACTCGCACTTGGCCGGTCTTTTTATTGTCTTCCTTACTATGGGAGTTATTATTATCATGATAATGCTGCTTATGAGAATAGAGGTGAATAGGTTCCAAGCTATTAATAACAATCCACAATCTTGCTTCGCGAAGGAAATAAGAGATGGCGCTTCTTGCAACTTTGCCTTGAAACCATAACTGGTTGTCTTTCTAAATTTTCAATAATGTACTTACTTTCTTTGCAGCGTCCTATTTAATCTTGCCTTCTATTAGGTCGTGCTAGTCTTCACTTAGTTCAAGCAGGTCAAGCTTACACAAAAGATATTTACATTACTGTTACAACAAAAAATATCTAACTAACATCTGCGTCAGTGACGGCAGAAGCACGTCGTGACCACTATAGTTGGCGAGTTATCAACTGAGTCGTATCAGTGCCATCTCGCTTACACTTAACGTTAAACCTGCGCGCATATTATATTTCTATCTCTATTGACATTAAGGCCTCATGACTCAGTACCTAACGCGCTGACTATAGTAATCAGCAAAGGTCTTCGGTAATTTTGACCCAAAAGCTTAAAGTACAAACTAAAGTTGAGTTAACACTTTTTGATATCAATTTCATATCATTTCAGGCTAAAGGACTGTCCCGGAGTGAAGCTCAAGTGCGTGCGAGGCAAGTACGACCTAGCGCACGTAGTCAAGCAGAAAGTCTAACGTAAACCCTTTTGTTATTTTGTTTTAGTCAAATTATATAGGTTCATAGTTTAAGAGCATACCCGGATTTTTATTTACCATCGTAATCACATTACTATGTATGAGGTTTATTCGAGGTCTCTGCCTACCTATTCCAAACTAAAATCTCTTGCGCACCCACCACAAGAACCGAAGTCACTTCAAACAATTAAATGAAGCGAGGTGCAAATAATTTTGGCTTATAAGGTGATAAGGCGGTGGTGACCTAGATAGAACATAGTCAAAAAATACTTATAACCAACATTTTTATAATTTGAAAGGTATACATTATCTAATTCTACTTAGATACAGATCATTAATCAGTATTTAACACACTTTAATCTAATACACAATTAAACATACTCTAGTCTAATAGATGAAGCCAAAAAATGGTTGAAACAGGAGACATGGTTAATTGTTATTCCTATTTTTGCATTTGTTACTTTCCGTCGTTTGTGTAAAAAAGACTAAGTGTGTAGGTAGCCCTTTACTACATCTTCAGTATTTATTTCACGAATTCATTAACAAAATAAGCACACAGCAGACACAGTTATAGATAAGTCCACCCTTCGTGGGTTGCACATAATTCAGTACATGTCGAATATATAGGAAATCGCAATAACTGTCAATATGCGGACTTTGCAATGCGAAATCTAACATCTGCATCAGATATGGCAGCTGTATAAACCTCACGTTAGCATTTGCCACCTTCAGCTATTCTGTTAAGGTCTAATGTGGCTTAGCAATTATTTGCGCGGTGGTCAATAATAATATTTGTTGGTGATTGTTACGTCGCGCGCCTGTCATTTGGAACCCTTCCGCGTGGACCGGATTAAATCCCCGGAGATTTGGGACGGTTAGCAAAAAAAAATTGGAATACGAAACTAACGTAATGGAACCGTTTTGTTTGGACGCCTTAGAAATATAACACCTAACGGTGCTGGTAGCGATAAGTATCGCTTTGTCTTACGGATTTGAGGGAATGTTTGTTCGGTTATAAGTAAAACGTTAAATAATGTGGGCCCACTGAAGAACACCTACAAAGATACGGGACTATGTTTCCCACTTCAAATGATGGCTCTCCCAAGTTTCTTTTTTGTCTATGCCCTGCTGTTTTCGACCCCATACTAACATTAACACTAAAAGTTTCTAGCAAACTCTTCTAACAAACTAAGTACGTATACGCTCTTATGCCTTTATTTTCCTTTTGTACGCAGCCATGAAATCGTCCACATAAATTAAATAAGGGTTCCTATGTACGATGGCTTGTGGCAAGGTATTTTATGAAGCGGGAAGTAAATTGCATTCCTTATATTAGTCTAATTAAAACGTGGCTTTTAATAATAAATAATAGCAATAGATTACGTTTGTCTCTTTTATTAGAAGATATGATTTAACACCTGTTTCACAATGTCTCAATAAGTCCCCATTAGCGTTATCAGTCCACTACTTCATACAAAATGACGTTCCATATTTGAATTATTCGTCGCTTTTGAAACAGGCCCTTATAAACATTAAGGAACAGATATGCACCCATAATAGATTATTATCATCTAATACCACAAAATCAATCGGTATTTATGTTTTTCTTTATTTTGTGCTCAGCTCAACGTTCTTTTTTCACCTAATGATGGGCGCTATTCCACATGCCTACATAAGGCTATGTACAGAAAGGTGCAATGAGCAAGCAAACCGAACTGACCAACACTGCTTTAATCCCATCCATTCACACCTCGGCATTGTAAAATCGACGCTCTTGCATGACTTGAGATTTCCATTCGCGATTACGCACACCAATTTTGGAGCCTTTATACTCTTTCAGTGTAAGTTTGACTTTGGAATGCAAAAAATGTTGCGAATTGGTAATTCCTTTCAAATATTTCATCTCAAAAGAGATTGTATGGTCAATACTGTTCCTATGCGGTCATCTGATGAATCCTTTGCTTCTCAGAAAAATATTAATTTAATGAATGGAGATAATGCACGCAGATGTTTAGTGTCATCTTATGAGTCTTTAAGATGTGTAGGCCACATAATAAGTATAAAGCCTAGCCAAGTACCAAATAATAGATAGTGCGCATAGTTTACCTTACCATGTCTCAAAATTGTGCTTTTAATAACACGAACAATAGTAGATAGAGTCCTGCGTTTTTCATCTATGTTTAAAAGTCCCAAAATACCCCTTTTATCGTTATTTTCTCTTCCGCATCCCGTGTACAGTTATGTGTGGTCGTGGGACCTCCCCCGGCCGAGCTTTCTCATCGAAAGCACACATCGTTCATGTGAAAAGCTCGCACGAATCCCATAAGTGATCGCTTCACTTCATATCGGCTTGGACAAAGCTTTTTGTGTTAGTGCGGAAGTTTGCAAATAACTTGATAATAGCCGTTGAAAGTCGCTAATTGTGTGTCGTTAAAGCATGGATTATATTTAGGAAGAATCATTTAGGTACCTAAAATAAATATGGCTGTGCTGGGAAGGTACGTTGTTATGTATGCCCTAGCTGTAGCTGACCAAAATTAAACTTAAATCCCTAGATAAGATATTACAACTTATCTGACAAGGAAATAAAACCTAAGTATATATCCGTTCCCATTCAGTAAAATAAAACCAAAATCTGGAGTTTTATTCTTACTTCAAATAATTTATATGTACTTTAATTGATAAAACTTAAGTATATTCGTCATTAACTAGGCTTTTCATGTATTTATGAAATGTTAAGGTACTTACGTACTGCATCCAATGACATCAAAACAACATAAAAGCTATTTTTATTTTAGTGGAGACAATACATCCGTAATGATCATCTCAGTATAACTAATGTTACCTAATTAAGTACATAATATTGTGTTTGCTTTGCGACAAATATGCTTAGAGCTCAGGTTAATCATAATTACCATAAAATTCTAATGAGCTGTCGTTTCTGATACACAACAGAATCATTTGCATTTCAAGACATTATTGTGCTAAATAGATACTTTGTAATAAGGAAAGTCAGAGTAACGTTATAATGAGATAGTTTTGAAAAGTAAGAATTTGTTTACTTGCTAGTTTCAGATAATTTATTTACTTTGTAGGCAGGTAGGTAAAGTCTGACTAATGAAAGCTGACCACAGAAAAGAGCGGCAATTTCAAAAAAAGAAAGTTTACTCTGTATTTCTTAGACAAAAATGCTTTATATACCTTAAAAGAGAATTGCAAATCATTTTTAACAATATTGTGCAGTTTTCTTTTAGGTATTTATACTTAAAGCATTTTTGTCTATGAAATAAAGAGTTTCTTAACTTTTCTTTTTTTGAAACTGCCGCTCTTTTCTGTGGTCAGCTTTCATTAGTCAGACTCTACATACTTGAATTACATTGAAAGTTATATCATTTTTTTCTTTCTTATTAAATGGTCACCTTTGCTTTGTAGTTATTTTATGGTAAGGTAGTAAAGATTTGCAGATAATCAAAATATGCATAATATTCATAAATAATTGTGGTTATTTTGAATGAAAAATAACATTTGTAATAAAGATTCCTCAGGCAAATCGTAAAGTTCTGTTCTTAGAAAAATATAATTTTCAAAACCACTTAATCCCTGGCACGCAGTCTCCTACTGCGTAATATTGGTTTGGGATTAGGCATTTATAATAACTTGCTGTTATTTGTAATAACCAAACTGTATTGTAAGTAGCTGAATCGACAATTGCGGAGGCGAACGGGGAATACTGCACAATGCCATTTCTGCAACTTTTATCAATGTACTGATAAACTGTTTTTTTAGTGGCCTTCTTACACAAATATGATTTACGACGTTTCCTAGGAAGGCACAATGTGCCGGTGGCTTAACTCTTGCCCATTGTCACACGCTTTTTCGAGCTTAATTTGGTCTTTATGGCTTGGCAATAGGAGCCATGCGCCCAGACGAAAAATGATTTTTTAGATCTGTCCGTCATCTGCGGACAATGCCCACTATTAGCGGATTATAACCCGCAAAAAGAGCAGGTATGGTCCATAATTTGCAAGTTCAAGATATAAGCGATAGAAATTTTACTTAAATTTTGCTTTATTTATTTATTTCCGGAAACTAAGTGCAAAAAAATATACATGTTATGCTAGTATACTATTATAAAGGCGTAAGTATGGATGTATGGATGTATGGATGTTTGTTACTCTTTCACGTAAAAACTACTGAATGGATTTGAATGAAACTTTACCACAATATAGCTTATACATCAGAATAACATATAGGCTACAATTTTTAAGGTTTCTTATGTGAGGTCGTAAAAGAAGTCCACGCGAACGAAGTCGCGGGCAAAAGCTAGTGCTATTATACGTCGATTCTGTGTTAACTTTACTGACTGAGTTAAGTTTCTTATAATTAGGCAGGCCCTAGTAGGTGCGTCTCAAAATTTAATATTTGTAGCTAAACTAGACAGTAGAAAAAAAACTATCTTTATCTATTAATACCTTGTCAAACTTCTGAAAAGTAATATAGCTACTACGTTACGATCATTAGTTAGAGTACCTAACTAAGTACGCACGTAAACAGTCCCAAAAACAAACCTGTGTCTGTGTCCAATCCTCGATTAAATTAAAATCGCTCTCCGCCTGTAACATAACCCTCAACCCAACTTGCGCCAGCAGATGCAAAGCCGATCTCCCACAGGACATCGTCATCCGAAACATCAACATCACTGGACACAGCGAACGTGACAAACCGAAGCCATTGCGTTTGTTATTCTAATAGTTTACCCAAATAATTTTCTAATGTTACTCCTGAAATCTGTTTTGGCTTCTTAGAAAGCATTCATTTGCTGTTTCGCGGTGAAAACAGGTTAGGAATAGGAACCTTAGTAAATAGCAAGGCTACAGAATAGATTTTTTTTTAATTTGAACATACTAAGACTAAAAAATGTATTTAAATTTTAGATAATAGGTAGGTAGATAGGCTAGTTTCCGCTAAGAATAAATCACCATGTTGGTAGTTTCTAGTGATAAAATATCAAAAAACTAATTCATTCATGAATTTAAATTAGGATTATTAATATCTTAAATAATTAAATTTGTCCAAAACACACGTTTACCGTGAACGCCCATCAAACGATGTGACGTCACACCTTGCACATACCACCTTCAAAGTAGTAAATATCGTATAACTACACATAGATTCTTCATTTTGAAACCTCAAACTGTGCATGCGTTATTTAGGGGCAAAAGTAGACATTAACAGAACGTTAGTATGAAAGAAATATGAAAGAAATGCTTATCTGGCCATCATATTTAATTACATAACATATTGTATATTCGGCAATCTCTGCCTTTCATATCTAGGTATAAACCCGCATACTAAAACAAGTCAGACTTTTACGGCCTGTTTCACAATGACTGCATAAGTTCCTACGTTATCTGTTCACTACCTACTTCAAACGAAATGAGGAATATTTGAAGTATTCGATGTTTAGTGCTTATTTGTCGATCATGAAACAGGCTCTTAAATAAAAATATAGCATTTTTGCCAATGTTTAATGTTTGAAAATGCCTCAATATGCCTTAATATGCCCGATATTGAAGATTGTGTGAAATATTTATTGTTGACTGAAAACATTCTCCACTTAAATTAAGACTAAACTCTTGTATATTTTTTTCAATATTTCCTATACCACTTGCAAACCGACCAAGCAATGGTTTCACAGCGGGGCGACGTCAATCAAACATCACATCCCGCTATTTTCATCGTATGCGCATCTAATCGCGCCCCTCAAGCCTACAATACAACTGACACAATCGCTGTTAAGGTAACGCCTCACAAATGTTGCAATTGTTGCATACAATTTCATTTAACGCAAATCCACGCCTAACTGTATTCTTTTAGACTTATCGATCACAATGCTTGCTCATTTTTCTGCAGTTTCTGTAACCCTTCATCGGTTTAAAATTTAGAGATCCGCTGTTGTATACAAGAACCAGTACCCGCTGCATGGGTTGGCTTGTCGCGTCGCGCGCGACGCGGTATACATAGTTAATGGTATATAAACGATCGCAAGATGTCGATATAACTGACAGATGCTAATTTTCCTAAACTGTCAAACTTGTATAAAAACGGCAGCCATACTGTAGCCATTACGCACTAGAGACAAATTGTCTACGACCTCGCGATAGAGATATATTAAAAGACTGTACAATGCACTTGGAGATAAATTATCTAGGTAGACGCGGTTAACGCGCGACATACAGGTTTATCGATGTGCCATGCAGCGGCTGCAGAAGTATTTTGTTTTCTTTATGAGCTATACAAGCACATATTTCGTTCTTAAGTACATATACGCATTTGCTTCTTTTCTTCTATTACAATTAAAACAAATATGAATATAACATACTACTACAAGATATACTTACTACAAAACAACAGAAAATGTTACTCGTGCAAAAAAAATGACAAACGTAAGATTAAACGTTAGATTACACCCATTTGTTTTATCTAACGTATTTGTTTTTCATCCGTCTTCTAACTCTTTAAATCAGTCTTGTTGATTGCCACGGAAAATATTTATTTAGTAGCTTACTAACTTACGTGCTAGCTATGACGTATAACCGAAGAACGTTATAAATAACGTACGGAACCTCTTATTTATAAAAACGCTTCGCTCTTTGATTCATCTGAAAAGGTTTTGAAATAAGCGTATTAGCGATAGCAAACCTTATTTTGAAACGCTACAGGGTATATTTTGCTAAAACCATCGCCATATCTATGAGATAATGCTATCTAAAGCTGAAGGCTGTATCTGTCGATGGATAATCCGTGACTTCACATTGTCATGTTTAGCACCTGCGGATTTTGGTGAACTGTCTAACGGTAACATCATCTAAATGGGCACTTCCTACATTTTAATATTTTGTATCTTGGTGTTGTTCAAAAACCTAGATGAACGTTAGAATCTTTAGCCCCTAATTTTCACAGTGATAACTACAACCGCGCGTTTGATAAGTTTTATAAGTCTTTTGTACCATCGAGGTCACCGCTGCCTTATCACCTTATGAGCCAGAATTACATATACCTCGCGTAACCATTTTTTTTAAAGTGACGCCCGTTTTCATGTAGTGTTTGCAAGTGGTTTTCGTTTGAAAGTGGTAAGGTTAAGGTTTATATAAAACCTAAACTTTTACAAATAATTGCTAATAATGCCAAATTTTAATGATAAGTGAGTACTAAAATGTACTTTAATAAACTTATATAAATACTTTATATCTTACGTACTTATACTTAAGTATCTTATTTGTAAAATCATAAGCCTAAATAATTAGAAATTCTACCCAAAGTCACTATTAAACGCGGACGAAGTCGCGGGCACAGCTAGTTTTTATTATGTTGCCTGTTTATCAAATCTTAACCTAACTTTTATGGCTTGGCATAAGGTAAGAGGGAGTGAGTAAATTAAAATAAATAGTTATGTGTATGGTGAAATAGTTTATTTACAATTCATTGATAAGTTTACTAAGACTAGCATCTTATGGCTAAAGAATCTTATTATCTAAATACCCTTTAGGTACTTGAGCGGACCTTACTTACGATAGACTAAACATCAGTCTTAAATAATAAATTAAATTGCACACAATGCTTACAACGTATTCATCAGATTATACAATGCAAAGACTACCTAAGGTATTTACAGTATAAATCTTATGCTAATCAATATCTAATAATAACATTGCACGAAGTCCGATTTCAAAATAAGTTTATCAGCACACGCATAGTTGCTGGCACCTGCCGCAAACTCGAGACGCCAGTCTAGCTTTCAAGTTCGCCACTTCGTTCTTGAGGTACGACACTTTCAAAGCCAAGTGGATCTCCCTCATCTTCCTTCGGTCCCTGCTCTGCTTGGCTGCGAAGTTGTTCCTCTCCCGCTGCTTCCTGTACGAATCATTTGCAGAATCCTGATTCGTCGACCGCACCGCTCGCCGCATCCTCGGATTGTTACCCAAGAGAGTTCCGCCGTTCTTCTCCGCCATGGCCCTGAGAGCGTCTCTTTCGAACGCTTGGAAATCCGGGTCGTCCGATAGGGTGTCAACATCCATGCACAGTCGTTTCGAGCTGGATAGCGGAGATTCCGGTGGTGATAGCGGCCTTGCTGGGTACTGCGGGCTGGTAGGAGCAGGAGGCGCGTCGTACCCGGAGCAAGTGCTGCCGCCAGATATAGGTGACATCTGAGCAGGAGGCACGGCGTAGTCGTTCTTGAACGAGTAGCCGCTGAAGTACGCCTGGTGTCCAACAGGCACCGTCGGGTATGAGTGATATCCATAGCCGTACACCAAAGGCGGCTCGAAGCTCGGAGACAGGTCGGGCTCCGGTTCTTGTTTCACTTCCGTCTTGCTGAGGTCTAATGCAGTTGAATCGTCAGCGTAAGGCGTCCAGAGAGCCATGGTAACTGCTGTGATTGCGTGTGATCGTCTTGAAGCGCAAGATACGAGTAACTAACGTCACAACAATTGCTCAAGCGTCCCTTTCGGGGTTGGAGGCGTGGCCTGGCTCGAGTGGGGTGTATTCGCCCCCGCCCGGTCTTATTCAGAAGGGTTATCTGCTACCTGCACCCCCGTAACGGGACTGCAATGAAAAACAATGAACACGAGTTGTGGTTGACACTCGCAATTTCCTTTCCCAAACCACAAAACTTTTGCTGTCACGACTATTTTACAACTTTGACATCTATAAGATATTGATTAATTTTAATTTCGGAGTATGTTTACCCCACAACACAACTTTACTACTAACTTGTAATGTCATTGCATACCTTTTAAATATGCATACACCCTACCCACTTTAGGAATTATTTTGTTTACTTTTACATCAATGACATTAGCGATCTTTCTAATGATTTTGTTTACCTTCTTAATTTCGCTTAATCCCCAGGATGAGATAAACTTGAAAAACAATAACGGAGAAAAAAAACAAACAGTTAAGTAGCTAAATAATAGTTTTCAGAGTTTATCTGAGAATATGAAATATATTTCATCTTAACTTTAAATTCCTACCAAGTAAATTAGTATGTACCTCTACTCCACCACTCCACTTAATACTAATTTCATTAAAAAAAAACATTTTATTAGTTACAATATTATCCAGTCCTCTGAAATGTAATTTATAAAACTGCAATAGGTTTTCTTCATCCGCAAAGCCGGGAATCGGATGCTTTTCTATGGCTCATTTAACACTTTAATTAATTAAATGTCACGGACGGCACAGAACGACATTTTACAGAATTTTTAGTCCTTCAGTCTATCATCTCATAGGGGTAAGTAAATATTTTACGTAGCAATTGATACTGTCTATTTTTGGGTGATAGACGTATACAAATACAAATACAAAATACAAAATATTTATTTCCTTTAACAAAGATCAGCTGTATGTATTTATATATTTTGTAAGATTGTTTTGATAACCTAGTTTGCAATATTATTTTTTTATAAGGCAGGCCTAACGATTAGTAGTATGTATATCCATTGCTGGACATCAGAAATAAATTTTCAACCTTTTGTTCCCTTCCTTTTTTATGAAACATAAATGTACTGGCTAATTATCATGGATGAAAAATTATGATGACAGTCATTTTACCGTGCCATATGGCCTATTCTTAGAATCCTTGTTACACAATTAAACGTCCGCTTCCTAATAAGTGCGGAAAGGACAGCGCTGGATGGGTGATCATCATGCGTGGTGTGTGCTACTTTGAACTTACTTACACTGTCACAAGACCTAAAATTATAAATGTTGTGCTCATCTAATGACGCGAATGTCCAGTACAGCATTGAAAGAAGTCGTCGATGCGTTATTAACGATGCAACTGTCGCTATGACGGATCTATTCGGAGCATTGTACTCGTGGCAACTTCCGGAGATTTGGAGTAACTCTTTACTCTGACCAATAATGATGTCACGGTGGTCTGCCATAATGTTATTCTTGTATAAAGGAGCCGGATTTCGTTATTGATACAGTATTGAGACGGATCTTCTTAAGTACATAGAATTCGGAAGATGAACGCCATTGTCCGCCATGGGAAAGTCTTATTATAGTGATGACAATCGCTATGAAAAACATCATTATTACTTATTTGATAGACAACTTTTTACGTTATTCGCATACTACATGATTGCGATATTTATATCCATCCAGCTTAGAAACAATATTTATACATCATGACTTTATGTCCAGTCACCTATTGATATTATAGGTAAGTACACTAAGTACCTGCACTACTGATGTTTACATACTTATAAAGATACCTAAGGTCTTACAAATGTTTTTGATTGTGCTAAAGCAGCACTTTTCTAAGCTATGTCAGTTAATTGATTAAAACACACTTTACAGACTGATTTCGCGAACATTTATTTAAAAAAAATTAATGCTGGACCTCAATTACTAAGTATTTTATGTGATGTGTAAGTGATGATATAGTTAAATTATTCTTAACTTATGTAATAATGCCAAATAATATCTTATTTACCACGAATGCTGTAGAGTGGAAAGCATTCGAAACGTCAGGCATTTATTTAGAAATAAATATTCTCAAAATCAATCCATAAATGTGTTTTAATCTATGAGTAGTATCCGCGTAAACTTCAGAACCAAATTTATGTCGGTTAAAATACGAGTGGCAATAATAAAAGTATGAATGAAAGATCTAATCCTGAAACTTGTCTTCTACCTTTCCAGATTAGTCGCCACGACGCAGCCATGCGGGATCATTATTTAAAATTCAGTTACTTCAAATACAGAAATGCACTGCGCAAACGCAGCCATTCGCATATAAACAAAAGTACAGAAGCGCAGGTAGGCGGCGCGTGCGGCTCTGATGTCGCGGTAAAACACCCGTAAAGAACCGATAACAATGCCACTGTGCAATAAAACTCGCCCAAAAGGGATTACTACGTCCAAATGGATTAACGACCCGCTAGAATTCTGCAGAAGCTTGTTATTTATCTATGTAAAATAAAGGAAATTTTAATCCGTGCAATTAAGAGCGCACCTAATGCGTTTTCAGGGACGTTATTTGTAAAGACCGTTTTGTTTTGTTTTATGGCAGCAGCTTAGAATTACTTTACTTGCAGTTAGGTAGCCTAGCATCCCTTTGCAATATATTCGTGTACTTATTAAAACTCCGACTAGTGGATACATTCTGGTGTTTTTAAAAAAAAATGATATGGGTTTGCTCTTGATTCTAGACCATCCCAAAGGTATAGACAGGGACGAAGATGAAGCGAGTTTAAGTTGCTATTGCTTTCTTCTTTGCTTACCCATAGTACTTACTTGGTTATAATAATAAAATTATCCGAGTTTATGATAAGTCTGAGTAGATTTATTTTGCTTCTTTTCCATCAAGTAACTGTTCACCGTTGAAGATCTAACAAAATGACCATTAAATCGATATTTCCTGTATCACCAAACTGCAGTTGGCAATCGGCGTTATTGTTGACAAATCGATTGATCAATCAGCGTGGCAACGTAACTGTACCGCATACAGGGTGCTTGCATAAAAGCAGACAATTCAGTTGGTATTGGTGTGGGGGCTCGTCCGTCCGTCCCACGTCTGTGAACATAGATTGATGAACTGCGATTTGACCACACACACGATTAATAGGTACAGTCGCCAGCACATCAGACTATACATTTTATTGAAAAATAGCCCTTATTCCAACAGTATAAGATACCGCAGTTTTTAGTTTGACGTGCTGTTGTCCGTACCTACCTATGAGAACTATGAACCTATGATTGTGGTTATAAATTAAACATCTACGTGCACTGTTAACTAACTTTCAGTCTTCCGAATCCTTTAAATTCCAAGTTTAAGTCACAAATAAATGCCAATTGCCGATTTTCGGAATTTATTGAAAAAGTTTAAAAAAATCCTATAATGATAATCGAAACCTATGTTGATTATCCATTGTACTTATCTATTAGTTTGGATATGAGTGTCTAGCCCAAAACAGGTAATTAAATAGCATCACATAATCTTTGTAAATTGTTCTTTTTAATATGCTAATTACGTAAGTATACCTAATGTTGTTTCATGAAAATGAATGACGCCGTGATGATGGTACAGTATATGACGTAGGTGGTCGGATAAATGCCGTTGTAATGTCCTTTCAAAAAGTTAAGTTTCGCAACTTTAAAAAAAATCGGACAATATGCAAATAGTATCGCATTTCTCGACATTGTCTCGAACATTTGCGTCGGATTAAAACACAAAAGGGTTCTGTGCCTTTCGTATAAACAATGCGGGCGTCTTGCAAATAATTCGCAAGGCAACGGTACCTATGAACAAAGGAATCTCGCTATTCTTTCCGATATGCAATCCTTCGGGACACGCGAAACAATGAAAGGGTTCCTTCCTTTCACTATGACTAAAAAGTTTTGGGAAATTGTAAGCGCGGGGTAAATTTAGGACTTAACTTTATTGCACTGAATTTAAGTCTGCAGGAATCCATAATACTTTTATTGCATTTATTTGAAATAGGCATCTGCTATTTTGCCCTTTGTAAAACTTACTACGCTTATCAGAAAAAATGCTCAGCCTACTGAGATCACAATCTTTTTCGATCAGCCAAACTGCATTGTTGCATCGTCTCTAATCGCTTTAACAAATGCAAAGGAACCGACTAAGAGGTGCTTAGGTATTTCCCTAATTTGTTAATTTTATTATCTACAAACAACATTAAAAAATATGACACTGTGAGTGTTAAAAAACATTCTAAAACACTAAAAACTTGCCCAAAATATAATTTGCATACAAAAGACATCAACGCGTTGAAAGTTCACGAATGTAAAAAAATTGATCCGTCTGCAGTTTTTTGATAGTTTATTTCTTTGTCCATTAGGACGACTACGGTAGCCTCTTCACCTGCTACTTTATTGACACGAACAATAGGCCGTAGGTCGGTGTGTTATGTGACCTTGCCTTATGTATTTTTTTGTGCAGTTTCCAACAATAGGTGAGCAATGTTGTGCAACGCCCTTTTTATAACGACCCTAAGGGGCAAGGGGCGGTCTATTGTGTGTGCTTCCGACCAATAAAGACTTTTTAGAAACTGCTTGCTTGATGCAACTTTTTATATTAGGTACGTCAAGTAGTATATGGGATCGTTAATGAGTTGTGATAACATCATTTTCTCAGATAAGTTCGTACGATAGGTATCAAATTCAAGCAGAATAAACTTTATTGAAGATAACAGTCAACCACAGGTTTTAATTAAGTCGACTAGTGATCCTTACTACTTAAATTACAGCATTCAAGTTATATTCTGAGTTTTTGCTTTATTTTTATATTAACTTAGACGGTCACCGAATAAGGAAGCAAATGTGCATACACAGGGGTCCAACCGGCCCACATCTCATCACCCTCAGTGAGAAGGGTTACGTATTAATTGACTGGACGCAGGACGCTCCCCTGCGCAACACCCCACGTCTGGGTTATGTAACTGCTAACTTATTGATCCGTACCTACATATTATGTATGGAAGAACCCTATTTTATCACAGTAAAGTGAACTTGACTTACCTATGATATAACTTTCAATTGTTATGAGTACAAGAAATCTTTTTTTTATTTAGTCATAAGCTTGTGTATGATTTTACTAAGACACTATTATCTTACTTGGTTTGTTGAATCATACAAGACTCTAAAGTCTATAGATATTGTATTGAAAATTGGATTATGTAACCATTGATATATATTATATTTCATCTAAATCGTAAAAGATGCAAGGGAAGAAGATACGTTTATCTCTAATCTATTACGAATTTGATGTGCACTATACGCGGAACCCTTTTAGATTTACATCAGCCGATCCTCTGCAAATCATAGATGTCACCATTGATTACTTCCCACAGCTGCGCTTGAGATATCAGATCGATTATAAATATCCTTTTGGGCACGAGAGCTGTCGTGTGCACAAATCATAATAATCCTTTCGCAGGTGCCCTGACAATCGGCGTTGTTTTTATAGGCTGCCGAGTGGACAACGGACTGGAGCCGCGTGCCAATGTTATCTTAGCGACTGGGAATATGAGATGTGACAGATTTTGCAGAGAAAGGATAACTGATTTGAGGAAATATTGAAACTAAATATTTTTGGGTGCGATCACATGAGCTCGTGACGCATGGCAGATTATGAGTAACTAAAGTGTTACTGTGCAACACTGAAATAGAAAATAGGATCGTTTTACCTACGATCCTACGAATGATCCGAAGTGACAAATGCAAGAAAAACTTGTTGTATTATAGTTTTACTTCGAGACAAATACTGTAATCCTTTATTTTAAAGCTTCAACGTGTTATTATCTAAAGAAAGTAAGAATATCTAAGAACATGCTTTCATAAGTTCGCAAGATACTATAAAGTACTTAAGTGTGAGTAAAATTGCAATAAGTGTTCTCACTTTATTCCTAGTTTAAAATGCAGATTAAAGCAACTGATCCCAATTAATCGTTTCATTTATGTTTCTAAATTAGTATCAAAATTTGTGAAATAGTTGTAATAGTTGTGCTTCCATGTATTAATTTATAGCCGTTTTGTAATAGTAAGTATGTGTACTTACTCACTTTTTGTCAGTAAGAATAACTTTTGTATGGGCGTCTCGGTTTTTTAACAAGTAAGCACAAACTTATCTTTTGACATGTGGTGGTGGTGCAAGTGGGCGCGGCTTGCGCAAGCGCACCGACCAATGAACGTCTTTTGGCGTATGTGTTGTGTTCTATGAACTTCTGATGTTCATAATTGAAAAATCAATTGGGGTTTTCCAAGGTGTTTTGTCAAAATTAAAAAATGTTTAGTGAGCTTTATGTAATTGATTAGCATACTAGATGGTGCCATCCATGCGCCTTCGTGGATGGCACTATCTATACTTATAAAGGTACTAAATAGGTTTAAAGATTAAATACTTTCGTCTTATTTACTTAAGATATTTTATTTATTTACAATACATTTTACACAGGCGTAAACAAAAATACATCAAATCTTACAGATATTGTTACGATAAGTTTTCGTAACGGCTCTGTAGATAAGTACTAGTACTTAAAATTAATCAGTAAGTAAACATAAGTTAAGCAGGTACTTATTATGTAACATGTACAATGTAGCTTATTTCAAATTTATTACGGGGGCGTAACATTTTGAAATGTAAAATGCAAAAGACTAGAAATAACTTAGGTATGCAATATGCATTTATTTTATTTACAAATTAATACTTTTCTTACATTAAACAATTGCACACAACCAATTCATACGGGTAAGAAAGTTCAGTCTATCGCACTAAAGAAAGTTTCCACAGAATTTGGAGTTCAGAAAAACTATTCAAATGTCCACGGTATTAGTTAGCACTCGCATAATTGCTGACAGCGACCACAAACACCCGCAGCCAGTCGAGCTCTTAAGTCAGCCATCTTTTTCTTCAAAAACGTCACTTGGAAGGCCAAACGCACTTCCCTCAACTTCCTCCTGTCTCTGCTCTGCTTTGCGGCGTAGTTGTTCCTCTCCCGCTGTTTTCTGTACGAGTCGTCGGCCGTCTGGTTCGTTTGCACTACCCTTCGCATCCGAGGGTTGTTACCAAGTAGAGTACCTCCATTCTTCTCAGCCATTGCTCGTAACGCATCTCTCTCAAAAGCTTGATACTCCGCGTCCTCGTCCAAAGTCTCGATGTCGTATAGCTCAGGCGATTGCGGCGGTGAAGGTGCTGAACTGGTGGACTTCGGACGGTACGCTCGAGGAGACCACGGACTACCGACAGATTCAGGTGATATCTGAGCCGACGGGACACTGTATGCTGGCTGGGCTTCCGGGTATCCAATATAGTAAGAGTACGGAGTTTTGGCGGGCAGCGGCTGCGGCGTGACAGGATACTGATACATATACTCGTTGTACACCGGAGACGAGTTCGGCACAGGCACTGTGTCTTTAACCGGCGATTTCCGTTCCGTTTTGATGATGGGCGCGCGACTCAAGTCGAGAGCGGTTTCTTGAACGTACGGCGTCCAGAGAGCCATGGTCGGAGATTGTCGAGTGCACACAGGAGATGCAATTCGCGTAAACGGTTATAGATGATTGAGGCTGTTGCGGGGTTTGCCCAAGCGGCTTGCACGAGGGGCGGGGCTTCGCAGGGAGGGGGCGCATTGTACCCTGTTGCAACGGTGCCTAAGAAAAGGGTTGTTTACCTGCTACATAGTAACGGTATATCTCAAAATGTCGCCGTTGTCAATAAGGTTTTATGAATTAATAAAATTCGTTGCTATTAACTGCCTAACGCAAAAAAATCGAGATTCGCTTCGCTGTGTTTTCCAGTCGTTTGGTAAAATTATACTAGTTGATTATATTATACAAAAATAAAAGTTATTGGAACACACAATATAGTGGAGCAGGGTAATATACCTAATTTATTTTCTGATATAACTTGGTAAAAATTCAGTGCTGCCACAATGCTCAGGACTCAGTTAAATAACGTTTGAAATTAATTGGTTGAAGTGACGTGAGCTTAAAATGATGGAAGTGTGTGCCACACCAAATGCGTGTCAAGACATGGCGTTATTAAAGACCATAGCTCAGCTTTCCACATTGTTTTATTTAGTTCCCGTCCAGCCATATAACATTAACTAGCTTTTGCTCGCGACTTCGTCCGCGTGGAATAGTGACTTCTTTCTCCCGTTTTTTACACATTTACCACTATATCTTTGCTCCTATTGGTCGTAGCGTGATGTTATATAGCCTATAGCCTTCCTCGATAACTGGACTATCCAACACAAAAAGAATTATTCAATTCGAACCAGGGGCCCTATTTTTGAATCATTCGCTTCAAGATGGCGAGTGATTTTCGTTCGACGTAGTGTCAAAAGTCATAGAAAAAAAATCGTTTTCGAACGAACATCACTCGCCATATCCAAGCGAGTGATTCAAAAATAGGGGCCCAGTAGTTTCGGAGATTAGCGCGTTCAAACAAACAAACAAACAAACAAACTCTTCAGCTTTATAATATTAGTTATAGATTATAATATTAGTATAGATGAATCAATCAAACCAAATCAATTGAAGTAACTAATTTTGGAGTCAAAATTGATGCAATTACGATTGTCCAAGCAAACTATGTAAGTATAGTCTGTCCAACTAAACAGACAGATGCAGATTTTCTATCTTTATTACCTACACACAGCAGTATTTTCAATAGTACCTACTCCGACTTCGTGCGTGGCGCTGCCACAGAACATAACTGGCGCTGCTGCAGGCACGCAACGCATGGTGTTCTGTTCGTGTACCGATCACTACAGTCGGCGTGTTATCAGCTGAGTCGTGTCAGTGTCGTATCTATCTCGCTTGCACTTATCGGTAAGTAAAGCGGCGTGCTGTATATTTCTATCTAAATCTAGATTATTACCTCACGACTCAGTTGCTAACACGTCGACTATAGTCGGAGTGACTTGTGTTATACTTAAAGACATCGCTCACCCACCACAAATCACCATTGGTTTGAGTGCCATTGGTGGTGAACTTCACTATTCATTTGATTCGATTTTGAATTACAACGACCAGCGTAAATGCATTTTTTTGTGTGCGGGATCCCAGCTATTATAATAATTTATGACAACAATAAACTTCACGATTATTACTCCTGTTTCTTTTAAAGCTTAGTCATTCAGTCATATGTTAATCCGAGTGAATGCACATTCAAGATTAGGGACAAACGGTGTCTGTCACACAAACGCTCCGTCTCACCTGTAAAGATGATTCAAGCCTTTTAAACTTTTCATGTCGGACCACCATGACATCTTTCTAAGTGCTCTCTGTGGATATTTTAAGGATGTGAAGCCGGAAATATTTACTTATTTTTAATATTTTTCATACATATTTTCCAATCTAGAACTTTTTTGCCCCATTGGCCATCAGTTCTACACGTTATGTGCCCTGCCCACTGCCACTTGAGACTTACTGATTCGTAGGGCTATGTCCGTTACTTTAGTTCTTCTACGTACTTATCTCCTCATTTCTGATTCAATCTCGTAGGGAAACACCGACCAAAAGCACAGGCGTAGGACGTAGCTCGCGCGTATCTACGAAATACTACGCCGTAGCTAGTAAACTACGAATAGGCGATTAGTAGTTTTGACTCGCTCACTATATCGTAATGAGAAATGGATTTTGTGGGTTTTTTTCCATTTAATTTTTTTTGGCATCAGTGTCGTTTGTACAACCACTGAGTCGCTCCTCGCTGACCAAAACAACAACCTGTATATGTCTAGCCATTATTTATAATGTCTACTCAATTTAGATAATCAGTTTTCAGAATTCACACAATAATCAGTTATTTTATATCTTCGAAGACTTGGACGATGTAATAAAACAAGTATGTACTTACATTTTTTTGAAAAATAAACTGCCTTTAAAAAAAACTGACTAAATAGCTTTAAATAACGCATTCGTCTTCTATTTAGGAGTAACAAATTCTTTTAAAATCGGTGATGTCTCCTACCAACAGTCTACACTGTTGGTAGGTAAGCTTGACATCATGCACCAAATCCAAAAGAATTTTTGGTTTCTCTTTATAGAAGACTATGCGATATTTTAAGCTTTTTAGTAAGTTTTATGAAGGTGGTAATTTTTTTATTTCAGGTTGTTTTGTTATTACTCATATCTCAAAAACTACTGGACCGATTTTGATGAAACTTACACTGTACCCTTAGTTGAACTATACTTTACTAATCATCTCGTTTTGACTTTTCGTTCTCGAGAAATCCTCCATGGAGCACAAAGTTCGTGATGTCAGTTCCATACGCTAGTAATAGTAGTTCAATGATTTTCAGGGCAATGTTTTTTTATTCTTATTTTAATAATTTAATAATAATGGGCTCCAATGAGATCCCTGAATTCTAAATGTGATAAGTACATCTTGGTGGGTTTCCGGGGGTGAATTTGAACAGAGGAGGGGGACCGATAATTTCATATTTTTTGTGATAAGAGGATAAAAGGAAATTCTCAATATCTCCGTAACGGTGCGGCCGTTACGGAGATATTGAGAATTTCCTCTCTTGCAACTGTATAAACTTTGTATAGATAGCGCCATCCACGAAGGCGCACGCCGTTCATTTTTGAATGAGGAAAGCGTGGGGTGCAGGGTGTGTGGAAAATATTTTAATATGGAATAATACTACATTTAATATTTTTTTTTTTTGAAGAAAGGTCTTAGGCTAAATAGTCATACTGCACTTCAACGACCCCATAGTTTATTTACAAAAAAAAATGGGGGGAAGGGGTGCAAGGCCTCCTCCCCCCACTGGGGGGAAAAAACTACTTATGGGTTCGTTCGTTGATTAATTTTGCAGGAAGACTATTTAGCCTTAGGCCCTTCTCCCAAAAATTGCGGTTGCAAAAATCAGCGGTCCAGTTAATTTTTTTTAACCTTTTCTTCATTGATACTTTAACGTGTGAGATCGTTCTACTCACTAAATAGTGATCTACGCTACCTACAGGCTGCATGGGATATCCATCCCTTGCCCAGTTGCCCTGTCATACTGACGCTTGACACTGACAGCCGCCAGACGTCAACGGTGCGTCGAAAAAATTCAATACTAAATAAATAATTAAAGATACCTTTGTTTTGATGTCTGTAACGTAAAATAAACGAGATATAAATATTATCAGTGATTACTTGCTCAGTGAATATTTTGTAAAGTACTATGGATCTTAAATTATGTCGGTTGTGTGCAGAACCTCTTGGAAAAATAAATATTTTCGTGACGGATCAGAACAACATCTCGGCAAGTTCAAAGATCGTCTATTGCTGTTCCAAAATAACGATAAAAGAATACGATGGACTCCCGCAACATATATGTAGCACGTGTAATAAAGAACTCACGGCAGCTTACAAATTTGTATTGAAGTGCGAGGCTACAGATAGAAACATACGCACTCAAAATTTTGATAACAAACACAACTATGATGACCTGGCCAAAACCGAAATTAAAGTTGAAGATATCGGCTTCAATAACAGTGATCATGAATTTTCCATCAATTATAATTCATATGATGAGTTAGATGTCCCTCTTGCAGCTATAAGTAACAAAATTAAGGTTGAGAATGGTTTAAAAACGCAAAATAAATTAAGTAAAAGCATTCTAAAGACTAAAAGAAAAACCTTTAACCGCAAAGGACCCCAGACCTGCTCTGTTTGCAGAAGGGAATGTGCAAACCCTTCTTCACTGCATATCCATATGCGCTCACATACTAATGAGAAGCCATTCCAGTGTGAATTTTGTGATAAAAGATACAAAGACTCAGGTACTCTAAAAAGACACGCAATTAGAAACCACACAGAAAGAAGAAGTAGGACGTATATCTGTGAGAGTTGTGGCAAAGGATTTTACTCAAAGACTGATATAATAACTCACTTACGAACACATACAGGAGAAACTCCATACTCATGTTCTGAATGTCAAGCTTTATTTACTCAACTGAGTTCATTAATAAGACACAAAAAGAAACATTTCGGAGAAAAAAGTGAGGCATGTGATGTTTGTTTAAAAAAGTTTATAACAAAAGATGCACTGAAGAGGCACCAACTAGTTCATACTAGTAATAAACAATACTCATGTAACATTTGCCAAACAATATTCAAATACAAAAACAATCTAACTAAACATTACAAAATGCACTCTGAACCGAACAGTTTTATATGCAACTGCTGTGGGCGTACTTTTAATACTAAAGGGAACCTAAAAATTCACATGGACAGATTGCACTCTGAGAAGTCCGGTTATTGCAATACATGTTGTAAGATAGTCTCTAATCTTGAGGTCCATATGTGGAAGCATACTGGAGAGAGGCCCCTTAAATGTGAAATCTGCACTAGGACTTTCTGCGAACTGAGGGCTCTTGCCCATCACATGAATTTCCGCCACAATAAAACTGAAAAGTTTAAATGCACAGTTGAAGGTTGTCTACGAGGCTTCCCTTCTAAACCGATGTTGGAATACCACATTGCCAAACTGCATGAGAACTGCTTTAAATACCCTTGTGACAAGTGCGCTAGAGGTTTCTATAGAAAAAATGATTTAGTCAGACACAAAATAGGAACCCACAAAGAAAAGTAACTAAGTATGTATAGTCTTTTGAAGTTTGTTATCAACTTGTGATACAAAGACCTAAGAATAAAATATCTTGTACATTATATATTTGTTTTTACATCCAAACCCATTTAGAAAAGGTAGGTAGGTACTTATTCTCAAACTACACATAATATTCTCAATGTGGCATTACTGAACTCCATTCATCTTTGCTAGTCCCAAATTGTAAACAATCTTTTGTAACTTTTAAAATAATAGCAACTAATAAATTTAATTTACTATTTAGTTTATAAAGATGTTGAATGATGAATTAGCTAATGTATGTTGTCAGTTTTGTGTTTATCTTGTTTTGAATGGAATATTTTTGCTAAAAAGGAATGTTAAGATTGTTTACATTAACTGACTTGTGAAGAAAAATGGACTTTAAATCTGCAATTCTGCATTTTTTTCAAATGATTTAAGTTTGTTTTACTATGATGTGAGTGACTAAAGTGTGTTTGCTAATCAAGTCTTATGAACTTGTTTAACTGTCTAAAAATAAAACTAATATGCACTATACAATAATATTTATTTAGTGCTGATGAATATCATGATCCAAAAATAAACCATATCACAGTCCACTCCAAACTAAAGTACAGAATTAAGAGAGAAAGAAACTGAGTACTTCATACAAATGATTTTTTGTAATATCAATTACAACTGAAGTATCATGGACTGTGTATAATTGTTATTCATAAGTACAGTATCATAAATATTGCCATCCATGCAAAAAGGTACCAATCATAGTCATTTCATTTTATCAACACATCTTGCATGTTTTGTACAAAAACAATACCTTATTACAATATTTATAATAATAAATACATTGCTAACTAGGTAGTCCATTATTTACATGGAATCTATTTAATATTCTGTGTAAATAAAAATAAAAAATTGCACATTACAATCAGATTTTTGATCCAGTCAAAATGTATAATCGATTTAAACCTAAATAAATAAAAGATTACGCAAACATCATAAATTATTCAATCATCAGTCAACAAATAACATCTAATTATATCAACATTTATAATAGTTTCAAACAGACGCAATTGTGTGCACGTGTAACAAGTTAACAATATTACAGAAAAAATAACATACTGTTTATACCAGGTTTATATTTAGGCCGTCTGGTAATAAAAATGTATTCACGTTGAGTGAGAGAGTTCTAAAGTTGTGCAACAGTCGCAGAAATATACACAATACATACAATCAAATGGAAAAGAAGTATGGTAGGTACGTCCAGTTTTGGCGACACGTCACAACCTGAATTGAAAAATCTGCATTTTAACATGCATGATGCTTACTGCCAGATTAAGAGTTAAGCAAGTGGTTCGCCAGTTAAAACAATGCCTTCTTGCCCAAATTCATTTGTTTACTCTTATCAAACCAAATAAAGAAATGAAAAATTAGCACCAGAGAAAAAATGATCAGTAGTATTGTTCCGATTGGTCGTATCGAATCAAGTCGTTGTTGCCGATTTTAATTTGTGTTCTAAACATTACTTAAAATTACGTATTTACATTACGATTAGCGTAACAAACAAACTTGCATCATATCTGTTACATTAATGAATCATAAATGGTCTGACAACTTTTGCTTACAACCTCGAATATTAATTTGTATTTTAGGTTTAAAATTAAGGCATCATTTCTCTAGCTCTTATTTCTTTTTTCATATACGTTTACAGACATACATAATCATTTAGATTAATTACATACAACATTAAGAATAAGGAATCATACTCTGAAAAAGCGCTGATCTTTTCGTAATAAAAATAATAATAAGTGGGCTAGATTATTTGGTGAGAGTATGTCTCTGTGCATTTACTGACATACAATATAAATTAATCACCTACCGATTTCAACATGAAATCTTCCCTAATAAATTAATAATATCCAACAGTATAAAATCAGTTTTATATAAATAAAATCTTGGTTAAAATAACATGCATAAAGCAAAAAATGTGATTTTACACTGAATATTGGCAGAAGCATAAAGTAGTATCTATTTTGCTATTATAACCCTTGGTACTGTTGACGCATACAAGCATAACATTATTAATTTCGTTGTCAGTGGACTACTAGCCCTAAACGTGGAAGATACATTTATTGTGAATTGTAATTATTAATTTAAAGTTAACATAGATCATAGAAGTAAATTTAAAAAAACTGTCCCTCGTTTTGAGGCAGTAAAATGTATAATGTGCAGTTTATACTAACTTTGTCCACAAATATGAATAAATATACGAATATTCCGTTTAAATTGAAATAACATTTAAAACAAATAAAAGGCTTAAACCTAACAAACATAGTTGTACCATCACAAGTAAGTCAAACGAGGAATGAAGTCCATCAGAACGTACGGCAACGTTGCAGTCAGGATAAAACTAAACTAGATATTTGGTACAACAAAATAAATAGGACTTTAAATCTGTGTCATTAGCGCGGTGAAAGTTCTATGTACAAATCGCGTCACCTCATAACGCTAATTTTAACATCGCGTTAATCGCCGAAAGTGAAATAAATGAACATCTTTGTTACGCTTTCACCCTATAAATCGGGCCCCCAAAACTCTTTCATTACACACGTGTATCAATCATTTAAACAATCGCGTACTATTCAGTACCGACCGACATAAACCCCACTCCTTACATACCGGTACAATCTTGCGCAGTTCTCATACGATGGAAAGAATACGAGACGGGGGCGTGATGCGTGTCGCCGCGATATGCACAAACAGAAATATCCGGCAATAAATCCATTGAATATTTCATACCGACAAGGTCGCCGAGACGTAAACTCGCCCCTTCGTCATTATAGGTAGACCGTGAAATCGAGATCTCGCCTGCGGGGCGCGGGGGGAGACGAAAGCGGGGAGCGGGAAGGGTGCGGGCGCGCTCTCGCCTCCCCTCGCGCTCTTAAGGTCTTAAGGCTACTACACACAAGCATGTCAGCGGCAATTAACTGTCATCAACTATGGAAAATGTCGCTGCGGCTTTCGCGGCAGCCGTTGCGGCACGAACGGCATGGCCGCCGGCATGTACCTTTAGACGTATTCGTGCGAGTGCATCCTGTCGCGGCGACAATAGCGTCGTAGTAACAGTAGTCGGAACGCCCGCATACTTAGCGACTCCGCTACTCGAGCGAGTCGGGGGCCCGTCTCC